>JAJHZJ010000055.1:907323-1077323 GCA_023548195.1 Bettongia penicillata ogilbyi | reverse complement strand
GATTAACCTAGGTTCAAACATTGCCTTTGACTCGTACTGACTGTGTGACCTTGGGCAAATCCCTTTCCTTTTAGTGCTACGGGATACCCTCTAAGTACATGAATTGCACAAATTTCAGAATTGCTGATCCATTGGTGGTGGGGGTTTTCCTTACTGGGATCACCCTACACAAATGAAACAGGTACTCCTCCCCCTCAAAAAAAGGCCTCTCCTCATAGTGTTGTTATAAATATTGTGGTTTGTTCAGTTATTTTTCAGTTGTTTCTGACTCTTTTTGACCCCATTTGGGGTTTTCTAGGCAAAGGCTTTGGAGTGGTTTGTCATTTCCTTCTCTGGCTCACTTTACAGATAAGGAAAGGACACAAATAGGATTAAGTGACTTGCCTACCGTCACACAGCTGGGAGGTGTCTGAGCCTGGATTTGAACTGATGAAGATGAGTTCAAGCCCATTGTTCTATGTACTTGTACCACCTACCTGCCTAAAATATTTATAAATTAACATTATATAATTATGAATATTAAGTAAGAGTAAAAACTTGGAGACAGTTACAAGTAGGTGGCTGGGGTATGGAACTTAGAGTCAGGAAGACCTGTGTTCAAATACTTCTTTAGGTACTGACTAGCTGGGCAGCTCACTTCACCATTATTTGCCTCAGTTTCTCCATTTTTAAGATGGCATAACAATAACCCCTACCTGACAGAGTTATTGTGAGGATCGAATGAGGCAACATATGTAAACACTTTGTAAACTTTGAAAATTAGCATAAGTACTACTACAACTATTATTAAAAGATAATAACCATATTATAATTAATAATAATTATTAGAAGATAATGTATATAAAATGCTTTGAAAACCTTAAAGTACTGTTATTCCCCCCAGCATGATGTGAGATTTTTAAGGGCAGTGGCTAGTTTTTGTTTTGTCCTCATCACTCTAAGATATAGCACAATTTCTTAAATAGGATCCTAATAAATATTGAATTTAAATGGACTGGATTGTAATTATCATTCTGGAGCAGCTAGGTGTCCTAGTGGGTAGAGTGCTGGACCTGGAGTCACCATGGATCATCTTCTTGAGTTTAAATCTAGTCTTAGACACCAACTAGCTGTGTGAGCCTGTGCAAGTCACTTCACTCCGATTACCTCAGTTTCCTCATCTGTAAAATGAGTGGGAGAAGGAAATGGCAAATCACTCCAGGGTCTTTGCCAAGAAAATCTCAAATAGGTCATGAGGAGCTGGACATCACTGAACAGCAACATTATGGTTGTTATATTAATGATGATGAAATATGAAAGTTCCTAAATTAGTTTTCCAGCTACAACCAAAAGTCCTTAATGCTTAAAAAAATTACAAATATTTGAAATCAACTGCTACTCCTCCTCATTCTCCTCCCTGTGTTCTACTCCTTCCACCTTCTCCTGGCTTCTAGTCACTGAAACTGGCTGTGCTAAGACTTCCTAGGGGACTGAGATATCTTATTGGTTTACAGTATTGTTTGGATTAAAAAGTACTGCTCTATAACCTCCTCTTATTTTTTAAACTTAATGTCTTCTCATTTTAAGGTTATTCTGGCTACTGACTTATTTTTATAAGAGAGGTAAGTTCATTTTAATCTAATGTAATGGATTAATTTGTACTCTCTCACATCACCTTATCTTTGTTCTTGTCCTTATTTTTAAAAACTATATAATTTCTAAAGTGGATTTTAAATTCTACTTATCTTGGTGCTAGATAGGAAAGTAAATATAGTCTGCCCATCTTTATCTAGATATTTTAAATAAATTTAAACCTCTCTGAAAAAGGACTCTACCTAGAACACAGGATCTGTAGAGGCTTTCTTCATTTCAAGATCTTTTCCTACCCCTCCCTGTTGTCATTAATCGACAAAGACGCTTTTATGAAAGAGATGAGGGAGATATTTTCACATCAGCATCTTTATTTTCCCCAGAGTATCAAAAGTTTTATTTTTTTATTATCACTCCAAACTGGAGAAAAAATCTTATAAAAGAACAGAAAATAGTGCTCATCTCTTTTCCAAGTTAATCTCAAATCAAAACAACCAATGTGTAGAACTGGGTCTTTGATTTTGTTTTGTTACTGTTCAATGTAATAACTGTCTGTGGTTTTCCTGATATATCAGAATGTTTAATAATTTTCAAGGATGTAGAACTTCATCCAATGCATCAATCAAACAAGCAAAAAAAACATTTATGCATCCTTCATTTTTCTGGATTGTTGATAACCTGTGCATTTTTTCCACAGATAATTTTGCCTTCTTGTATTACAAGGTCAAGTTCACTCATGTTCATTGTGACGACAATCCCTTTTGTAATAATATCTAAAGCCATCGAGAGTGAGGATGAGAGATTCTTCACACCAAGTATGGGTAGGCAAGAAGTGGCTTTAGGTTCAGGATGTTGTATGAGCCTTCATGAAATGTAAACACATTGACCTAATAAATCTTTCATATTTCTGTGGTTTTTGAGTAAAAACCACGCCCAACAAAGCAGACTTTAGTAACAAATCTCTTCCAAAGTCTTCTTTCACTTTCCTGTATGAATAGCTGGTTTTTCCCTGGGCGCAAACTTTTGGCAAGGGCACTCCCCATTTACCGGCTTTCTCTTTTCATTTCTGTTTAATCATGCTGGAAAGGACTTTGGCTTGGGATTTTCCCTCTGTCCAGCAGATATGTAGCCCCTGCTAACTGGGGAGTTTTTATCATTCTTTCACATGGTATTTCTCTTTTCTTGAATCTTAACAATCTTTTTTATTTCAATCTTCTCAGCATGGCATTGATTATGGTAGAGTTTAACCTTTAGACCAATCATTTTCTTTGCTTTCTTTGAATGTTCATGAGCCTCTTGGCTTTTCTTCTTTCTCTTTTTCCCACGATAATCCGTACCATTTTTGGTGTAACTCTATGTATTCATTTTGTGGTATTGCTCACACTAGTATCTTAATTAGAACCACAGCCTGGTTTATTCTACAAGCTTTCATTTATTTGTTGCTTCCCATGTCCTATGGCTAGAAAATTCCTGTATCCTAAGATGCAATTGACTGCCCAGAACTTCTGGGTTTATGTGGACCAACTTTAATCTGGGAGCAAAGTCTCTTTGACTTATATTCTTCCTCAGAGTGTTTCCTAGAAACATGAGAGTATAGCTAATTGATAACTTATCAAGGCCAGAACATGGATGGCAAAGAAACTTTTTACCTTTTATAAACTGAGACATTGTCAATGTCAGAAGAAAGTAGGGAACAACGTGGACCCAAGCCAATGCCTTGGAGTTACTTAATCTTTGTGACTGCCCAGCCAAAACAAAACAAGACCAAAACATTTTCCCTTTCTTAATATCCCCCTAGCACTCTGTTCTTATCCTCCTCTGAGTTTTCATTCCACTCTGCCTTCTGAATTGCTTCTCTTGCCCACAAATTCCGTTTTGTTCAGTCTTTTTTTCTTTACTTCATCTTTCGTTGCTCACTAAAACTTGGCTTTTTTCCTGAAGACATCCTATCCCTTGGCACTATCTCCAAACCTGGTTATCCCATCTTTCATAACAGGTCTGCTCGCCAGAGGGTAGATTTATTGCCAGGACCATCTTAGTTCAGGTTCAATGTAGGGATGAAATTAGCCACTTGAAAGTCATTGAACATTTAACTCAAGATAGACAAGAAGGATATAGTGGCCCTTGGCTTTTCTGGTCAAGAGTATACTCATTTCCGTAGGAAAATGTGTATGGTCTGCAGGGCAGGTTAAGGTGGCTCCTGTGGGCTTCAGAAATTCATCAAGTCTGAGGGTCTTTGAGGACTTTTTAATGCTCTTAGTTGATCAGGAAGTTGCATTAGGGAATCCCAGGCCAATCAGGTGCCAGGACAGCTTGTCTTTTTTTAGGTAAAGCTTCCCCATTTTATGGGTAAGAGGAAAGAAGATACATCAGGGAAACTTATTTTATCACCTGACTTCACCCTATTCCAAAACACAAAAAAAGCCCTTGTCTTTCTACGCTTCCTCTTCCTCCTAACTTTTATCAAGGGTTTTTCAATACTTCCCTGTTATCCCAGTCTGTCCATTTTCCATCTTCACTTTTTGTCCCTCAGTCTTACTCCTACAGTCAATTAATAAAGTGCTGTGCCATGGTTGGTTGCTGTCCTTCATTTTCGAGGAGGACCAAAATGACATCACCATGATAAAGTGAAATTTCAGTATGGCTGACTGTGACTGATTAGACCATTATGAGCTCAGAATGCTCTACCACAGGTTGGGCACAGATAGTCCGTGTGAATATTTGGGATGGATATCCCAAATTTATGCAGCCTACATTTACTTTGTGCTGGGCACGTCATGCTGAGCAGTCCTGTGCCAGTATGTTCCATGTTGCACAGTCAAATCCAAAGTTCCTGAGAGAGACCTTGAGTGTCCTTGCTTCCTGTGATCACCATGTGATCATCTGCCTCATGTGAGTTCTCTAAAAAATAGTCTTTCTGGCAAGCGTACATTTTGTATTTGAACGATGTGGTCAGCCCACTGGAGTTGGCTCTCTGAAGCATAGTTTGAATGCTTGGCAGTTCAGTTCAAGCAAGGACTTCAGTGTCTGGTACCTTATCCTGCCAGGTGATCCTCAGAATCTTCCCAAGACAGTTCAAATGGAAGCTATTCAGTTTCCTGGCATGGTGCTGGTAGACTGTCCATGTTTTACAGGCATACAACAATGCGGTCAGCACAACAACTCTGTAGACCTTTAGTTTGATAGTCAGTCTAATACCTCTTCTCTCTCACACTTTCCTTCAGAGCCTCTCAAACGTTGATCTAGCTCTGGAAATGTGTGAATCAACCTCATTGTCAATGTGTACATCCCTGAAGAGTACACTATCAAGGTAAGTGAACTTTTTCATAGCATTCAAAACTTCTCCATTTGTTGTAACTGATGGTTCCACGTGTCGTTGGTGTGGTGGTGGCTGATGGAGCACCTGTGTTTTTTTGGTGTTAATTATTAGGCCAAAATTAGCACAGGCAGCAGAGAATTGATCCATACTTTGGTGCATCTTATCTTTAGAGGCTACGTTGAGTGCATAATCATCGGCAAACAGAAAATTATGCGCCAACACTTCCTCCACTTTGGTCTTGGTTTGTAACCTTTTCAACTTGAAGAACTTGCTATCAGTACGGTAGTTGACCTTGATACTATGTTCATCCTCATTGAAAGTATTTGACAACATGGCTGAAAACATCATGCTAAAAAGCATGGGAGCAAGCACACAGTCCTATTTCACTCCAGTGACTGGGAAGGCATGAGAGCACCATCCACTATCCAGAACCCAGGCAAACATGCCATCATGAAATTGATGTATAATACTGATGAACTCTAGGCAACCAAATTTTAACATAATTTTCCATAAGCCTTCATGATTAACAGTGTCAAAGGCCTTGGCCAGATCTACAAATGTTGTGTACAGACCTCTCTTCTGCTCCTGGAATTTCTCCTAGAATTGTCAGACAGCAAACACCAAATCAACTGTTCCTCAGCCCTTTCTAAAGAAATACTCTACGTGAGAAGGAGCATAGTGTAGTAGAATGTTATACCTAGAGACAGGATGATCTGGGTTCAAATCCTGCCTCAAATACTTCTAGCTGTGTGACCCTGGACAAGTCACTTAACCTAATCTGTTAGTTTCCTCATCCTATAAAATGGGGATAATCATAGTACCTACCTCACAGGTTGTTGTGAAGATTAAGTCAGATAACATATGTAAAGATCTTTGCAAAACTTATCTGTATGTAAATGTGAACCTTTGAGTTATAGAATTTGAAAGTTGGAAGTGACCTCAGCAGCCATTTTATCCAACCCATACCCAAAAAGAATCTTCAATATATGCTTGACCAAGTCATCTATCTTCCACCTAGAAATCTCCAGTGAGAGGGAAACTCATCATCTCTTGAGACAGGCCATTCCAATTTTGTAAAATTTTCTCAACATTAAGTCTAACACTTCAACCAATTACAAATATTTATTAAATGCTTGTTATATGGCAATCACTAAGTTGAGTGCCAAGGATACAAGGACAAAAGTGAAAGAGTTCCTGCCTTCAAGGAACTTACATTTGAACAAGGGAAACAACATATACATATGCAGGCATATAGAAGACATGCACAATTCAAATACTGGGCAATCTTGCTTTGTAAGGGAAAGGACTAGCATCTGAGAGGATAAAGAAAGACCTCACACCAAAGACAGTGCTTGAGTTGAGTCCATTGTTTATACCTAGCTAATTTTCAAACATCAGCCTTTTTAACTCTTGTTCTCAGGTTGTTTAATCATGCTGGAGAAAGCACATAACTATAAATTGTGCCTACTACAAATCTGTATTACTTAGCCTTAACCGAACCTTCACCACTACACTGTATTTTCATTAATTTCAGTTGACTCCCTATCTTATACCATACAGTAGCTTGTCTAAATTTTCTCTCCCTTCAATTCCCCAATACCTCCAACCCTTCTCCTTTCAGTAGATGATCTTGCCTCTAATTTATAGAAAGTTTGAAGTCATCCATACTGAGCTCTCCTCTCTCCCCTATTCCACAACTCGAAACTACTCTACATTTTCACCTATTGTCTCATTTGCTCCAAACTCAGAAGATGAGGTGGTTTACCTTTCCAAGGCTCTGTCTGTGCCCTTAATTTCAATCCTTCTCATCTCCTGAAGACTATTTATGGTCCAAACACCTATGGTATATCTCAACTACTCAGTGCTGATGGAGCCACATTGATTAGTGATAAGGACATGATCCTGGAGAGATGGGCTGAACAGCAGAGCATCACCAATCAATGATGAAGACATTGACCATTTACCTCAGGTTGAAGTCAATCCCTCTCTAGACAAATTTCCAACTAAAGAAGAGGTTTTAAAAGCCATTAAACTTCTCTTCTGTGGCAAATCACCTGGAGCTAATACTATTCCAGCTGAGATTTATAAGGTGTGTGTGTGTGTGTGTGTGTGTGTGTGTGTGTGTGTGTGTGTGTGTGGTCCATTGCTCATGTAAAAATTGACTGAAATTTTCCAGGTTATATGGAAAGAGTTTATCCCCCAGGAATTCAAGAATGTCTCCACTGTCCATCACTATAAAGGTAAAGGAAGACCTTGTTCTGGACAATCATAGGGGAATTTCTTTCTTAGTCACTGCTGGCAAAATTCTTGCCAGTGTCTTCTTAAATAGGCTTATCCTTAAATTGGAAGATAGTTGCTCACTTGAGAGCCAGTGTGGCTTCAGAAAGGGCTGAGGAATGGTTGATATGGTGTTTGCTATCTGACAATTCCAGAAGAAATACCAAGACTTAGAATAGAGGTCTGTACACAATATTCATTTATTGGACCAAGGCCTTTGATACTGTCAGTCTTGAGGGCTTATGGAAAATTATGTCAAAATTTGGTTGCCCAGAGAAGTTCGTCAGTATTGTACAGTCAATTTCATGACAGTACGTTTGCCCAGACTCTGAATAATGGATGATACTCTCATGCTTTTTCAGTTACCAGTGGAGCAAAACAAGGCTTTATACTTGCTCCCATACTTTTAATTTTTTAAATTAAAATTTTTTATACAATGTATTTCTTTTCAGTTTGCAACATTCATTTCCACAAGATTTTGAATTCTAAATTTTCTCCCCATCTCTCCCCAGCCCCCATCCTAGGAGAGTGTCCCAATCTCTCCTCCCTTCTATCAACCCTCACCTTCCTCCCATTTTCCTCTAGAGTAAGATAGATTTCTATACCCCATTGCCTGTACATTTTATTTTCGAGTTGCATGCAAAATCAATTTTTAAAATTAATTTTTAAAGCTTTGAGTTCCACATTCTCTTCCCCCCTCCCTCCCCACCCTCCTTCATTGAGAAAACAAGCAATTTGATGTAGATCATACATATGTGGTCATGCAAAATACTTCCATAACAGTCATGTTGTAAAAGACTAACCATATTTCCTTCTATCCTGTCCTGCCTTCCATTTATTCCAATCTCTCCTTTGACCTGTCCCCCAACAATGTTTGCTTCTGATTACCCCTTTCCCCATTCTGCTGGCCTTTCTGTTATTCTCTCTCTCTCCTATCACCTTCCTCCCTGCCTTCCTGTAGGGTAAGATAGATTTTTGTATCCAATTGAGTGTGTGTTATTGCTTCCTTAAGTCAAATAAGATGAAAGTAAGACTTACTTATTCCCTTTCATTTCCCCCCTCCCCCTCCATTGTAAAAACTCTTTCTTGCCTCTTTTATGTGAGTTGATTTGCCACATTCTACTTCTCCCTTTTTCTCTCCCCCAATACATTCCTCTCAACAGTTAATTTTATTTTTAAGGTATTCTCCCTTCATATTCACATCACTCTGTGCCCTCTATATCTATATCTGTTACATATATGTCTTTATTACCTACATATACACACACATGCACACACATATGTAAATATTCATACCTACACATATGCATATACATATATAATATACACATGCAAAAATACATATACATGCACATATGTATATATATATATTCCCTCTACCTACCCTAACACTGAGAACTCTCATGAGTTACAAATACCATCTTTCCATGTCGGGATGTAAACGGTTCATCTTTAATGAGTCCCTTTTGGCTTCTTTTTCCTGTTTACCTTTTTATGTTTCCCTTGATTCTTGTATTTGAAAGTCAAATTTTCTATTCAGCTCTAATGTTTTCAATAAGAATGCTTGGAAGTCCTCTAGTTCATTGAAATTCCTTTTTCCCTGCTCAAGTATTATACTCACTTTTCTGGGTAAGTGATTCTTGGTTTTAATCCTATTTTCTTTGACCTCTGATCCCTTAGTGTAGAAGTTGCTAAATCCTATGTTATCCTGATTGTATTTCCACAATACATGAGTTGTTTCTTTCTGACTGCTTGAAATATTTTTTCCTTGACCTGGGAATTTTGGAATGTGACTACAATATTCCTAGGAGTTTTCCTTTTGGAGTCTCCTTCAGGAGGTTATCTGTGGATTCTTTCCATTTCTATTTTACCCTCTGGTTCTAGAATATCAGGGCAGTTTTCCCTGATAATTTCTTGAAAGATGATGTGTAAGCTCTTTTTCTTGATCATGGTTTTCAGGTAGATCAATAATTTTAAAATTATCTCTCCTGGATCTTTTCCCCATGTGTATTGTTTTTCCAGTGAGATATTTCACATTGCCTTCTATTTTTTCATTCTTTTGGTTTTGTTTTTATAATTTCTTGATTTCTCATAAAGTCATTAAACTTCCATTTGCTCCATTCTAATTTTGAAGGAATTATTTTCTTCAGTGAATTTCTGGACATTCTTTTCCATTTGACCTATTCTGCTTTTTAAAGTGTTCTTCTCCTTATTGGCTTTTTGGAATTCTTTTGCCATTTGAATTAGTCTATTTTTGAAGGTGTTATTTTCTTCACCACTTTTTGGGTCTGCTTTAGTAAACTGTTGACTTATTTTTCATGATTTTCTTGCATTGTTCTTATTTATCTTCCCAATTTTTCCTCTGCTTCTCTTACTTGATTTTCAAAATCCCTTTTGATGCCTTCCATGGCCTGAGACTATTTCATATTTTTTTGAGAGACTTTGGATGGAGGAACCTTGACTTTGCTGTCTTCCTTCAGTTACATGCTTTGATCTTCTTCCTCCAAAATGATGCAAGAAAATACCTTTTCACCAACAAAGTAAACTTCTATAGTCTTATTTTTTCCCTTTTTGACATTTTCTCAGTTAATTACTTGACTTTTGAGTTCTTGTTAAGTGGAGGGTGTATTACCCCAAGTTTCATAGGTTTTATGCAGCTGTTTTCAGAGATATCTTTAGGGACCTCTAAGTTTTCAGTTTCTCTAAAGTGATATAATCAAGGGAGAGGTGTTTACTCCTCTCTTTGTCTGTGCTCTGATCTTTGAGCAAGCACAAGCACTTTTTCTGCCCTGAACTGTGAGTAGGATTCCCTCTCCACAGATGCCACCAACTCCACCATGCCCATGCTCCTCCTCACCCCAGTACCATCACTCAGGACTGTGACCGAGATTAGTCATTCAATTCTCCCACTGTCTGTGGGTTATGAGCTGCAGAAGCAGACGCCACTGTGGCAGTGGCTGCTGCTGCCCTTGGGCTTGGACTGGGGCTAGGTTTGGGGCCAGACCATGCTCCCCTCTCACCCAGGTGAGAGAGCTTTCTCACTGACATTTGAAGGTGTCTTTGACATTTGTGGGTTGAGAATAGGAAACTCCAGCAGCTGCTAGTGATTCAGCACCCTGAGGCCTGCTCCAGTCCTGTTTTGAAGGCCCATACTGGGCTGCACTCCACTCCAAGCCTGGTGCAGCAGACCTTTCCTGTCAGTCTTCTAGATTGCCTAGGAATGGAAGTCTGTTTCACTCTTTCATTTTGTGGCTTCTGCTGCTCTAGAATTTATTTAGAGTCATTTTTTACAGGTATTTTGAGGGGTTTAGTCGGGGAGAACTCAAGCAGGTCCCTGCTTCTACTCCGCCATCTTGACTCCATGCTCCCATGCTTTTTGGCATGATATTTTTAGAGCCATGTTTTCAAGTGCCTTCAATGAGGATGAACACATTGTTAAAGTCAGCTATTGCACTGATGATAAATTATTCAACTAGAAAATGTACAAGTCAAGACTAAAATGGAGGGAGTATTGGTGCATGGTTTTTTGTTTGCAGATGATGTGCACTCAATGCAGCCTCTGAAGTTGAGAAACAACAAAGTATGGATTGATGCTCTGCTGCTTGTGCTAATTTTGTCCTAACAATCAACACCAGGAAAACACAAGTGCTCCACAAAGCAGCACCACAGCATCCATGTGTGGAACCATTGGTTACAGCAAGTGGAGAAGTTTTGAATTCAGTCAGTAAGTTCACTTATTTTAGCAGTATACTTTCCAGGCATGTGTACATTGATAATGTGATTGATGCACATGTTGCCAGAGTTAGCTCAGTATTTGGGAGGCTCTGATGGAAAGTGTGGGAGAGAAGAGATATTAGAATGACTACCAACTGAAGGTCTACAGAGATGTGCTGACCTCATTGTTGTATGCCTGTGAAACCTGAACAGCATACCAATGTCACGCAAGGAAACTAAATTCTTCCATTTGAATTGTCTTAGGAAGATTCTGAAGATCACCTGGCAAGATATGGTACCAGACACTGATGTCCTTTCTTGAACTAAAATGCCAAGCATTCAAACTACTGCAGAGAGAACCACTCCAATGGACTGGTCACATGGTTTGAATGCCAAATATATGCTTGCCTAATATTTTCTGGAGAACTCACTCAGGGCAAGTGCTCACATGGTGGTTGGAAAAAGAGATACAAAAATATTCTCAAGGTCTCTCTTAAGAACTTTGGAATTGATTGCATGACATGGGAGACACTGGCACAGGGCTGCCCAGCATAGCATGCCCTTATCAGAGAAGGTGCTGTGCTTTACAAGCGAAGCATTATTGAAGCTCAAAAGAAACATGAGATGAGCAAATTTAGAGAATCCACTGCAAGTATTCACACAGACTATTTGTACCTGACTTGTGGTAGAGCATTTACAGCTCCTATTAGTCTTATCAACCACAATCCACTGTAACTTAACTTTAACATAGTGATGTCATTTTGGTGCTCTTTGAGAACAACAATTACAAAACTGTTCATATCTTCAAAAAACAAACAGCCTAACCTAGGTTTGACCCTCCCTGCCACTTTCTAAGCTGTTATCTCATATCTCTCTCCTCCTGTTGCTTGCTAAACTCTTAGGAACAATCTGCACTTGATGTTGTCAATTCCCCACTACCTGTGAGCACTTCTAATCACACCACCCTACTTAAATTATGCTTTTAAAAGACACTAGTGAGTTTTTTCATGTTTTTCTTCCAAAATGGTAGTTTCATGTGTAAACTCTCCCAGAAGGGAAAATATTTTGATTTTTTTTTTGTTTTGATATTGTTCAAATTTCCCACTGTATCCCTCTTCCTCTGCCCTCCCAGAGAACTGTCACACATAACTAAGACTTTTTAAAAAGAAAAATAAAAAGAGAAAAAAATTAGCAAAACCTATCAATACACCAAAAAACATTTGGAGAGCATATGCAGTGTTCTACACTTGTGAACCCCTCCCACTTCAGTAAAGGAATGGGGCAAGATATCCTCTCACATCTCTTCTTTGGGACCATCTTTGTAATTTTGCAATGTTTGCTTTTATTTTTTTATGACTGTTGTTATTTTTAGTTATGTTGTTTTAATCATTGTATCATTGTATTTAATCAATGTAAGATATACATACATACATATGCATATATATGTGCATAAAGATATATGTGAGATATATGTGTACTGCATAAACATATGTATTTTCCTTGACTGCTCAATTCACTTTATAACAGTTCATGTAAACCTTTCCATGCATCTCTGTATTTATCATATTTCTTTTTGTTAGATTTACCCATTTTTTGGGTGTGAGGTGAAAGCTCAGTGTGATTTTGATTTGCAACTCTTTCGTTATTAGTTATTTGGAGCACTCTTTCATGTGATTGTTAATAGCTTGCAATTCTTTTAAGATTGTTGGTTCATCTCTACTTATTTATTGGGGTGCTACATTTCTTGGATGTGACATTGACTGCTAAATGTGATGACTTTTTCTCAGTCCTGGTCTTTTTAAAGTTTTTGCCATTGTGAGCCATTCTCTTGTCCTGTAGTTCCCCTCCCCCCAGCTTAAGAGACTCTTCTTTGTCTTGGTTCTCCTCCTACTTGTTCTATGGCTCCTTCTCAGTCTTTTTTGCTGATTTGCTCCTTTGTTCTATCCCCTAATTTTGAATGATTTTCAAGGTTCTTCCTTAGTCCCTATTCTTCTCTCCTTAAATTCTTTTCCTTGGTGATCTCACCTGCTCTTATCAATGGGGTGCTTGGGTGCATGTGCTTGGACCTCAATTCTAAAATCATATTTCTCTTTAAAAATCACATTTCTCCCTAGCCTCCAAACACTATCCCAGGCATTTTCTCCCCAGTCTAAGGACACAGGCTGCCCTAACAACAACTGTTATCTCCCTTTCTGCTATGGTAGCCAGCTGCACCCATGGAACTCATTAGTCTGAACCAGCTGTGTACTAGCTGAACAGGCTGTGCACTGGGTCATAACGACAACATTTACGGCTCACTGACCAGTCATATGTATTCTAGACTTTTAGACATATATATATATTCCCTTTCATTTATCTTGTCTAGCAAGGCATTGATGAGAGCAACCTGGTATTTCTGAGCCAGCTGTGAGCATTGGTTGACTTAGTGACATTTCAGTCCTAAAACCACATCTCTGTGTAGTCCCCTCTTGGGCTATTTCCCGATGAATTTTGGATAAACTACCTGTGTAGTAGATACTGAAAATGCATGTTCCTTTAAGAACTGAATACTCCTTAACCACTTCCTAATCCCACACCAAAATACCTAGTTAGCATATTTGGCACACGTTACCTATAGAATATCCTATATAAATTTTCCTTGTACCCCTCTGAAGTTACAAGTTCCATAAGAACTTTTGCCTGCCAAGAAGCATAATAAATCTTTACCTTGACCTCAACAATGCTTGAATCCCTGAATTCTTCTCTAGGCAACCTGCTCCAGGTACTCTGGTCTTTGTGGGGGTCTCACCACTCCCCACTTCCAGCCCTCATCATTATGGTTCAATTATCAGCTCTGTTAAAATAACTTCTAAATCTACATCTAGCTCTAACCTCTCCTCTGACCTCTTGGCCCTCATCTCTACCATCTTGCTATCTCCCTAAGACCTTATTATTATATGTATTACAAAGTATTACAATACATTTAAAACTGAGCCTGTTTTTCTTCCTAAAAATGGCTTGTCTTCCCACTTTTTCTCTTTGTTTTTGGTACCAAATGCTCTCATTCACCTGAGGTTGAAACTACAAAATCTTTTACACATACAATGCTTTGCAGTTTATAAACTATTTTTATTTAAGTGGACAAACTCTTCTAGAAAGGAAATAAACTTGGGTTTGCTAGTAGGACAACACTTTGACATTCCAGGGAGTCCATCTCTCCCACAGAATCTTAAATCATCTCCCCCAAACTTGCAACAATACCTTATGGTTTAGCAATCCTTTTCTTACTAGTTCTTCATTGTTCACATAATTCACTTGCTTTGTTTTCCAAATAGGAGACTATGCAGGAACTATGTTTTTCTTTCTCTGAGTAGCACACAGATTCAGAAAATTCATTTCTTTCTCTAGAAGGTCAAAAAAACTGGAGAACATTCAGTTTTTGGACTCTAGAAATTGGGAACTTTTGAACCCATGAGCCACCTTCCAAAGTCAGTTCTGCCCAGGACATTCTCTGCTTAGAAGTCTAGAATCTAGGATTACTCTCTCTAGAATATCCAAAATTCCTTCTTCATACAAAAGTTAGGGTTAATGAAGAGTCTTAGGTGACATGCAGGCATATGTCTTCCTTCATATGTTCAAGTTACAAGTTACTAGTTACTTATTTACAAGTTACTCTTGGTAGAGATGGTAGAGATGAGGGCCAAGAGGTCAGAGGAGAGGTTAGAGCTAGTTACAAGTTACAAGATACTAGTGAGAAGAGTATGTGTGTAAACTGTGTATGGGCACGTGTGCCCAGCTGTGCTCTGATCTATCCTTTAAAAGTTCAGGAGAGAACAACTCTGTTAGTCTCTTCATAGTCTATACTATGAAGCAGGGAGCAGTTCCTCCACTAAGTCTATCACCCTAAGTCTCTGATCACATAACTGTCATGGAATTGCCTGTTCCATCAGCAGGGGGCTCCAGAGTACATGCCCACATTCCATGTGGAATGGAATTCACCTCCACAGGGAGATAGACCTCAAATTACTCTAAACAAAAATTTCTGCTCTATAAACTTATCAGGTTGATTAAATTGATCTGAAGCTTCCCTACTTTACATCACAGGGAAAAAAAGCTTTATAAACTGTAAATCTTTGTGTGGTTGTCAGGAGTTATTATCACAATTTAACATTGTTCTTTATTAACTTTTATATCTTCTCATCTCTTTAAATCCCTGTATTATTTCTTTTCCTTCTCCTCTCCTCTGGCCACACTCTACCCCTTTGCTCATCTGTTTTCAGATCTCTATGGTTCTTTACAGTGATCATTGAAGTCTGGGGACCTTGTTGACGAATTGTTTCAGAGCCTTGAGCTGTTTTCCTTTTGCCTTCAAAGAGAAAAGTAGTCTTGGCCTGCACTTGATATTTGGGGTGATCATTCTATTTTAAATTTTAGTTTGTACTAGATCCTCCCCAAAATTGTTCTTATCTTCAAAGTCAGAGGAGCAGATAAGTCAGTATTTTTAAAATTTCCTTTTTTCCTTTGCAGTTTATAAAATCTTGCCTTTGTCATTAAAACTTAAAAGCAAGACAATTTGGTGTCTCAGGAAAGTATTTTTCTTTGAGGATTGCTTTTGAAGGGGATTCTGTGGCTTCACTATTCATACAAACTACCTCATCTCCAAGAACGTTTTCTGTAATTTTTACTTGGTTATTATTTCCTTATTTTTGTATAACTATTCCCTCTTGGCATCCTGGCTAACTGAAGATTGGATCTCTTTTATTGATAATCCAGAAAGTTTATTTTGCCTTTTCTTCATCGTTCAATCAAAGATTTGAATCAAATCAAATCAAAGATAGAAAAATATTTATTGTCTACTGAGTGTCAGGTCCTTGGAATACAAAGAAAAGTAAATATAACATTGCTCAAAGAATTCACAGTTTAAAGGGAGTGACAATATATTAAAAGCTATGTGGTAGCTAGATCCAGAGTAGATAGGAGGTAATTTCTGAGGTAGAAGGTGCCAAGGACTTCTTTTTTTCAAATGTAATTTTATTTTTTCCATTAAGAAAATTTATTTTCTTTTCCTCCCACCTCCCTCCACACCTAAACGAAAATCCTTATAACAAATTTACCTAGTCAAGCAAAACGAATTACCACATTGGCTATGTCCAAAAATATTTTTCTCTTTCTGCAGCCAGAGTCCATCAAGTCTTTCAGGAGGTAGGTAGCATGCTGCTTCATGAGTACTCTGGAACCTTGATTCATCATTGTATTGATTACAGTTGTTTGTCTTTACAATAATGATATTGTACAAATTGTTCTTCCCGTCTGTTCACTTCACTCTACATAAATTTATGTGTCTTCCCATGTTTCTCTGAAATTGTCCCTTTTATCTTTTCTTACATCATGCTAAGGTTTTATTGTATTCATCTATCATGATTTGTTTAGAGATTTCCCAATAGATTGATAGACCTTTAATTTCAAGTTCTTTGCCACCACTAAAAAAGTTACTATAAATATTTTTGAACATCTTGGTTTGTGCATCCTTTTTCTTTAATCTCTTTGGTTAATGATTTCTTAATTGTTAAATTCAGTAAGCTTTCTCCAATCTCCATCCTTCTTGACCATTCTGTAGCATTAAGAAGTACTGACCACCTTTCCTCCTGGAGACATTCACTCTCCTTGGTTCCTTGGTTACTTTCTGTTAGTTCTTCTTTTATTGTCTGATCATTAATCTTTCGGAGTCCTTTGTAGTAGTTCAAAATATTTCTTTAAAATTTTTTTATTCATATTTAAATATTTTAATTAAATAAAATATTTGAATATTAAAATTAATTTAAAACTTTATTTCATTTTAAATTTATGGAATAAAACAAACATTTCCATAGCATAGTACAATAAAAAGATTATTGTACATGAATCTGCAAAGGTATGGTACAGAATATGCTATTGCTTTCAAATATACAACAAAATTATCATGTCAATTTCCTTTTTTTCTTTCCTCTCCCCCCAAAAAGATGGCTACTATTAGATAAATTATTCTATACATATCTCTATTTGTCAGTTCTTTCTCTGGATGCAGATAGTGCCTTTTCTTCATATGTCCTTTAGAGTTAAATTTGTAGTTGTCAAAATAACATATTTATTCAAAGTCATTCTTAGAACAGTATTACTGTTACTATGTGCAACGTTCTCTTGTTTCTTCTCATTTCACTCTTCAATATTTCATGTGTCTTTCCATATTTTTCTCAAATCATTGAGCTCATAATTTCTTATAATACAGTAGTATTCCATCACAGTCATATACCACAACTTGTTTAGCCATTCCCCAGTTGATGGGTATCTGTGCAGTTTCCATTTCTTTGCCACCACTAAAAGAGCTGCTATAAAGATGTTAGAATTTATGGGTTCTTTTCCCTTCCCCCGTCTTTGAAAATAGATCAACTAGTGCTATTGCTGGGTCAAAGACAGTTTAATAACTCTTTGGGCATCATTGTTCTCCAAAAGGGTTAGATCAGCTCATAATTCTACCAACAATGAATTAGAATCCCAATTTTCCCACGTCTTCTTGAACATTTTTCATTTTCTCTATCATTATAACCAGTCTGGGAGGTGTTGTCTTAATCAATAATGATTTAGAGTACTTTTTTCATGTGAATCTTAAATTGTTTTGATTTCTCATTAGAAACTGCCTGTTCATATTCTTTGACCATTTGTCAATTGGGAAATGACTTGTATCTTATAGATTTGACAAAGTTCTTCATATATTGTAAATATGAATCTTTTATCTGATAAACTGCCTACAAAAATTCCCCTCCCCAATTTTCTGCTTTCCTTCTGATCTTTGCTATATTTATTTTATTTATATAAAATCCTTTCAATTTAATGTAATCAAAATTATTCATTTCACACCTAATTTTATTCTCTATCCCTTGTTTATTCATAAACTATTCACTTACCCATAAGTGTGATAAGGAATATGTTCCATGTTCTTCTAATTTTGATCTAATCTTGGTAAATGATGGAAGATATTGGTCTAGTCCCAGTTTTAGATAAATGCCTTTTATCAATTTTATCAATTTAAGGAAAAATCAATTTATACCAATACTTTCAACTGCTGTTTTTTCAATGAGAATGGTCTTTGTACTTTCTCAAAAGCTTTTTCTGCATCTATTTATATAAACATATGACTTTTTAAACTTTTGTTATTGATGTAATCAATTATATTAAAAGCTTTCCTTATGTTATCCCTGCATTCCTGGTATAAATTCCACTTAAATGAAATTCCACATAAATGTATAATCTTGGCATATATTGTTGTAATCTTTTAGTTAGCTTTTTATTTAGTTTTTTTGCATAATATTAATTGGTGAAATTGGTCTATACTTTTCTTTTTCTGTTTTTCTCTTCCTAGTTTAGGTATCAGTATCATATTTGCTTCTTTGCCTAGTATTCCTATTGTTATTGATTATTATTCCAAATAATTCATTGAAATTAATTGACCTATAAATGTTTGATAGAATTCACTTGTAAATCCATCTTGTCCTGGTGCTTTTCTCTTAGGAATCTCATTTATGGCCTTGTCAATTTCTTTTTCTAAAATCTGTCTATTTAAATATTCTATTTTCTCTTCTGATAATCTAGGTAATTTATATTTTGTAAATATTCTTCCATTTCACTTGAACTGTTAAGTTTATTGGCATATACTTGGGCAAAATAACTCCTTATAATTGCTTTAATTTCATCTAATTGTCCAACCCTCCATAAGAGACTGAGGTAGAACTCTGAGCCAATCACACTTTATTAAAGAGTCCATGATCTCTTCTAATGAAGGTACCAAAGATACTGGAGTGGTTTGCCATTTCCTTCTCCAGATCACTTTACAGAAGAGGGAAGTGAGGGAAATGGGGTTAAATGGCTTGCCCAGGGTCACACAGCTAATACGTGTCTGAAGCCAGATTTGAATTCAGGAAAGATTCTTCCTGACTCTGGACCTGCCACTCTATCCTCTGGGCCACCAAGCTGCCCTGTAAAGAAAATACAAGATAATCTTGGAAGTGAAAACACAAACAGCTAATGTTGTGGTATGGGGGTGAGGATCAGAGTAAGAAAGGTCTCATGAAGAAGGAGGCACTGGAACTGAGTCTTGAAGAGAAGTGAGAGAGGCAGGAAAGGCAATGCCTCTATGGAAGCTGAGATGTCATGCAACAATAGGTAAGTTAATTTGAATGGAATGTAGAGTGTGTGAATCAGAGTAATGTGTAATGTGTAAGATAGAGATAATGAGCAATGTGTAACCAGGCTGGAAAGGTAGGAAGACATAAGGTTTTAATGAGTTTTAATTTTTTAATTTATTTAATCTACTTTTAGTCTCAGGGATAACAGGAAGCCATTGGAGTTTATCAAATGAGGGAGGGTTAGTGACATGGGTAGATCTGTGCTTTAGAAAAAGGTCTTTGATGACTCTGTGGAGGAGGGATTGAAGTGAAAAGATATTTGACTCAGAGACAGCAATTGGTACGTGGCTGGATGTTACCAAAGGAGCAATTGATTGGGGAAAATATTTCACAAATTCTGAAAGTGAAAGGGAGAGCCTTCATATAGCCAATCTTTGCCTTACATAAACATCTGGTGGCTATAATAGTATCACTATGTCAAAAGATGTGTTTCATTTAGTGACTTTGGGGACATAATTCTAAATTGTATTTCAGAATAGTTGAACCAGTTCATAGCTGTATTAACATGACTATCTCTCCACCATCCCTCCAGCAAAGGTCATCTTTATCAATTTGATAGATGTGAAGTGGAACGTCAGAGTTGTTTTAATTTGCATTTCTTATATTATTAGTGACTTGGAGTATTTTTTTGTATGAAGATTAATAGCTTACATTTCATTGGATAACTTCTTGTTTATATTCTTTTGACCATTTATCTAATGGAGAACGACTCTAAATCTCATATATACAATATGTGTATATGTGTATATGTATATATACATACACATATATACATATATATGTATATATATATATATACATATATATATATATATATGAACTTATCTGTATGCTTATATGTCAATTCTACTATCTTGGTTATTAGACATACGTTAGAGAGATTTTTTGTGAAAGATTTTCCGCAATTGTTTTCCTTCTGATTCTAGCTGCATTTATTTTGTTTGTGCATATGCTTTTCAATTTTGAATGGTCAATATTATCCATTTCTCTTTTATGGCCCCCCTCCAACCCTTGTTAGGTAAGAATTGTCTCCTTAGAGTTTTGAAAGGTGCCTCTTTCCTTTGTCCTCAAAAAATTTTATTTATTTATTTTTTATTTATTTGTTATAGTTAGGCCATGTATCTTTTTGGATTTTATTGTGATAGAAGACTTATAATGTTTGTTAACACCTAATTTCTTACAGATAGTTTTTCAGTTATCTTCGCAATTTTTTATAGAATAAGGAGACATTACCGCAGGGTTTGGTATCAAATATTATACTATTATATTCAACTGTTTCTGGATCTTGTGTACCTAATTCCACTGATGGAACTTTTGGCTTCATTTATTGAAAAAATATTCAAATCTATGAGATTTAGTTCTTCTATCAACATGTTTATCATTGGATCATATTTAGAGTAGTGACAGTTAATAGTTATAGGTTATCTCAGAATTGACTCTTAGGATCTTTGGGAGCAGAATGAGACCATGCAGGGCTAGCTAAAGCCCATATTAATGTGTGTGTGTGTGTGTGTGTGTATGCACATATGCATAAATATATATGTTTCTATCAATATTTAACACACATTTATTGAACACTTACTATGTATCTGAGACTATGTTGGAAGATAAAAAGAAGGGCAAACACATGGTCCCAGTCCTCAAAGAGCTCTCATTCTAATGAGGTAGGAGACAACATTTATTAAGCTCCTACAATGTGCCAGGCACTGTGCTAGGTGTTTTATAATTTTTATCTCATTTGATTCTCACAACAACCACGGGAAGTACAATCCCCGTTTTGCGGGTGAGTAAACTGAAGTAAATAGAATCCGCCTCATACAGCTAGTGTATTACATAACTAGTTAAGTTTCTGAGGCCAAATTTGAATTTGTCTTCCTATCTTCTGCAGGGAAGAAAATACGCAAATAACTGCACACATACAAGATACACATAGTGTAAATAGAAGGTAATCTAATCACCAGTAGTGGGAATAGAGGGGAGTCTGGGAAAGACATGCTGCATAAGATGAGGTTTATCTTAAATTTGTCTTAAAATTGGACTAGGAATACAAACAGTAGAAGTAAGGAGGGAAAGCATTACAGGCATTGGAGATATCCAATGGAAAAGGTACAGAATCAAGAGATGGAGTATCTCATGTGAGGAACGGTGAGAATTGCATCACAGAGTACATAGGGAGAAGTAAAACATAAGATTAAGGTACGGACAAGATAGTGAAGGACTTTCAAATACAAATAGAAGATTTTATATTTGATCTTGGAGGCTATAGGGAGTTGCTCAAGTTTATTGAGTAGCATTGATGTGGTCAGACCTGTTCTTCAGGAAATTTCCTTTAGCAGCTTAATGGAAGATAGACTGGAGTGAACAGAGAGAAGGCAGAGAAAGTAATCAGAAGGAAAGGTTTCCTAGCAGCCAACCTGCATGTTGGAAGCTCCTCTGTCATTAGCTAGGTTGGTCTTTGGATAGCAACCTGCATCTGTCACCAGGTTATCGATTCAATATTTCTGACTTGATAGTACCGCCATAAGTTTTTGGTCTCTGGTCTAGCCTTCAAGAACCCAGGATCAAGTCCATGCCAAGAGGAAACATCAAAGTATGACCTCTGTGGATCTCATATGTAATGCCACCCAAACAAGAGCCATTTCTTTCAAAAGGTGGAGATAGGGTTTTCAGATGATTTGAACTCTGGTTTCCTTAGCCACTTAGTATTTACAAAGTACTTTCTTCAGAGGAGAAAAAGAAACTGAGGCTCACTTAGCACTTAGATTTGAACTCCAGGGCCTTCAGACTCAAGTCCAAGGTTCGTTCAAGTTCACAGAGGTCCCAGAACTAACATTTCCTCCTTACTTCCTCATTCACTGATGTGTCCAGTAAGAGGACAGCTATTAAAAAAGAAAAACAAAAACAAACACAAATGAAAAAGAACCAGCTTGAGGGCAAGAAGGGCCAGTTAGAGGTGGATCTGTCTATAGAATTATATATTTAGAGCTGAAAGAGACCTTAGAGGCCACTTAGTTCAACCTTCTCATTTTACATATGAAGAAACTGAGGCACAGAGCAGTATATCTATAAGTTAATGTATCTCCTCCCTCCAGCTAAGGAATAGATTTATGATTTAACCATAACCTTCTGGATATCCTCTTTTACTTAATGGAATAATTAATGATGCGAATTTGGACTGATTGGTAAGCTGGTAGGGGACATATTTTTAGGTGGGAGAATGTAAACTTTTGTCCGACCACACAATGGAGGCAGCTGACCATGGTGCCACTTCGTATGCTGACCCTGACAACACATAGCCTGGAGAGGACTGAAAATGTGAAACAATTTTCATGGAAGGGCTAGAAGAAAGTAAAGGAAGATAGAAACTGAGAATGTGTCTTGTGTGTTTGTCCTTTGATGCCAAAGAAGACCATGTCATCAGAGAAATAATGACATGACTTTCTTTTGAGTGAGGGAGGGCTGTGCAGGTCACCAGCCTCACTTCTCCTCCAGAGCCATCTGAATCCAATGACCAGATATTCTTCAGGATGACTGGAGATGACTCAGGATGAGGCAATTGGGGTTAAGTGACTTGCCCAAGGTCACACAGCTAGTGAATGCCAAGTGTCTGAGGTGAGATTTGAACTCACGTCCTTCTGACTCCTGCACTGATGCTTTATCCACTGCACCACCTAGCTGCACCACTTAGTTGAACCAGCCCAGGTCAGCGAGTAGATAAAGCATATAAGGAATGTTAATATTATTTCCTTTTTAAGCCTCAGGTGAAGCTGTTTTTTTTTCCAATATAGGAATATGGAGATTGTATAATAATATACTTAAAAAAAAGTTTTACTGTTGCCTTTTGTTTGACTATCAAATTATTTCTCTTTCCTCCTTTCCTCTTTGCTAATCAATTCATGTAACAAAGAAAATGCTAAGCAAAATCAGCCAATTCCATGACCCAGTTGATAGCAAATTTTATATTTCTCCTCTATAATACCTCATTTCTTTACTGAGAAGCCTAAGAACAATTTTGTTATAAGTTTTCAGAGACCCATGTTTAATTGTAATGATCAATTGCAACATTCTACTGCAATTTGGTGTTTCTTTCATTTGTATTATTGCTGTAATGGTGGCTAATTTCATAGATATATTTACTTTGCATCAGTTAAGTCAGAAGCATTTATCAAGTACTCACTATTAAATGCCAGGAACTATGATAAATGCCAAGGATAAGAAGACAAAAAGTGAAATGATCACTCAAATAACAATATGAAAGTGGTCTAGTACAAAGTATGATTCAAATAACAGGAATTGTAACATTTGTTGATGATCTTATGTTGCTTCCCTGATTAGCTATGACTGTCATATCCTTATCCCCATCACTGACCGTCTCTCTTTACTCCTAGGAATATTCATCAGTGGATCCCCTTCTCATTTGCAAAGTAGAGCTTCCTTCCTTTCCCCTTTTTCGGTCTTTTCCCCTTCTTCCTCCCTTACTGTCCTTCAGGTTCTTGTCTTTCTGAGACCTCCTCCTTTGCTTGTTATCACCATGATAGTTTAACATTTATGAGCCTTGAAAGCCTAATCTGCAAAATGGAAGATAACAATATGTATATCACTTACATGAAAAAGATTGTGAAAAATCAAATGAATGAATGAATATAAAATGTAATTTGTAACTGAAAATAATTACATAATGTCCCAATGGGTAGTATGCTAGATGTGGAGTTGAGAAGACCTGGGTTCAAATATTCCCTTTGACACTTAGTAACTATATTCCTTTGGATTCCACTTAAACATTGAGACTTTTTGAGTATTAATTTCCTCATCAGCAAATTTCTAAGATGATAACAGTAGCACCCCTAGGAAAGCAGGCAGAATAATATTTGTAAGATTCATCTCTCTTTTACATTAGAATAGGAATTTTAGGTTTTTGTTTTTGTTGCAAAAATTGAGCATGATCTGTTACTTCAGATTTCCTAGAAAGCAAAATAATTCACTGTTTGGCAAGTTAGATTAGAACTGAATGCTTTGAAAAATTGTTCTATCCTGTGGGCTTGCAGATTGACATTGCCTTTGATGTTGAAGACTGACCTCCCTCTCTCCCTTCTTTCCCCTCCCCTCCTCTTCCTTTCCCTTCCCTTCCCTTTCTTCCCTCTTTTCCTGTCTTCTCTTCTGGATAATAATCTGGCAACTCTCCAGTTCTCCCCCAAAATTTACCTTTTTATTTACTTATTTTGCATATTTACATACTTTGCATACTTTTTACTTAAAAATAATCTCTTAAAATAACTAAACTCTGAATTATTCAATAAAATAATGAATGAAGTTTTAAATAGCTCTAGTAAAAGTAAAACTTGATAGAAGCATTTCTGACACATCTATGTTATAGTTAAAAAGGTGTTAAAAAGAGAGGAGTCTGGTTGCTCAGTTAAGGCCTCACATGGTATGTTCAGTTTGATGGAGACACTATGAGTCCCATGCTTAGTTTTCAGTTTTAAAATTTCGGAAATTTGATTGTTTTCAGTTTAGTTATGGGCGGTCAGACTCTGGGGAGGGGGACCTTTCAATGCGAGATGCTTTGGCAGGCTAGTCAGTAAAGTTTCTAAATGAACATAGAATTGAATGGAGGAGAATGCTTTTGTGGCATATTTCCATCATGCTGTGTAGCTGAATGAACTTGTTTTTCCAGTCTAGGAGTAGATTTATAGGTCCAGTTATTAGTATCAGAGTCCCCTCAGCTTTGGCAATGTTGAATAAACACTGACAGGTTTTGATGACTTTTTGATAAAGGGCTGGACAGGTTTTTATGGCTTTTTGTTAAAAACTTCTGCCCTTTTACTATTACATTACTTTATAATAGCTCAGTGTTGCTTTTTTTTTTGTGAGGGATGTATGTGAGGTGTGTAGACCTGTTCTTATGATTTGTATTTAGAACCCCAATAAGGAAGCTCCCTTTGTAGACCAGCACCAAAGAGTTGTCTGTGGTTCCTACTGTGACAGAGCCAGTATATGTCCAAGACAGGGTTTGGATCTTGAACTCAAGTCTTTCTGACTCAGAAATCAGTTCTCCATCACTATACTCTTCTACCATTGTATATTTACATTTATACAGTAATTCAATCATAACTGATCTTACATTAATAGCATTTTAGCTTATATGATGTTTGGGAGACACATTGGTCTCATCAGGAAACTTAAAACAATACAAAACAAACCCTGTTTTCAAATTCCAGGTTCAGACCCTACTTGCGTGTGTGTATCCTTTCATGAGCTAAATATTATAGAAATCTTCTGCCTTCTAGTTGATTTCTCAGTTTCTAAGTTGAATGTTATATAACTTCTAGCCTTTTGTGTGACACACTTGAGAAAGTTCTTCTAACTCTCAGTATTGACTTGCTATCAAAGCCCCACCTCCTTGCAATTTAATTCAGTTCAATAAGCATTGATTTAATTAATTTTTTTCAAACTTGTGATTTAATTAGAATACTGGACTTCTGTGTAGATGGTAACCTTTTGTACCTTAAAGTCTTAAAGAATTGACTGTCCACTGAGAGGTTAAGTGATTTGTCCAGGTTATAATTACCCAGCTAGTATAGGTTGGGGGGCAGGGCTTGAACTCAAGTCTGCATGACTCTAAAGCCACTTTTTTATTCCCTACATTTCACAATCCCTTTCAACAAATATTTACTAAAAATGCCCACTATAAGCTAGTGTGAAACATAAAAAGTTTGAGATACATAATTTCTGGGTAATTAATAATTTTATTAGTCATTGCTATCAGATGAATGAGAAAAGGGGTCAAGGGAACTCTCAAATGCCAAAGACCCCTCATAGAACCCATTCAAAGAATGGATGCTCCTGAGGGCGGCAATCAACCCTGATTGGTTAACAATTAATGAGAAAATGAATATGATAATGAGAGGTGGATACATTCTAATTAGGGGCTGGAGGACTTTGATTGCTCTCAATCCCAGTCTCTAGCATTCTTGACAAAGGATCTATCTAAGCCTGAGTAGAGTACAATAGTCCAGAATTCACCTTAGATTAAATTCCTTTGAAGGTTTTCTAGCTGGGTTGGGTCTTCCACCCAGGACCAAAAACGTAGGTACCCTGGGATTTGGGCAGTCTCATCCTTCAACAGTGTCCTTCAGTTCAATGTCCTGAACAACCTAAAGGTTTCTGAAAAAATCTTGGTCCTAATTCAATAATTGATTATAAATATGAGAGAAATAATTACGTGCTCTGTGCCCTCTCTGTGTCCTCAACAAATACTTCTGACTTTAGCTGCTTCTTTGGACCCTAGGGTTAAGACCTTTAGCAGGCTCAGAGATTTTCTACCTGATTCTCAGTCTTCAGTCACTCACAACCTTGGACCTCCTACTGTATTTCTGAAAGGAGAAAATTGTTCTCACTTCAGTTTGCATTTTGAAACAAACATTGAGCAATTGGTTCTTGATTTTCAGGGCATCTGAAGTAGAGCTGGGAAAGAACAGGAGAAAGAATAATGGAAGAAAGACAGAATTTAAAGTAAGAGAATTGGAAACTCAGTAACAAGTGTTTGTTTGTTGTGTTTGTTTGTTTTTAACTTGGCCAGGGCTGGTTACTACTTGCTTCTAAATATTACTTATTCTGGAAAATTGTAGGGGGAGTGGTATGGGAGGTGCTGCATTAAGGTAGGATTGGTTGGTTGAATTAAATTTGTTGGATTGACCAGGGTTGCAGACTACTTAGTTTTGCAGTAGATCCAAGAACTCCAAAGGGCACTCAGAGGGCAGAAGATCATCAAATTATCACTTAGAGCTGGAAGAGACCTTTGAGGTTAGGTCATTTAAATGAGAGCCAACCCCCTCACTTTACAGGTGAGGAAAATTTGTCTCAGAGATGTTAAATTACTTGTACAGGACAGTATGTGAAATGGCAGAGCTGAGATTCAAATTCATTTCTTCAGACTTCCAGGTCCCATTGCAAATCCTGTCTTCCTATTCATTAGTATAATTCATTTAAACAGTTTTATTAATTGTCTTATGTATGCAGTGAGAGACAGTGTTATGGGGTAGTGGGTAAAAAGCTGGCTATGGAACCAAGATGATAATACTTCAAATTCTACCTATGGCACATACCGTGTGACCTTAGGCAAGTTTGTAACCTCTCATTTCTCTAGGCAACATGCTAAGATTGTAAATTGTAAAGGTGCTGACCTACAGTTGGTAGGAAGAATTTCCTCATGTTAGAAGGCCCGCTACCAGGTTCAGTCTCCATCCTTGACTGTCTTAGGGAGGTATGAGGATAAATAACATAGCAACCTCTGACTTAGTTGTAGATAATTATAATACAAATTGGAATTTGTTTTGGAAATCAGGTAGGAAAGTGAGTGTATCAGAGGGCAGTTAGACATCACAGTGGATAGAATATTAGACTCAGGAAGATCTGAGTTCAAATCTAGTCTGAGATACTGACTAGCTGTGTGACCCTGGGCAAGTCACTTGGCCCTGTTTACTTCAGTTGCCTCATCTCTAAAATGAGCCGGAAAAAGAAATGACAAACCACAACAGTATCTTTGCTAAGAAAACTCCAAATATGATCCCAGAGAGTTGGACCTGAATAAAAGGACTCAATGAGTACATCAGAGTACAAAGTATTCTTTGATCACATGATGATAACAATGACTAGGAAGTTCTTCAAATTTTGCGAAACACTTTACCCATATTTTGTTATTTGATCCTTGTAAGAACCTTGTTAGATAGGTGCTATTATTATACTTATTTTACAGATGAGAAAACTGAGGTGGGGTGGTTAAATGACTTGGCTAGGATTACACAGATTAGGTATTTGAAGTAGGATTTGAGCTCTATCTAGTCTTCCTAACTCTAAGACCAGAGCTTTTCCCATTGTATCAACTGGATGAATGACAACTATTTCTATCAGTGGAGATCATGACATGCTTCCTGGCACAGGTGGGACATCCCTTGGGATGTCCACAGGTATAGATGGATTGAGGAAATGATAATTTTGTAGGCTTAGGACAAAACAGTGTAAGAATAAAAATAGTATCAGTAAGTATTGTTACTTATATTTCCTTTCCATTTTAAGAAAATACTACTACTAACTAAAATACTAACTACTTTTTCTGAACAGCTGAGACAAGATTGATCTATTATGAAAATATGTGAACACATTAGCTCCACTGAAGATAAGAGAAACACTTGGGAATGATCTCTTTCAGCTTGTCTCAGATTGGTGACCATTGACTTCCTTTACCAACAGTATGTAGGTGATGCTCATGCTCTCCCAGGGGAAGCCTGGAAATGGAAGAACAGCCAAGGCAGCCTAGTGGTCTTGAGAAATCCTCCAAGGAGAAATGAATAGTAGCAAGCCCAAAGATGAAAACTGACTGAACAGATGATCATAGGACTAGCTTTTGTTCTTGGAGTTTCTCCCCACAATATTCTCCACCTGCTGTTCAAAACCTTTTATAACCTAGTTCCCATTGACCTTTCCATTCTTCTCATTCTTTACTCTCCACTCTCTGTATATACTCTCTGATCCATGGACACTGGACTCTCGGAAGTTCCTGGAATAAGACACCATCTCTCTTCCATTTCTCACCTTGGAGCATTTTCTCTGGCAGTGCCCCATGCCTGGAATGCTTTCCCTCCTCAACCCTGCCTACTGACTTCTCTGGCTTCCATTCAGTCCCAATTAAAATCCCATTTTTACCCCAAGAAGCTTTCAATTGTAGTGCCTTCCCTCTATTAATTATTTCCTACTTATCCTCTATATAGTATTCTTTGTATATGTTTGCTGGCATGTTGTCTTCCTCATTATGCTCCTCCTTCTCCTCTTCTTATTACCACCATAACCACCACCATCACTACTACTACTACTACTACTACTACTACTACTACTACTACTACTACTACCACCTCCTCCCCAGCCTCCTCCTCCTTTTGTTGTTGTTGCTGTACTAGTAAAGCCATTACTATTAATACCTTATTTTAAAATGCCTCTTTCAGGGCTTTGTGGACTTTGACATGACATTTTCAAAAATATGGAAATACTTGGGGGTGAGTATTTAAATAAATATTCCCACTACAAACTCAAATTTCTATGGTGACTCCCCCAGCAGCCTGATGATTCTGACCTACAGATACAAACAGAACTTCCAAACCATCCATGTATATTGATTTCTTCCCCAGTGAGCTAGCTAGTCTTTCTTAAGAGACCAAAGGTTCAATGCAAGTTTACAGTCCCAACCAGCAGAATCTTTGAACTAGGATCTGAGAGATGAAGGATCTGATGGCTTGGAAACCTTTGAAGTAACATCAGCTATAGGACTTTCTGTCAAATCTGGAAATGTGTAACAAAGCCAAGGATTTCAGGTCAAATTGATCAGATTCATTTATATAATTCCCTTCCACAACTTCTATCTATATTCTACTCTGACTACTTACGTGGAAGAAATAAAATTCCTTTTAATTGACTTCATTATCCTTAAACACCTTTTTCAGCCTTCTTAAGTCTTCAAAGCCTCTGTGTGTGTGTGTGTGTGTGTGTGTGTGTGTGTGCGCACGCGCAATCCCATATAATTGCCTTCCTCCCTCCATTTTGGGGAATAGGTGGTGGTGAATCACATGAATGCAGGATCAATTTGAGCTTGCCAAGAGGTTCAAGATTCTGAAGAGAAACACCTACAGGTCTGGCAAAAATCCTCCTGGTGTTCCCTCCTTTGATTCTTGAGTAGTTTACTATGACCCTGTGATGGGCAGGATTCCACTTTGACAATCTAGCCCCTCCTATCCTAAGGGACAGTGAGAAGGGGAAACTGAAAAGATTTATTTGTCACCTGGAGAGGAAGCAGCGAGTATAAGCAGCACCATGAGATGGTCAGCACTGGACTCCAGTACTGGGGTTACGTGAATAGATTAGGCATGAAGCAGGGCCGGAGCAAACCTTAAGGTTGCTTAAACCCTACAAGACTGCATGCCCTAAGGGATGATTTTTCATTTCCTCTCCCCTTGAGCTTCCTCACTTTTGTCTCCAGGGCAGGTCACAGGGGAAAATTTTTTCTTTTTCTTTAAAAAACTTTTTTTATTGACTTTCTTTTTAATTTATGGAATAAAACAAAGGTTTCCAGGCCATCAGAGCCTACATCTCTCAGATCCTATTTCAAAGATTCTGCTGGTTGGGACTGCAAACTTTCATTGAACCTTTTGGTCTCTTAAGAAAGAACGGCTCTGGTTTGAAAGTTCTGTTTGCATCTGTAGATCAGAATGAAATTTGAGTTTGTAGTGGGAATATTTATTTAAATATTCACCCCCAAGTATTCCCATATTTTTGAAAACATGTCATGTCAAAGTCCACAAAACCCCCAAATATGTATTTCCACAATACAATATAATAAAAAGATGATTGCACATGAAACTGCCAATCTGTTATGTTTAACTGGCTATTCCTTTTAAATGGATAATAAAGTTATCATGTAAATTTCTCTCCCCCTCAAATTTATTAATCTATTTGTTTTCAGTTTCCAACATTCATTTCCATAAGTTTTAAGTTTTCTTCCCCTCCCACTTCTTTTCCTCCCCAAGATGGCATGCAAACTTATGTGGTCTCTACACATACATTTCAGTTAAATACATTTACAAACCAGTCATGTTGTATAGAAGAATTATAACAAATGGGAGAAACCATGAGAAAACAAAACACAACAAAAAATAACAAAAAAGAAAATAGTCTGCTTCATTCTGTGTTCTATTTCCAGTCTCTTTCTAGATGTGGCTGGCATTTTGCATCATGAGTCCTTTGGGAATGTTTTAGGTCTTTGCATAGCTGAGAAGGGCTAAATGTATCAAAATCAGTCCTCGCACACTGTGGCTGTTACTGCGTATGATGTTCTCCTGGTTCTCCTCACTTCACTCAGCATCAATTCATATAAATTTTTCCAGATTTTCCCAAAGTCTACCCTGCTCATCATTTCTTTTTTAAAAATCAATTTATTAGTTTTCATTTTTCAACAATCACTTTCATAAATCTTAAATTTCTCTCCATCTCTTCCTGAGATGGCATGCAATCTTACATAGGTTCTACACATACATTCTCATTAAACACATTTTCACATTAGTCATCTTGTATAGAAGAATTAAAATGAATGGGAGAAACCATGAGAAAACCAAACCAAAATAAAACATAACACAAGAGAAAATAGTCTTTTTCATTCTGTGTTCCAATTCTTTCTCTGGATGTGTATGGCATTTTGCCTTAAGAGTCCTTTGGGAATGTTTTAGGTCCTTGCATTGTTGTGAAGGGCTAAGTCTACCAGAAACAGTCCTTGCATAATGTGGCTGTAACTGTGTATGATGTTCTTCTGGTTCTGCTCATTTCACTCAGCATCAGTTTATATATTTATTTCCAGGCTTTGCTGAAGTCTGCCTGTTTGTCATTTCTTATAGCACAATAGTATTTCATTATATCCATATATGTTTAGCCATTCCCCAATTGATGGGCATCCCCTCGATTTCCAGTTCTTGGTCACCACAAAAAGAGCTGTTATAAATATTTTTGTACATGTGGATCTTTTTCCCATCTTTATGATCTCTTTGGGATACAGCCTTAGAAGCAATATTGCTGAGTCAAAGGGTATACACATTTTTGTAGCCCTTTGGGCGTAGTTCCAAATTGCTCTAGAGAATGGTTGGATCCTCTCACAGGTCCACCAATAATGAATTAGTGTTCCAACTTTCCAACATCTTCCTTTGACCATTTATCAACTGGGGAATGACTTGTATTCTTGTAAATTTGACAGTTATCTATATATTTTAGAAATTAGGCCTTTACCAGAAACACTAATTGTAAAAATTCTTTCTCAGTTTTATGTTTCCCTGCTAATCTTGGTTGCATTGGCTTTGTTTGTTCAAAACTTTTTAAATTTAATGTAATCAAAATTATCTTCCTTACATTTCACAATGTTTTCTGTCTCTTGTTTTGTCAAAAATTCTTTTCTTTTTCATTGATCTGACAGGTAAGCTATTCCTTGTTCTCCTAATTTGCTTATGGTATTACCCTTTATGTCTAAATCATGTACCCATTTGGAACTTATCTAGGTATAGGGTGTAAGATGTTGGTCTATTCCTAGTTTCTGCCATACTATTTTCCAGTTTTACCAGCAGTTTTTGTCAAACAGTGAGTTCCTGTATCAGAAGTTGGAATCTTTGGGTTTATCAAACAGTAGATTACTATAGTTATTGACTACTGTGTCTTGTGTACCTAAAGTATTCCATTGATCTACCACTCTTTATAATCTTTCTCTTTATATCTAGGTCATGCATTCATTTTGAACTTATCTTGATAAATAGTGTAAGATACTGGTCTATGCCCAATTTCTGCCATACTGCTTTCCAGTTTTCCTAATTTTTTTTTTTTTTTTTACCAAATAATGAATTCTTTTCCCAAATCTTAAGTCTTTACCCTTGTCAAATACAAGATTGCAATATTTATTTGGTGCTATAAAATTTGTGTCTACTCTGTCCCATTGAAATGCCTTTCTATTACTTAGGCAGTACCAGATGATTTTGATAATTGCTGCCTTTTAATATAGTTTAAGATCTGGTACTGCTAAACTCCTTCCTTTACATTTTCCCCCATTAGTTCATTTGATGTTCTTTAAATTTTGTTCTTCCAAATGAATTTTGTAATTACTTTTTTCTAATTCAGTAAAATTTTTTTTTTTTTGGTAATTTTATAAGATGAATTCATGCAAAATTGTCATTTTATGATATTTTCCTTACATTTCTTGTGGATCTTTTATATCAGTTTTCCATTGACTTCTGGTCTTTTTGTCACAAACAACTTAAAGTCTTTCAGTCTGTCAAATGTCCATTTTTTTTTTATCCCTTCAGGATTATGCTAAGCTTTGCTGGGTAAATTACTCCTGGTCGCAACATAATGTTCCAAGACCTAAGATCTTTTAATGTAGAACCTGCTAGATCTTGTGAAATCACGATTATATCTCCATGGTATTTAATTTTTTTCTTGTTGTTTGCAATATTTTCTCCTCCTGGGAGTTTTGAAACTTGGTTATGACATTCCTAAAAGCTTTTCTCCTGGGATGTCTTTTCCTTAAAAGTTTATTTTCCTTTCTTTGTTTAAACATTGTTAATTTGGGAATATTTATTGGGATGTATTTGGTTATTTGGTAGTTGATAATTATTTACAGGGGCAGCTAGGTGGCACAGGGGTTAAAGTGCTGGACTTTAAGTCAGGAAGACTCATGTTCCTGAGTTCAATCTGGCCTCAGACATTTACTAACTGTACTAACTTAACCCAGTTTGCCTTGGTTCCTCATCTATAAAATGAACTGGAAAAGGAAATGACAAAGAACTCCAGTGTCTTTGCCAAGAAAATCCCAAATGGGGTCATGAAGAATCAGGCACGACTGAAATGACTTAAAAAAAATTATTTAGGAGAAAAAAGGCTGTTACATTTTTTTTTTTTTTGCAAACGATTTGATGTCTGGGGACTTGGAACTAAAAAATATTGATCCATATTTAGCAATACTAAACACAGAGAGAAGATACTCATACAAGGATCCTTTTAGGAAAATGAGTCAGCAGTGGCTGAGGAGGTGCAATGTGGTTTGATTAACTGAGCTATTACTGAGATATCTTATTCAGTTGCATCTGACTCTTTGTTTTTTTTTTTTTTTTTTTTTTTATTATTATTTATTTATTTAGCTTTTTACATTCATTTTCACAAATTTTTGGGTTCCAAATTTTCTCCCCTTTTCTCCCCTCCCCCCACCCCAATACCCCAAGCAATCTAATTTTCCCTATCTCCAATCTGTCCTCTCTTCTGTCATCCCTCCCTTCCCTTGTCTCCATCTTCTCTTTTCTCCTGTAGGTCCAGATGACTTTCTATTCCTCATTAACTGTATGTCTTCTTTCCTAGTTGCAACAACAATACTAAACAATTGTTCTTAAAACTTTGAGTTCCAAATTCTCCCCATCCCTCCCTCCCCACCCATTCCCTTTGGTACGGCAGACAATTCATTATAGGCCATATCTGTGTAGCTTTGCAAATGACCTTCCTGATAGTCGTGTTGTGTAAGACTAACTGAATTGCCATCCCTCCTAACCTGCCCCTCATTGTTTCTCTTCTGTCCTTTGATCCTGTCCCTCCCCAAGTGTTGACTTTCAATTACTCCCTCCTCCCTTTGCCCTCCCTTCCATCATCCCCCCCCAATATCTCCTTCTCCCCCGCTTTCTTATACTGTAAGATAGGTTTTCATACCAAAATGAGTGTGCATTTCACTCCTTCGTTTAGTCAAATGTGATGAGGGTAAACTTTTGTTTGTTTGTTTGTTTGTTTGTTTTTTTCCCTCAGCTCTCCTCTTTTTCCCTCCACTAAAAACATCTCCTACTTGCCTCTTATATGACATATAGTTACCCCCTTCCATTTCCCCCTCTTTCCTCTCACTACATTTCTCTCTCACCATTTACCTTAATTTCTTTTAAGGTATGGTCCCATCCTATTCAGTTCAATCTGTGCTCTCTGTCTCTGCATGTGAATGCATGTGTGTATGTGTGTGCATGCGTGTACATGTGTATGTGTGGTCCCACCAACCACCCAGATACTGAAAAGTTTTAAGAGTTAGAAATATTGTCCTTCCCTGTATGAATGCAAACAGTTCATTTCTGGTAAGTCCCTTAATACTTCTCCTTGCTGTTTACTTTTGCATGCTTCCTCTCATTCTTGTGTTTGAAAGTCAAATTTTCTTTTCAGCTCTGGTCTTTTCATTAAGAATGATTGAAAGTCCTCTGTTTCATTGAAAGACCATATTTTCCCTTGAAGTATTATACTCAGTTTAGCTGGGTAGGTGATTCTTGGTTTCAGTCCTAGTTCCTTTGCCTTCTGGAATATCCTATTCCATGCCCTTCGATCCCTTAATGTAGAAGCTGCTAGATCTTGGGTTATCCTGATTGTATTTCCACAGTACTGGAATTGTTTGTTTCTGGCTGCTTGCAAGATTTTTTCCTTGAGCTGGGAGTTCTGGAATTTGGCCACAATGTTCCTAGGAGTTTCTCTTTTTGGATCTCTTTCAGGTGGTGATCGATGGATTCTTTCAATACTTATTTTGCCCTCTGGTCCTAGAATGTCAGGGCAGTTTTTCCTTGATGATTTCATGCAAGACGATGTCTAGGCTCTTTTTTTGATCATGGCTTTCAGGTAGTCCCATAATTTTTAAGTTGTCTCTCCTTGATCTATTTTCCAGGTCAGTTGTTTTTCCCATGAGATATTTCACATTCTCTTCCATTTTATCGTTCTTTTGGTTTTGTTTGGTGATTTCTTGGTTTCTCATAAAGTCATTAGACTCCATCTGTTCCATTCTAATTTTGAGAGAACTATTAAATTCAGTGAGCTTTTGAGCCTCTTTTTTCCATTTGGCTCATTCTGCTTTTGAATGCATTCTTCTCCTCATTGGCTTTTTGAACCTCTTTTGCCAATTGAGTGAGCCTATTTTTCAAGGTGTTAATTTCCTCAGCATTTTTTTTGGGACTCCTTTACCAAGATATTGACCTTTTTTTCATACTCTACTTGCATCTTTGTCATTTCTCTTCCCAGTTTTTCCTCCACCTGTCTAACTTGCTTTTCAAAATCCTTTTTAAGCTCTTCCAAGGCCTGAGCCCACCCAACACCCCCCTGGGGTGTCTGGGGTACTGAGGCCCCGCCCTCCACATCTTTCCCTGATGGGAAAAATACGTTGTCGTCCTCCCCATCAGATCCGAAGGTCGGGATCATTTGCATTTGTTGGAAAAAACTCTCTAAAGTCTTATTTTTCTTCCCCTTTCTAGGCATTTTCCCAGCCAGTTACTTGACTTCTGAGATTCCTTTCCACCTCCGCCTGGATCCTCCCAGCTAGTCCTTGGCCTCTGAGATTCAAATGCGCTTTCCCGCGGCAAGCTTTAGATCTGGCGCAGGGTGGGGGCAGGGCCGCCTCCTAAGTTGGGCCCTCAGGGGCTTTCTGAAGAGACTTTCAGGAACGGAGCGTGTAGGGGCGGGGTGGGGGGCCCCGCCTGCTGTGCTCAGCTCCCTTGGGGTTTTATTCAGAGGCGTTCAGCAGTAGGGCAGGGTGGGGGCAGGGCCGTTTCCCCTGCTCGGCTCCCTCAGGTTGGAAAGACCTTCAGTATTGAAGATCCTACCTGCTGCTGGGGGATTCCTGAGTCCCGGGCCGTTGCCGCCTCAGCCGCCCGCCCACGCCTCTGCCTCCGCCGCTTCCTGCCCCCGTCTCTGCCTCCGCCGCTTCCTGCCCCCGTCTCTGCCGCCGCCGCTTCCTCCCGAGGGGGCCCGCTCCCCTCCCCTAGCGCAGGCTTCTTACTGACCTTTAGCTTCTGTGGGCAGAGGGACTTTCCCGGCTGCCGGAGCTTCTCCCGGAGCTTTCCTCTCAGAAGTCTGCTCGGGTCAGCTTCTCTGGGTCGCGGCCAGGGGTGGGGGTGGGGTCCGCTTTCTAGGGTGCGATGGACCCCGGGGACGGCTCTCCAGGGTTCAGTGGAACGGAAATCTCTTCCCCTATGTTTGTGCACCCCCTGCAGAGATTCAGAATTTATGGGGATCTCCGTTTACCTCAATTCCATGGGTTGTGGGCTCGGAGCTCGTGAATGTGCGTGCTTCTACTCCGCCATCTTGGCTCCGCCCCTGCATCTGACTCTTTGTGATCCCATTTTGTAGTTTTCTTGGAAAAGAAATTGGAGTGGTTTGCCATTTCCTTCTCCAGCTCATTTTATAGATGAGGAAACTGAGGCAAGCAGGGTTAAGTGATTTGCCCATGGTCACACAGCTAGTAAATGTCTGAGGTCAGATTTGAACTCTTGAAGATATGTCTTCCTGATTCCAACCTGGTGTTCTATCCACTATGTCACTCAACTGACCCGGTACTGAGATAGAGCCTTAAAAACTTTGTTCCTTAGGCTTGGGAGGAAAGATCCTACCAGAACAGAGGAGCAGGGGAAGAGGCTAGAGAGATAGACATGCTCAAAAAGGAAGGGGAGAAGTGAGAGTGACTGATGATCAAGATAAAGATAGTATCATAGCACCACACCACTGCTAGATAAGAAATATAGTAAGTCAGTTTCAGATCTCCTCCTAGACTGGAAGTCCAAATCAGTTACCATGTTTAAGAATTCAAATCCCTTGTCAGACAAACATGCTACAGAGCTTATAAAACTTAATGAATTTGTCAATTGTAAGAAAATGGAAAAGGCTTCTGTCACCTTTACAATATGAATATTGACTGAAATTCCTTTGGAAATGACACTAATGAAGAGATTGGACTTTATGACCTGTACTGTCTCTTCCATATTGAAATCTAGGATGCTGTGATATCTTTGTGGAAATCTTATTCTCCTCTAATAAGTGCCAATTACTTATTATGGGAAAGAAAGTGTTCTGGAGATGTGGGAATGTTTGAACTTAGAGTGGAACCATTTCTTCATCGGTATTCCAATAGCTTAACTAATCACCTATAGTTATCTCTATAACTGCAGTCCTCCCTAAAGAAGTATGCATGATTCCCTGGCTGGAACTCATTGTGGTGGCTTGGAAATTGTGGTGACTTGGAAAAAGCATCAAGGTTGGAAAGCCTAGATCCTAATCCTAGCTATGTGATCCTTTGACAAGTCACATAACCTCTCCTGACTTCAGTTCCATAATCTGTTAAATGGAGAGAAACATATGACTTACCTTATAGGATTGTTGGGAAGATAAAATGAAATCAATTTTATACACACATAAATGTATATATATATATATATACACATAATTAATATATAATCCATATGATATGGATATACCCATATATAGATAAGTAGCCATTTATGTGTACGTATTTGTGTGTATGTATATTCATATATGTGAAATATCTACCCATAATATCTATATCTTTCTCTTTCTTTTTGTCTCTCTGTCTCTTTGGCTTTGTCTCTGTCTCTCTATCTCTCTGTTTCTGTCTCTTTCTCTGTTTCTCTCTCCATCTATATAAGAACAGGTAGTCTATTAAAGCCCAAAATAGTACTAAGAATTTTGGGACACCATACTGTACACACACACACACACACACACACACACACACACACACACACACACACTGGTTTCTCAAAAGTTTAGTAAAGTTTAAAATTGCACTAAGACTTTTGGGGCACCCTATGCATGTGTGCACATATGCATACACACATGTACTCATGCACACAAAGTTCTTTGACAACATCCAAATGCTTTATAAATATGAGCTATAATTATTAATGACATAATCCAATAGTGAAAGCATAAAATTATCCTGAATGTCAGAACTCACACACTTTACTTCTGCCAAATGATCTAATTTATTTGTATTTTGGGGACATAGATTTTATGTCGGCAGACAACACATATTGGTCATCACAGACCCAGATACCATGAAAACAGTTCCAATAAAAGAGTGCTATTAGGTCTTCACCAATTGACAGGTAAGTGAAAAGGTCTTTGTAGATATAAATATATATGTGTATATATATACATACATATACACACATACATGTGTATGTCTATATCTGTCTATCTATCTGTCTGTCTGTCTGTCTATCTACCCATATATGTTATAGAGAGGTAGAACTTTACCTCGCTACTTACTTAAGAGTTATATACACTGGGGGCAGCTAGGTGATATAGTGGATAGAGTGACTTGCCTTGGAGTCAGGAGGACCCGAGTTCAAATTTGGATTTTTACAGTTGACATTTACTAGCTGCATGACCTTAGGCAAGTCACTTAACTCCAATTGCCTCACAATCAAAAAAAAAAAAGAAGAGTTGTATACCTTGTGCAAAATGCTTTCTCTTTTTGGGCTTCAATTTCCTTTTTTGATGAAGTTAATCTCTATGCTGTCTGAGGTCCCTTTTCATTCTAACATTCCATGATTTTGAGATGGAAATTTTCAAGCAGTTGGGGAAATATAAATATGTAATAAGAAGGGATAGGGGTAGGATAGCTTAATTGACTCATATTTTTTCTCTTGTAAGAAAATAATGGGAAAAAAGACCTCATGGGGTTACTTACTTCTTTAGAAAAGGCATTGGCTTTAAAGTTCTTTAACAAACAACTAGTTAGACCCACTTTTTCTGTAGCATGATTATAGCAAAGAAATGATAAGAATTTGTTCAATCAAACTTGTGAGGTGGAATTCTATATTTGGCGTCTTCCCTATCTGCTATCCTTTCCCTCCTTGGTAGTACTCTTCTGTCCTGTCCCAACTCTTGTTTCTATATAGTATTTTAAATAATTCTATACTATGTATATTCATATGTATGTATATATACACACATACATATATAAACACAACATATATATAATATTTATAACATGTATTTATAGTAATATGAATTATATAACTAATATTTATGTAGTGTTCTAAGGCTTGCAAAGCATTTTACATTATTTATTGTATGTAAAGTATTAATGTATATGTTACAGAATTATAGTATGCACAAAGTATTATATGCATTATACTATATATATATATATTATATAACATAAAAAATATGTTATCTGTAAAGTATATTGGCACCTCGGGGTTCAGTTTATAGAGTCCTAGAACCGGAGTCACCAGAACTTGTTGAGGGCCAGGGTGGAATGAGGTTGATGAGATCAGGATAGACCTTTGGGGAAACTGATCTTTGAGACTGTGCTCATTATCATCTGGAATGGCTCTCCATGCCCCCCAGATGTTGTTGTCTCTGTGAGACAAACAAGAGAATTACAGAAAACAAGGGATGTGTAAAATAGATGCTCCTAGGCTCATGGTCTGATTTAATCAGAAGACTGGTTTAATCATCCCGATTGATTTAATCTCTGGGACAGACTAGCAGAATGTCCCGCGGACTTGGAGTACCTTGTCTATATAAACAAACCCTAACCCTCGGATCAATAAATGGAACTGATCTATCTTTTCTCGCCTCCCGTGACCCTTTTCTTTCAACCACTTCACCGAACCCGTGTAGGGACGCGGGCTGTCCGCTACAAGAACTTACTTTGGTTCCAGGTTCTGTCACTTATTGTATATGTGACCTTGGAGCAGTCATATATTTTCTCTGGGCTTCAGAGTCCTTATTGGAGCTATGATCCTGCGAAACTTGCTTTTTCTTTAAAAAAACTACATATATGTTCAACTTCAATGGTTTATCCTGTTGTCAAGGCAATCTTTATGCCAATGAATAATCAAAAGCTTTGACAAGTTCTACCAAGGTGTGGGTCTGGCAGCAGACCATGGGCTTGTCATTTGGAGATCCTACTAGCTAAGTGCAGAAAGGTTCATCTGTTGGTTCGCCCAGGGTGTTCAATTTTCCAGCTACACAAAGGAAGGAAAGGAGGGAGGAATGAATGCAGGAAGGAAAGAATGAAGGAAGAAAAGACAGAAGGAAAGAATAAAGGAAGGAAACCAGTTAATTAAGTGCCTATTAGCCAGACACTGTGCCAAGGACTTAACAAATACTGTCTTATTTGATTCTTACAATAACTCTGGGAAGTAGGTACTACTATTTTCTCCATTTTACATTTGAAAAAACTAAGACAGAGGTTGTGACTTGCCCAGTGTCACACTGTATCTATATAGTATTTATCTGAGGCTAGATTTGAACTTGTATTTTCTTGACTCCTGGCCCATCACTCCATTCACTTTGACACCTAGCAGTGTCTACCAACAAGCTCTCAAGACTAATCAGCTAAGGTGTATACAAGGGTCATAATCTTCACCCTTGGGGGCCAATGAAATCATAGATCATCGAAGCATAAAAATCATAATAGGTCATATCCTTATAGCATTTTGAGATTTTAAAGGGTCTTCTTCACTCACAGCAGTCCTGTAAAGTTGTCAATGAAGGATTATGTGACCATTTTACAAATGAGGAAAAGGAATCCCGCCTGCTCAGAGTCACACAGCCAAAAAATGTTAGAGTTGAGACCAGACTTGTTTTCTGACTTCAAGTTCAGTGTCTTACCTCTCAAGCTAGAAGCTCACCTACTAGATTTCTTGTCTCTAGTCCAGAGAAATATGACAACAAATGCAACATATGTTGGCCTTTTATCTTTGTCATCTAGAATGTCTGAGCAGTGGGAATTTGAGTGCTGGATTCTGATTTGCTAAAGATAAGCTACAGAAGATTTGAATGGTGCTGTCATCAACATTTTCCAGGGGAAAACTCAAGGATTTAAATTAAAACAAAGTCAGAAAATATAACAGTGAGTGAGTGATTGGGGGAGTGTGGGATTGTGGAGTGTGGGACTGTGGAGTGTGGGGGTGGAGGATTGTGGGAGTGTAGCATTGTGGGATTGTGGAGTGTGGGATGTGGAGTGAGGGAGTGTGGACTGTGAGTGTGTTGTGTGGGTGTGTTGGATTGTGGAATGTGGGATTGTTGAGTGAGGGAGTGTGGGATTGTGGGAGTGTGGGATGTGGGATTGTGGAATGTGAGAGTGTGAGATTGTGGAGTGTGTGAGTGTGGAGTGTGGAGTGTGGGACTGTGATAGTGTGGGAGTGTGGAATTGTGGAGTGTAGGCGTGTACCATTGTGGAGCGTGGAGTGTGGGAGTGTGATAGTGTCGAAGTGTGGAGTGTGTGAGTGTGGGAGTGTTGGAATTTGGGAGTCATTTAACCTAATTCACTCTCAGTAATTTTTTCCAGGAAATTCTACTGACCTGTTGTTTATTCTGAACTCTCAAAAAGACAAAAATGAGCTTATAAAACATTAAAGAACTTCTCCAGATGAGGGCTGGGGTGGGAATGGGGATGAGGAAATCAGGTAATTCTGCATCTATGTTGTCTGTTAAAAAAAAAAGTTTTTAAAAATATTATTTTTAATTAACATTTGACAAATATCAACAAACATGAATCAGAAAATTGCATAGGAAGCAATGAACTCCTATTATGTAGAGCTAGATGGCACGGTGGATAGAGTGCTGGACTTGGAGTCAGAAAGACCTGAGTTCAAATGTGACCCTATGTCACTCTGGGCAAGTCAATCTCTATTTACCTCGGTTAACTCAAGGTCAAATGAGTGTAATAACGGTGCACGCCTCCCAGGTTTGTTGTGAGCATCAGTTGTTCATAAAGCATTTTGCAAAGTTTGAAGTGCTATATAAATGCTAGCTATGAGAATGTACAGTTTATTTTAGGTCCTTTCCCTTTGTTCTTGATCTCCTTAGGGTACAGGTCAGTATATCTTACAATGGAGGAAGTTGTGTTCATCTTTCGTTTTTGAAGACGACTATGCCATCAGAGAAATGATGCCATGACTTGCACTTGACTTTGTTCTGAGTGAGGGAGGGCTGTGCAGGTCACCAGCCTCACTTCTCCTCCTGAGCCCTCTGGGTCCAGTGACCCATTCATCAGGATGCCTGGAGACAGCCCAGGATAAAATGGGGGACCTTGACCTTTAAGGTTAAGTCCTTTTCGAATACTTGCTTAAAGTGAGGTAATGCCTCTTCAATGAAGAGGCCTCTTTAAGAGTAGTGGGGAGGGAGGGAATTGCCCCTTTAAAAGAAAAGAAAAATAAACAGATAAATCATGCTGGGTGGGGCAGGAGCCTCAGGGTTGTTGTTTTGAAGAGAAACTGTTGCTATTGATACTCGCTTTAAGCCAGAAGGATCCAAAACCAGTCCTTGAGAGGCGATTGGGTAGGGACCCTTCTTTGTTCAGTCCATGGGCTTTAGAGTGCACCGGGTCTAAAGTTTTAGAGGAGACAAGAAAGAATGAAGGAAAGGAAGGGGAAAAGAAGGGAAGGAGTTACCCAGCTAGCTAAGCCCCCATTTAGTCAGCTTGTTCTAACTTGCAAAGTACTCTAAGGGAGGAAGTTAGGAGAGTTCCTAGCCTATCTGGATTACAAATTACCGGGATTTAGAAGAGGCAGATGGATAGTAGCTGTCATGCCACATAGACCACCAGAGACAATTAAGGGTTTTGTTTTGTTTTGTTTTATTATGTATGTAACTGAAAGCTTTACTTGGTAACTGCTAACTGGTAGTTTCTCCTATCCCCTCATTCTCTACATAAAACTTCCCAGTGATTTTCCCACATCTCTGAGATCTATGTTGACTATTAGTCATGTACCTAAAGACCTATACCAACCACCAACCTCTAACCACAAGTCACTAGCCACCAGCCACCAGCCACTAGCTACCAGTCACTAGTTATTCTTAGAAATATTGGTTCCATGGGATAAAAGGAGACAAGGTTAGTATTCAACTGAACGAGAGCTGGGTCAATGTTAATCAATGCTAATATTACTCTCAGAATGTATCCTTCCTGTGCATTCAATAACCAAAACCTCATACCATTATTATTGCAATAGCCTGCTGGTGCATCTGTTTCCTTCGGCTCCTCATTCCAATCCATCCTCCATTCAGCCAACAAAATGGTTTTCCTGCAATACAGGTTCAATCGTTTCACCCCACTACTCCATAAATTTCAGCGGCTTCTTATTGCCTCCAGGAACAAATACAAAATAACTTAATAACCTAGCCCCTTCCTACTTTTTTAGTCTTCTGATACCTTACTTCCAAACACATATCTTTGATTCTTTGGTACTGGCCTCTCGATTATTCCACAAACAAGACATTCCATCTTACAGCTCCAGGCATCCTCTCTGACTGTCCACCATGCCTGTGGAACACTATCCCTCCTCTGCTCTGGTTACTGACCTTCCTGGCTTCCTTTAAGTCTCAACTAAAGTTCCACCTTCTATAGGAAGCCTTTCCCAACTGTTCGCAATTCTAGTGCTTTATGTCTGTTAATTATTTTCTGTTTATCCTATATATGGCTTGCTTTGTATATATTTATTTCCATGTTTTCTCCTTCATTAGATTGTAAGCTCTTTGAGGGTAGGGGCTAGCTTTGCCTTTTTTTGTATCCCCAGAGCTTAGCATTTTTGTAGCTAAATTTTATATCATGCTATATTACTGAAATTTTTCATTGTGTCAATTATTTTTTAGTTGAATCCCTCGAATTCTTTAAGTAAACCATCATATCATCTGCAAAAGTGATGCTTTTATTTTTTTCCTTTGCCTTTGTTTAATTCAATTAATTTATTTCTTATCTTTTTGCAACTTTTAGCATTTTGAGAACTATGTCAAATTACATAAAAGAATAACAGTGTCGACAGTTTATGCCCTTGCTTTACTCCTGATCTTATTGGTGGGGAATCTTAACATTTCTCCATTCCAGATCTTGGATAGACACTATTTATCATTTTAAGGAACAGAGCATGCCGTTTAGTTAAAAGCTGTGTTGTATTTTGTAAAAAACTCTTTTTTACACCTATTGTTATAGGTGTTATACTTAAGTGATAGTTTTTGTTTTTGTTGCTATCGTAGCAAAATTATATATTGTAATCGATTAGTTTACAATAATGGAGTCACTTGCTCATTGGGTAAGTCACATGTATCTTAGTTATTATTGTTGGAGTCCTGGGAAAGATACAAGACATCTGGTTTTGGAGCATGTTCAATTGTTTCAGTTGCGTCTCTTTGTGAGATAGTTACTTTCAGTTCAGACCCCACAGGGGAGTTTCAGACCCCACAGGGGAGTTTCTTGGCAAAGAGTCTGGAGTGGTTTGCCATTTCCTTCTCCAACTCATTTTTGCAGACGAGAAAACTCATTCTCAAGGAACTTACAGTGTAATAGGAGAGACAAGGTATATTTACAAATGTATGCAATTAAAATTGAAATATGAAACCTTCATAAATCAATTCAATGAGGACTTATTAAACATCTCTTATATGTTAGCTGTTTGGGATTCAAAGTGAAAAATAAAATGATCCCTTCCCTCAAAGAACTTATTTCTACTGGGGAAATGCAAAACCTACACAAATGTGTGAATACATGACAATTTGAAAATTCAGATAACATTAACTAATTGGAAAAAAGAGGGTACTGAGCAAAAGAGGGTTATGAGCAAAGGTATAGAGGTAAGAACGGACATAATCAACTTGGAGTAATGCTGGAGTGTTCAGTACATGAAATGAGTAGTGCGACTTAAGGCTAGAAAGGTATATTTGAATTATCATAAGGGACTTTGAAAGCCTTGCTAAGAAGTTTAGACTTTATTGATTAGGAAATAGTGAGCCATTGAAAGTTTCTGAGTAGGAGAGAGATGTAGCAAATCTATGCACTGAGAATTTTAATTAAATCCTTGTGTATAGCAAAAATATAGAAAAAAGACTGTAGGTGGTAAATAAATTAAAAGTTTGTAGTGATAAATCATCTGAGAGGTAACATCTCTCTGAAATAGGGTAGTGGAAGGGACATAGAAAGAGGGACCTGTCCAGACAGACTTGGCAGAACTTAATGTCTGTACAGTTAGAGTTGTGGTGGTGAAGAAAATAGAGGAATCACAGATGATGTAGATGTTTTAAGCCCGAGTAACTGGGAAAAGAGTGGAGTCTTTAACAGAAATAGAAAAGTTAGGAGAAAACAGGTTATTTCTTTATCCATTTCTCTATTTATTTATAGTTTTAAAAAGTCTTTTTAAAAACACAATTAGTCATTTCCCAAACTAAACTTTTACCCCAATATTGAACCCTGGTAACAAAGAAAGTCCATTAAGCTAATCCAGCTGAAAGACTTACTGCATCTGGCAATGTGACCACATCCTCTTGCCCTTCTACTAAGAAGGTAGGTATATTTTATCATGTATTCTTGAAGACCAAGATTAGTCATTATAATTAATAGTCTGACTGCCTTTCAGTGTTGTTTTGACTTATTTTATTGCAGGCATTGTGTATCTTATTGTGTATTTTATTTCAGGCACTGTTCTCCTGGTTTTTGAGTACTTCTCTCTGCAACAGTTCACATATGTTTTCCTACCTTTCTCTGAATTCATAAATTTTCTTCTACTTATGGTGAGATTGTATTTCATTATATTCATGTAGCACAATTTGTTCAGCCATTCCTTTAATTGATGTGTATATACTACATCTGTAATTTTTTTTTGATACCACAAAAAATATTGCTACAAATATTTTGGTGTATATGAGACTCTTCCTTCTTGGTGTATGTGCTTCTCAGTGGGGCTCCCAAGTTAAAGAATGTTTATATTTTAGTCACTTTTTGTTATAGCCTATTATCAAATTGTTTTTTGCAGTGACTGGACCAACTTATGGTGTATACCAATGTGCCTATCTTGCCAGTCTCTCCATCACTGATTGTTCACATCTTTTGTCATCTTTGCCAATTTTGTAGGTGTAAGTCAAAAACTCAAAATTATCTTGATTTGCATTTCTCATGTTTGTGACTTTGAACATTTTAGCAAATGGTGTTGATAGTTTAAAATTCTTTTTACTTCATTTTCTATATTTTTATTTATTTTTTGGGTTTTACATCTAATTTTTATTTTTCTCAATTATATGTAAACAAAAATTTTTAATACTCTTTTAAAAATTACAAATTTTAAAGAAAAATTCTTTTCTTCTAAACATTAAACCCAAAATTCCTTTTAGGCATAGTTACAACTTGGGCAGCAATGACTGAAAGCAATTTCAAAAAATTCAGTTGCATTACTAGAAGTTTATCCAGAGTTTACATTGACATGGTAACTCTTGCTTTTTCCCTCCCAGTTTGATTTGCTTACATTTTTTCTTTTGCTCATTAATGGGGCCATTCCCAGATTACTTCTTAAAGAGGCCTATTCCCTGAATGGGTGCCACCTCACTCTAATTGAGTACCTGAATAAGCCTTAGATGAAAAAGGTCAAGGTCTCCTATCGAATCCTGGGCTAGCTCCAGTCATCCTGATGAATATCTGGTCACTGGACCCGGATGGCTCAGGAGGAGAAAGTGAGGCTGGTGAGCTTGCACAGCCCTCCCTCCCTCCCTCCCAACAAAGTCAAGTGAAAGTCATGTTATCATTTCTTTGATGTCATGGTCTTCTTGGAAAATGAAGGACAAATATGGCAACAATAAAAACAGCAACATTGACATTGGGTTTTCATTGAAAAATGGTGGACAAGTGAGGCAAGAGAGAGAGAGAGAGGCAGAGGGGGGGGAGACAGAGAGACAGAGAAAGATAGAGAGAGACAGACAGAGGGAGACAGACAGAGGGAGGGAGAGAGAGAGAGAGAGAGAGAGAGAGAGAGAGAGAGAGAGAGAGACAGAGAGACAGAGAGACAGAGAGACAGAGAGAGAGAGAGAGTCTGTTGAATATGTGATGAAGCATGCTTAATGATAGTATATAATCACGTGAATGTTGTTATATTAAAAACTCCACATTTGGGCTCTTGAGTCTTCCTATCCAACTTTGGAATAACATTCTCTATCCTTTCAGCCACATGTTTAATGGATCTATTTCCTGGAATGCTTCAAGTTTTTCACTTTAAATAATCAGTTTTCTCCCTCTATATCCTTTTCTGGAATTTCCATTGGGAAAGGACCCTATGAATTACATAGGAATCTCAGACTGCTTGGCCCTGAAGGGCCTTTGAAACTTTCTAACCCTGAGCCTAAGTTAGAACCACAAGATGTTGCTAATACTTTAGTTCTTGGGTTGTCCATCCTACCCTGGGGCCATTAGGAGGTTTTATTCATAGCTGGTTTCTTTCCACAGCTCAGTAGATTTCCTGTAGCTTCTGATTGACTTACAGACCTCTGAAGATGAGATTAGCTACCATGGAGGTAACTCAGGCATAAGAGAGGCAATTCTAGTGCTTCCTTCTTTTAATTATTTCCTACTTATGCTATATATATTTTCTTTGTACAGGAATTTTTCCCCAAACTCTCTTAATTCCAGTACCTAGCCTTTGTTAATTATTTTCTTTTTATTTTGTATATAGCTTGCTTTATATATATTTGTTCACATGCTGTCTCCCTCATTAGTTTATAAGCTCCTTGAGGACTTGAGGACTGTCTTTTACCAGTCTTTGTATATTACTTATGTTGTGTTTGTCCTTCGTTCTCGAAGAGGACCATGACATCACGATGACTTGCTGTTGACTTTGATTTGAGTGAGAGAGGGCTCCAGTGATCAACATACTACCCAGCATGTAGTAGGGGTCTAATAAATGTTTACTGACTGACTGAGGTATGAATGAAGTTCTGGGGTTATAAAGATAAAAACCTAAAATGATCTCCTTAAGGAGTATACATAATACTGGAAGTATCCAACATGTTCCTGAATAGGTAAATACAACCTAAGTTGAGAAAGGAGAGAGCATTAACTGAGAACATCAATAAAGGCACAGTGTCGTTGGTAGCATCTGTGGTAAATCTTGAAAGAAGCAAGGGATTCTAGGAGGATGAAGAAAGGAGGGAATGTATTCTAGGCAAGGAGCAAGACACTTTCCAAAAATATATTGGCATCTGCCATTTGAAAGAATTGTCCAAGATGTTAATGGTTAAAAAAAAAGCTTGTGTGCTCACTAGCTTTGTGACCCTGGGCATGTCACTTAACTTCTGTACACCTCAGCTTCTGTATCTATAAAAAGGAGTTAATAATAGCCCCTGTATCAGGGTTGTTATGAGAATCAAATGAGTTAATATTTATAAAGGACTTTGCAAGCCTTAAAGTGTCATGTAAATGCTAGCTATTATTGTATTATTGTTGAAGGAACTTCAGAGAGCATTTAGTCCAATTTCTCACTTTATAGATGAAGAAACTGGGGTCTTGGGACCTTGTCCTGTGTCACAAAGGTAGTTCTATTGGAGAGAAGATACTTGGATTCAAGGGCCAGTCTTCCACCATATGAGTTCCTGGGTTTCCTACCATTTCATACATGGCAGTACCATGTTCCCTAGGTTAAACCTTGTGGTCTTGTGCTCAGGAAGAGAATAAAAAGGTTAGAATTGGGAAGCTAGGGTTTCTCCTAAGGTCTAAGTACTGAGGTTGCAAAAATCGTTCCAGTGAAACCTCTAAACTTGCAATTTAGTGAGATGCTGTACTTACCTTGCCTCTGCACAGAATATAGCCTAGAGACCTGTCTACACTGATCCTCCCAGTATCTCAATTGGGAGTTAACTTCAGGGAGACAATGTGGAAAAACGGAGAGAGAACTGGAGCAAGTGGGAGTAAGAATACCCGGGTTCTGGATTCGGCTCTAGTCACTTACTAGTTCTGAGTCTTTGGGCAATTCACTTTTCTAAGCCTCAGTTTCCTTAACCAAAGAAGGAGGGGGACAAATCAGTCAGTCAATCAGTAAGCACTTATTAAGTGCCTACTATGTGCCAGGCTCTATGCTAAGTACTGGGAATAAAACAGAGGCAGAAGATAGCCCCTGCCCTGAAGGCGCTTATACTCTAATGGGGGAGACAACCCGCAAATGGAACATACAAACAAGATGTATACAGATAAATTAGAGATAATCAATAGAATTCAGGGAGATAGGGATAAGTTTGCTAGAGAAGATGGAATTTTAGCTGTGACTTGAAAGAAACCAGGGGAGGGAGAGATGAGAAGGGAGAGTATTCTACACATGGTGGGGCATCGCCACTGAAAATGCCTGGAGGCAGGAGATGGAGCGTCTTGTTTGGGAATGGTTAGGAGGCTAGTGTCACTGTATTGGTTTATGTGTGTGTGTGTGCTAGTGCGTGTAAGATACTTGGAAAGGTGTTGGGGGGCCAGGTCATGAAAGCCTTTAATTGCCAGAGTATTTGACCTTCTAAGTGAGAGGGAACCAATGGAGTTCATTAAGTAGGGTGGTGTGTATACGTGTGTGTGTGTGTGTGTGTGTGTGCGTGTTTGTGTGTGAGAGAGACATAGTCGGACCTAAGGAAGATAACTTTCACAGATGAGTGGAGAATGGACTGGGATGGATAGAGACTTGAGTCGGGCAGATCCACCAGTCCGCTTATTGCAGTAACCAATGTATGAGATGATAGAGAATCTGCATTAGGGTGGGAACAGTCTCAGAGAAGAAAAGGAAGCATATATGCTCCCCTCCTCATATGGTAGTTGTGAGGGTCAGATAAGAGAATGTATTTAAAATACCTTGTAATCTAGGGCAATATGCAAGTGAAGAGGAGAAGCTCCATTTTCCTCACCCTTTTCGCACTCACTGTCCCCTCACTTTGTTGGGCAGAGTAACATCTGTCTCCTGTCACAGACTCTGCTGGATGTCAGGATGAGCAGCCAAGTTACAATCAAGAAAGCAAAGGGTAATGCTGGTGGTTTCATAGACAAAGAAAAGAAAGATAATGGATTGAACCATGATTTCTTCATCACTCAGAGCTAAAAAGAAAGGAAGGGAAGATGTCAAGTAGTCATTATATTTTTTAACATATCATTCAGCCAAAACACAAGAATTCAGTAGAAGAAAGTTTACATGAGAGTCCCAGTATAGGAGAAAATATTAGGGGATTATACTTTTGATTTCATCGATTTAGGGAATTTCCAGTGAGAAAACTCCTTGCAATTTATAATCAGATAGGTTTCAGGGTTTTATCTGGGAAACATAAATTACATTTTACTTATTTACATATTTACACAGCAAAAATTCCATCTTCTCTAGCAAACTTATCCCTATCTTCCTGAATTCTATTGATTATCTCTAATTTACATATTTATTTATTACATAAATTTTCCCTAATCTCTAACTAAAATTTTATATTTACCAAACACAAAGGTAAGCAACAAGCCACTCTAGTATTTTTATCAGATTGTCATAGGAGTCTATTACACATACACACACACACACACAAGACATGATATATGTGTGTGTATGTATTTGTAACATATAACACATATTATTTGTGTGTCTAGCAGGTCTTAACAAATTGTTTGGGAGTATGAGAAGTTACGTAGCTAGCCAAGGCCCACATAGCCAGTGGATGCCACAGACAGAACTTGAAACCACGGTAGTATGACTCTAAGGTCAACTATACATCAGTCCTTGCTGACTCCATCTGGCTAGGAAATATTTGTAAATAGAATTCTCATTTATAACCTGAGTTTACCCACTGTAAAACTCATTTGAAGGCAGGGAAAAGGTTAAATGAGTTTGTGGACTTCCTTTCTCCCTTTTGTGTTTTTCTAGCCATCTATTCCTTATCTGTCTCTCCCTCATTTTCTGATTCAAGTTGTATCAAAAATTACTTGGGATTTTTTTCATTCATTCTCCCTTCATTCTCACATACACATGGAGAACTAAGAAATTTGCAAATGCTTCACCAGCAAGAGGAGAAACAGAATGACCCTCACTTTCCATAGATTTCTTAATGACAATGGTTTTTTATAACCTTTTCAGAAGGCATTATCATTGTTGCTCTTGTTGAAATTGTTTTTTATTACATTTGGTGATGTAATATGGCTATGATTAATCTGGCACAAACTGAGTTTAAGATCAACAAAGATCAGATCTATTTTGTAGCCTTAGTTTGTTAGAATTTTTTCTTCTTCCTCTTGGGCCCCAGTCATCTGTGATGCTGTGATGTAGAGTAAATAGATGTGGTGGTGAATGAAATGTTCAAGCTGTTCCCCGAAACAGGCAGGCTGCAAAGAGTCTGTAAAAAAATCATTGAGATCAATGGACCGACCATTCCCAAAGGGACAGTGGTTAATTGTTCCACTTGATGTCTTTCACCATGAACCAGAGTGCTGACCAGAGCCTGAGGAGTTCCGCCCTTAAAGGAACAGATTATGTTCGTGCAAGAAGTGAGAATGAATTATTTTTTCTCTTCTGTGTATCAGTCTTATGAGATATTTATTCCGGGATTCCTGGACTGAGATCAAGTAATTGATCTGTTAAGTGTGTATTAAGTGTCTACCAAGTTCCAGGCCCTGTGCTAGATCCTTCAGGCAATATGGTCATGAAGGAATAGCTCCCTATGTGCCAATGAAGGGGAGATGCTTCTCTAAGCTCTGGCAAAAGACCTTCAGTATTTGCTTTATTATTCCTTTAAGATTTAAAGTATCTTGATGTTAGTGTCCTTAAGAAAAAAATGCCTAGATTTGAATATTTACTTGTTTTCAGAATTTATCTGTGTGAGATTGGGAAGATGTTTCTTTTATTTTGACTTTATTTTTTTGCATATGATGGAAGCATCCCTTAATTTAACTGGAACCCCATCTTGACAGAAACCTTTGTCCTTTTTGCCAGATCAACCTGGAAGAGGGTTCTCTTTCTCATTCTTGTAGCATTTTCCCTGGATAGCAGAAAGAAAGAAGAACAAAGGAAAATGTGTGCATTCTTGTGTTACTGTGGGCTGTACACATCAATTAACCTAGCTGGGGTCAATTTAGAATGAGTGAAGTTTTTCAGGAAAATGTATCTTAAGTTTCTCATAACATTGATTTTTAAGTTCAATTTTGAATAGTTTTTTTTTTAATTTATTTATTTAGCTTTTTACTTTCATTTTCACAAATTTTTGGGTTCCAAATTTTCTCCCCTTTTCTCCCCTCCCCCCACCCCAATACCCCAAGCAATCTAATTTTCCCTATCTTCAATCTATCCTCTCTTCTGTCATCCCTCCCTTCCCTTGTCTCTATCTTCTCTTTTCTCCTGTAGGGCCAGATGACTTTCTATTCCTCATTAACTGTATGTCTTCTTTCCTAGTTGCAACAACAATACTAAACAATTGTTCCTGAAACTTTGAGTTCCAAATTCTCCCCATCCCTCCCTCCCCATCCATTCCCTTTGGTACGGCAGGCAATTCATTATAGGCCATATCTGTGTAGCTTTGCAAGTGACCTTCCTGATAGTCGTGTTGTGTAAGACTAACTGAATTGCCATCCCTCTTAACCTGCCCCTCATTGTTTCTCTTCTGTCCTTTGATCCTGTCCCTCCCCAAGTGTTGACTTTCAATTACTCCCTCCTCCCTTTGCCCTCCCTTCCATCATCCCCCCCCCAATATCTCCTTCTCCCCCGCTTTCTTATACTGTAAGATAGGTTTTCATACCAAAATGAGTGTGCATTTCACTCCTTTGTTTAGTCAAATGTGATGAGGGTAAACTTTTGTTTGTTTGTTTGTTTTTTTTTTTCCCTCAGCTCTCCTCTTTTTCCCTCCACTAAAAACATCTCCTACTTGCCTCTTAAATGACATATAGTTACCCCCTTCCATTTCCCCCTCTTTCCTCTCACTACATTTCTCTCTCACCATTTACCTTAATTTCTTTTAAGGTATGGTCCCATCCTATTCAGTTCAATCTGTGCTCTCTGTCTCTGCATGTGAATGCATGTGTGTATGTGTGTGCATGCGTGTACATGTGTATGTGTGATCCCACCAACCACCCAGATACTGAAAAGTTTTAAGAGTTAGAAATATTGTCCTTCCCTGTATGAATGCAAGCAGTTCATTTCTGGTAAGTCCCTTAATACTTCTCCTTGCTGTTTACTTTTGCATGCTTCCTCTCATTCTTGTGTTTGAAAGTCAAATTTTCTTTTCAGCTCTGGTCTTTTCATTAAGAATGATTGAAAGTCCTCTGTTTCATTGAAAGACCATATTTTCCCTTGCAGTATTATACTCAGTTTAGCTGGGTAGGTGATTCTTGGTTTGAGTCCTAGTTCCTTTGACTTCTGGAATATCCTATTCCACGCCCTTCGATCCCTTAATGTAGAAGCTGCTAGATCTTGGGTTATCCTGATTGTATTTCCACAGTACTGGAATTGTTTGTTTCTGGCTGCTTGCAAGATTTTTTCCTTGAGCTGGGAGTTCTGGAATTTGGCCACAATGTTCCTAGGAGTTTCTCTTTTTGGATCTCTTTCAGGTGGTGATCGATGGATTCTTTCAATACTTATTTTGCCCTCTGGTCCTAGAATGTCAGGGCAGTTTTCCTTGATAATTTCATGCAAGACGATGTCTAGGCTCTTTTTTTGATCATGGCTTTCAGGTAGTCCCATAATTTTTAAGTTGTCTCTCCTTGATCTATTTTCCAGGTCAGTTGTTTTTCCCATGAGATATTTCACATTCTCTTCCATTTTATCGTTCTTTTGGTTTTGTTTGGTGATTTCTTGGTTTCTCATAAAGTCATTAGACTCCATCTGTTCCATTCTAATTTTGAGAGAACTATTAAATTCAGTGAGCTTTTGAGCCTCTTTTTCCATTTGGCTCATTCTGCTTTTGAATGCATTCTTCTCCTCATTGGCTTTTTGAACCTCTTTTGCCAATTGAGTGAGCCTATTTTTCAAGGTGTTAATTTCCTCAGCATTTTTTTGGGACTCCTTTACCAAGATATTGACCTTTTTTTCATACTCTTCTTGCATCTTTGTCATTTCTCTTCCCAGTCTTTCCTCCACCTGTCTAACTTGCTTTTCAAAATCCTTTTTAAGCTCTTCCAAGGCCTGAGCCCACCCAACACCCCCCTGGGGTGTCTGGGGTACTGAGGCCCCGCCCTCCACATCTTTCCCTGATGGGAAAAATACGTCCTCGTCCTCCCCATCAGATCCGAAGGTCGGGATCATTTGCATTTGTTGGAAAAAACTCTCTAAAGTCTTATTTTTCTTTCCCTTTCTAGGCATTTTCCCAGCCAGTTACTTGACTTCTGAGATTCCTTTCCACCTCCGCCTGGATCCGCCTAGCTAGTACTTGACCTCTGAGATTCAAATGCGCTTTCCCGCGGCAAGCTTTAGTTCTGGCGCAGGGTGGGGGGCAGGGCCGCTTCCTAGCTTGGGCCCTCAGGGGCTTTCTGAAGAGACTTTCAGGAACAGAGCCGATGGGGGCGGGGTGGGGGACCCCGCCTGCTGTGCTCAGCTGCCTTGGGGGTTTTATTCAGAGGCGTTCAGCAGTAGAGCAGGGTGGGGGCAGGGCCGTCTCCCCTGCTCGGCTCCCTCAGGTTGGAAAGACCTTCAGTATTGAAGATCCTACCTGCTGCTGGGGGATTCCTGAGTCCCGGGACGTTGCCGCCTCAGCCGCCCGCCCACGCCTCTGCCTCCGCCGCTTCCTGCCCCTGTCTCTGCCGCCGCCGCTTCCTCCCGTGGGGGCCCGCTCCCCTCCCCTAGCGCAGGCTTCTTTTTAACTGACCTTTAGCTTCTGTGGGCAGAGGGACTTTCCCGGCTGCCGGAGATTCTCCCGGAGCTTTCCTCTCTGAAGTCTGCTCAGGTCAGCTTCTCTGGGTCGCGGCCACGGGTGGGGGTGGGGTCCGCTTTCCTGGGTGCGATGGACCCCGGGGACGGCTCTCCAGGGTTCAGTGGAACGGAAATCTCTTCCCCTATGTTTGTGCACCCCCTGCAGAGATTCAGAATTTATGGGGCTCTCCTTTTACCTCAATTCCATGGGTTGTGGGCTCGGAGCTCGCGAATGTGCGTCCTTCCACTCCGCCATCTTGGCTCCGCCCCCAATTTTGAATAGTTTTTAATCTCTTTTAATTTGGAATTTGGATACTAAGGGTGGAAATAGTAGAAAACACATGAATTCAGATGGGTGGGTGTCTCTTTTCCCACACTTCAGTGATATTGTTTTGAAAAATGAACAAGAACCAAGATTTATTGCATATGATAATATCTGTTCCATAAGAAGGAGAGAAGCCGCAACAAATTAACTAGCTGGAGTTGAGTTTATAAAATTCAATTATCTATCTATCAACATCTATCATCTATCTATTGGTGTTTTTGTCCATGGATTGTTAAATTAGGGAGATGGAAATTGACTGTTTGCATTCAGTCTGAGTACTGTGTTATGACTCTCTGGACTGTCATGGGGTAGAAATTACGAAATACAGGAGCTCCTCAATTCTTGTACCATCTTTCCCTACCACTTGTGTTATAGATAGGTGCATTTCTGACTTTTCTCTGGTACATTCAGAGTTCTCATTAAGAATGCAGACATTGCTGATACCGACAATCCCTTTGAGTTCTGGTCAGTCTTCTTTGAGCATTTTATACTAAGAAAAATCATTATTGTGAACAGTAGGAGCCTTAAGTTCTTATGAAGTCACCCCCTAACAGGAGTTGGAAACATTTATTCATACATGCTCTTCACTATCATCTATCAGGTTTTCAGGATCAGTGTCAAGCTTCTGTCTTACTTTTTGTTTCATCAGGTCCTTTTCAGAGGCTTCTGTAGAAGAGGCAGATTAGCCAGTAAGTGTAAAAAGTAATGTGTTTCATTTTCACTAGCCCAAAGAAACACACAAGCCCCCACGCGAGACACCTGGGATCGGGCAGGAACAATCAAGGGTACATCTAGAAAGGGGTGGGGAGACTTGAGTAGGTAATCAACTATCCAGCCAGGGAGATCATTTCAGCTTTAGTCACGATGACTTCATATTATGGTATTGGTGGTCTTGAGAGAAACTTGACTTCTTGACTTAAAATAGCCAAGGCACATCAGATTTTGAATGAATAGGCCATTCATTCATTCATTAATCATTCACTCATTAGGGATGCTCAGGAATGTAGAAGGAGTAAGGAATCTTACTGAAACATATTTGATTGGTTTCTGTTCTGACGTGTCCAGTCCACAGTGATATTGTCCTTTTCTCAATCCCATAGCACTTGGATTATACATTTGTATTAGCATTTATATTATTTTTTAACTATTTCATGTGTGTTAGACCCATCTCCCCAACTGGATTATAAGATTCTTATCTCCAATAAGCACCAACATTTCTTTGTTGAATATTGCTTCCCTACAAAAATGTTTAGCATTTATCACAGATTGAGGGTTCTATGTGAATATCCTAGACATACAGGTTGAATAGTTCTTCTATTTCACTAAATTTTTTTCTTTTGTCTTTCTGAAACCAGACTCAACAAAGAGATCAAAAAGAGTATCAACCCCTGTGTGTTTCCTTTTTGCACTGGTCCCCAAAACTGCATTGGGATGAGATTTGAGTTTCTGAGCATGACAGTTGCCATTAGTTAAGTATTATAGCGCTTCTCTTTCAGAACTTGTCAAGAGACACAGATCAGGAAGCAAAACTTATGCTTAAATATCTATAATTTTTAAAATCAAGATCATTTTATTTTTCCACTTGGACAAATTCAATTCAACTAAAAATAATTGTATGCTTATTAGGAGTGAAGTATTTGGTTTCTTTGCCCTTTATAAGTGAAATTAAATACTTGACCACATAATGTATTTGGAATCATCTGTAAGATTCTAGATAGTAAGTATAGGGTTTTAAGATTTGCAAAACACTTTGCATACGTTATCTCATTGGATCCTTACAAACACTCAGGGAGATAGGTACTATTATCCTCATCTTCATTGTACAGATGAGGGAACTGAGGCTGAGAGAGGAAACTGAGATTTAAATGACTTGTCCAAGGTCACATTGACTTGGCAGAGTGGGTAGAATTTGAACCTGTCTTTGTGATTCCAAGTATAGCCACCAGATATTGAGTCACCTTGCTACTTAAGAATCATATAAAAATCAAATTATTCCAGGACAATCTTAAATCCTTTTTATGAGAGAAAGAAAGGCAGCTTTATAGGACATGCTTATACATGTGATCTGAACTTGGTAAGATTTAAAATTTTTTCCCCTTTACAATAGATGTCATTGTTTATGAGTCGTTTCAGTTGTGTCCGAGTCTTTGTGTCCCTGAATAGGGGAAAAAGAACCGTTTTTTTTTTTGTTTTTTTGCCAAAAAAGGCAAAGATACTGGAGTTGTTTGTCATTTTCTTCTCCAACTCATTTTGCAGCTGAAAAACTGAGACACATAGGATTAAGTGACCTGCCCAAAGTAGTGTTTGAGGATAGATTTGAACTCAGATCCTCCTGACTCCAGGGCTACCTAGCTGCCACCTGCAATAGATTAGGACAATAGGAAGGCAAATATGCAGTTGATTGGAATAAAGGTTGCTAGATTCCATGATCTTTACTTGTTTTAATCAAATCAAGTTGATAAATATTTATTAGACACCTACTATGTGCCAGGCACTGTACTAAGCTCTGGGGATATAAAAAAAGGCAAAAACTTTCCCTATTCTCAAGGAACTCACAGTGGGAGAGACAACACGCAAATGATCAATCAACACTGGGTACCTGTTAGCTATCATGTTGGTTTTATGCTCCTTTGAGTAGTAAACAACATCTTATATCAGTAAGTCTCACTTCACCTTTCTAAACTTTGTTCATCATATGTCTTTATTTTATGCTATTCCTCCACCTTAGTTACATTTCTCTTTTTTTTTCTTTCTGGGGACAGTTGGGTTTTAGTGACTCACCCAGGGCTACACAGCAAGTAAGTGTCTGAGACAAGATTTGAAAGCATGTCCTTGTAACTAGAGGGCCAGTGCTCTATCTACTGCACCACCTATTTGCTTCCACCTTAATTACATTTCTATCATCCCTCTACTTCCCTATATCCTACGTATAATTTAAGTTTCAGTTCATGTCTCAAGCTCTTCCAGAAAACCTCAAGTGGCCATTGTACCTACTGGAATGGGAGCCCTGTAAGGTGAGAAACCTTAAATATATAGAATTTTCTTTGCCTTATCTGTGAACAAGGGCTAGGCAAAGAGCAAGTTCCAAATGTTCCTGCCAGGAAAAAATAATCCATCACTTGGAAACAGCCAATATCCCCCAACCCAGGACCTTTCCACTTGAACTCTATGTAAGCATGTCTTGTATGTACGAAGTTATTTATGTGCTGTCTTCTCCAATAGAAGGTGAGTTCCTTGAGGTCAGGAACACTGTTTTTGCCTTTCACTGTGTCCTTTACCCTTAATACAGCTGCCTGCCATGTGGGAAGTTCTTAAGAATGCTTGCTGACAGACTGTCTTTCTGAACAGAAGTACAACAAGAGATCTCCTAGAGTAGCTTCAAAGAGACTTGAATAGACTGTTTCTTTTGAGGGGAGCAATATCCACAACCTTCCCCCTAGAAAGTTTCTAAAGAAATATCTTAACTAAGAGTGGGGTTAGCATAGCATCCCAAATGGGGGTAAGATGGGGTCAGAGAAGTATGGAAAAATAGAATAGAACAGTTTCTCCACTAGAAGAGGAATGTAGGAGACGAGAAACTTTGGATTCAGATTAAAAAAATAATTTAATCAAATAATTTTGACTGGCTATATAAATGACTATTTAAACAAACTTGTTTGAAATCATATTTATCTTTCTTTAGAACTTTAGTTCAGATTTATTTGAGCACTAGGGGACCCATTCTCCTACTTGTCCATATGCCAGGTATCCAGATCTAGGGGTGTGTTGGTAAATGTTTAACAGCCGGGTCTCAGAAAAAAAAAAGTGTGAATGAAACTGTTGAGTATAATCTTCATTATTAACATTTTCTCCATCACTTTCTTAAATCTAGGCATTCAACAAAACAATATATCAAGTGCTCATTCCTAGCATTTTCTGATTTTCAAAGTGTAAATGCTTATACTAAAAATTTAACAATTAGTTCTTTGGAGCCAGTGAGCTGGTTCCGGCACATCCCTCTTTAAATCCCAGACCTGTTTCCAGTCCATTTGATGTTGCACAAGACCAACCTGTATAGGTAATTCTTGATATGTGTGTGTGTGTGTGTGTGTGTGTTGCATATCCTAACTTTCTAGTTAGACTCTGGTTGTTAATATGCATATTATTTCCAGAATCATCAATTAGTTTAACAAAATGAAGCTTAGCAACTATTTAATGTTTTAGAGGCTCTTATAGACTTATTCCCATTTAAAAGGGTTCTTTTTTGTCTTTCAGACTTTGTAGAGCTTTTTTGGGTTCTATAAAATTCCTGGTATAGTCCTGCTTATAATTTAAATTTTAAACTTTTCTTAAAAAGATTATATGATTTTATTAGTTCAAATTCTATATAATTTAAATTCATAGTCCTTATTCCATTAATAGGTTTATGCTTAAAAATTCTACATAATTTAAGTTCATGGTCCTCATTCCATTAATAGAGCTGTGCTTTAATATAAATTAAATTATAACTATCTCAATTTTTCCTTACAAAAGGTAGTTTAAAAACAAAATATTAAGTTCATTTAAATGGAAAAATATAGCATTAATTAAAAAAAGATGGTAAATATTCTATTCTAAAGTTATAGACATGAAGGATCAAAGGTATATAGTGATAAAGGTAGATTTTATTGCCCTGTAAAACTTTGCATTAGTTAATTAAAAAAGTCACATTGTCTTCCTTCATCTTATCAAGTCAGTTCATTGCTTATTGGACTTTAAATATTTTCCTCTTATTTTTGTAGATTCCCCTGAGGTTGGGAAATAAGCAGTGCTTACACCAAAAATGCCCATTGTCCTACAGTTGAACCAAGATAACAAAGGGAGATAAACCACCTCTTTCTCCCTCAAAGTTTTCTACACTATCTTCCATATATATCTTTTCTCTGTCAAGATTTTAATATTATCTTCTGGAGGCACTATATCATGGGAGGCCAGAAACAGCTTAATTTACATTTTTTTTTTAGTATTCTTTATTTCTTCCTTTATTTATTTATTTAACTTTTTACATTCATTTTCACAAAATTTTGGGTTCCAAATTTTCTCCCCATTTTTCCCCTCCCCCCACCCCAATACACCAAGCATTCTAATTTCCCCTTTCACCAATCTGCCCTCTCTTCTATCATCCCTCCCTTCTCTTGTCCCCATCTTCTCTTTTGTCCTGTAGGGCCAGATGACTTTCTATTCCCCATTAACTGTATTTCTTATTTCCTAGTAGCAAGAACAACACTCAACAGTTGTTCCTAAAACTTTGAGTTCCAAATTCTCCCCATCCCTCCCTCCCCACCCATTCCCTTTGGGAAGGCAGGCAATTCAATACAGGCCATATCTGTGCAGTTTTGCAAATGACTTCGATAACAGTCGTGTTGTATAAGACTAACTCTATTTTCCTCCATCCTATTCTGCCCCCCATTGTTTCTATTCTGCCTTTTGATCCTGTCCCTCCCCAAGAGTGTTGACCTCAAATTGCTCCCTTCTTCCATTGCCCTCCCTTCCATCATCCCTCCCTCCCTGCTTATCTCCTTCTTCCCCATTTTTCTGTACTGTAAGATAGGTTTTCATACCAAAATGAGTGTGCATTTTACTCCTTTCTTTAGTTGAATGTGACGAGGGTAAACTTCTTGTTTTGTTCTCAGCTCTCCTCTTTTTCCCTCCATTAAAAAGTTTCCTGCTTGCCTCTTGAATGAGATATAAATAACCCCATTCCATTTCACCCTCTCTCCTCCCACTACATTTCTCTCTCACCATTTACCTTAATTTCTTTTTAAGATATGGTCCCATCCTATTCAATTCACTCTGTGCTCTCTGTCTCTGTGTGTGCATGCTTGTGTTTATGTGTGTGCGCGTGCATGCATGTACGTGTGTGTGTGTGTGTGTGTGTGTGTGTACATCTGTGTGTGGTCCCACCAACTACCCAGATACTGAAAAGATTTAAGAGTTACAAATATTGTCTTTCCATGTAGGAATGTAAACAGTTCACCTTTGGTAAGTCCCTTATGACTTCTCTTTGCTGTTTACTATTTCATGCTTCTTCTCATTCTTGTGTTTGAAAGTCAAATTTTCTTTTCAGCTCTGGTCTTTTCATCAAGAATGCTTGAAAGTCCTTGATTTCATTGAAAGACCATATTTTTTCCCTGAAGCATTATACTCAGATTTGCTGGGTAGGTGATTCTTGGTTTGAGTCCTAGTTCCTTTGACTTCTGGAATATCCTATTCCATGCCCTTCGATCCCTTAATGTAGAAGCTGCTAGATCTTGTGTTATCCTGATTTTATTTCCACAATACTGGAATTGTTTCTTTCTAGCTGCTTGCAATATTTTCTCCTTGACCTGGGAATTCTGGAATTTGGCCACAATGTTCCTAAGAGTTTCTCTTTTTGGATCTCTTTCAGGCGGTGATAGATGGATTCCTTCAATGCTTATTTTGCCCTCTGGTTCTAGAATCTCAGGGCAGTTTTCCTTGATAATTTCATGAAAGATGATGCCTATGCTCTTTTTTGATCATGGCTTTCAGGTAGTCCCATAATTTTTCAATTGTCTCTCCTGGATCTATTTTCCAGGTCAGTTGTTTTTCCCATGAGATATTTCACATTCTCTTCCATTTTTTCGTTCTTTTGGTTTTGTTTGGTGATTTCTTGGTTTCTCAGAAAGTCATTAGACTCCATCTGTTCCATTCTAATCTTGAGATAACTATTTTCTTCAGTGAGCTTTTGAACCTCTTTTTCCATTTGGCTAATTCTCCTTTTGAAAGCATTCTTCTCCTCATTGTCTTTTTGAACCTCTTTTGCCAATTGAGTGAGCCTATTTTTCAAGGTGTTATTTTCTTCAGCATTTTTTTAGGTCTCTTTTACCAAGGTATTGACCCGTTTTTCATGCTTTTCTTTCATCTCTCTCATTTCTCTTCCCAGTTTTCCTCCACTTGTCTAACTTGCTTTTCAAAATCCTTTTTGAGCTCTTCCATGGCCTGAGCCCACCAGACATCCACCTTGGATGTCTGGGATAGAGAGGCCCCGACCTCCACGTCTTTCTCCGATGGCAGGCATTGTACTTCGTCATCAGAAATGAAGGGGGGAAGGAACATCTCTTCCCCAATAAAGTAGATCTCTATGGTCTTATTCTGCTTCCTTTTTCTGGGCATTTTCCCAGCCAGTTACTTGACTTCTGAGATTCCTCTCCACCCCTGCCTAGATCCGCCCAGTTAGTGCTTGGGTTCTGAGATTCAAATGCTGCTTCCCAGCCTCAGGGCTATCCGTGGTGGGAGTGGCTGCTATTCAATGTGAGCTTAAGTTCTGGTGCTCAGGTGGGGACAGGGCCGCCTCCCAGTCTCAGTTCCCTCAAGGGCTTTATGCAGAGACCTTCAGTAATGGGGCGGGTGGGGGCAGGGCCACTTCCCAGGCTCAGCTCCCTCAGGGGTTTTATGCAGAGACCTGAACTTCTGCCTGCTGCTCTGGGACTCCCGGGCTGCTGCTGCTGCCTCTGCCACTGCCTCTGCCGCTGCCACTCCCTATGCCGCTGCCTCCCGAGGGGGCCGGAGACACCCTGCTCCCCTCTTGGCCAGCCCAGACGTCTCTCTCACTGACCTGTAGCGCCTGTGGGCGGAGGGACCTTCCAAGCCTCCGGAGGTTCCGTCCCTGAAGCCTGCTCGGATCTGCTCCTCTGGGGCCCAGGCCAGGGCAGCGCTGGGGTGGGCTCCACTTTCTGGGGCATGATGGACCCTGGGGACTGCTCACCAGGGCTCTCTGGAACGGAAATCTCTTCCACTGTGTTTCTGTGTGCCTTGCAGTGATCCAGAATTTGTGGGAAGTTCTTCTTACAGGAAATTTATGAGCTGTGGATTTGGAGCTAGTATATGTGAGTCTTTCTACTCTGCCATCTTGGCTCCTCCCCCCCTTAATTTACATTTTGAAGAAAGCATTGGAATAGAAATGAGTTTCCTTGCTGTGGTGGAGAAATGGTTAGGGACTTCAGTTGGTTTTTTTAGATATTTATGTCTGAAGACTATTCTATAGTGTTCATGAGAGGTTAAGGGTCACACACACAGATATGATTAATCACATTCTAATAGAATTAGCCTAGCTTGTATTTCTAGGATGTAGAGGGATTCAGTGTATGTACTAAGAATGCTCCTCATTCTTTAATTGATGGAGAGGCAGTCTGGCATAGAGGTTAGAAAGTCAGCCTTGGAATCAGGAAGTGTGAATTTCAGGTCCTACTTTTGAAAAATTCTGAGTACAGGAGCCTGGGTAACTTACTTCACCTCTCAGTGCTTCAGTCAGTTCTCTAAGATAAAATGCTACAGAGTAGCTGCCGATCTATGTTGGTTGAGGACATCTCATCATTGGGAATTCACTAGACCCAGTAAAATTACAATTCTAGTACAAAAGAAAATTAATTGATGATTATGGTGATTGGCAATGTCGAGCTTTTTTTTGGGGGGAAGGGTGCTGTAGGACAAAGAAGGTGGAATATACTTTTTGTACTTAATATTCCGAAGTTAATAATTCTGTTCCAAATCAATAAAAGCATTTTATGAACCTTACTATTTGATGTCTAGTGCACAATAAAGTCATATCATGCAATAAAACTGTCAACTGTGGAATAGCCATTTTTTATCATAATAATTATTGGTTATCACAACTGATAAGAGTGATGATTTAAAGATACAGTTTGGCTGATTGCTGAATTCACAGATGACCAAGTGCTTTCCTCTCCATTTTGTTTTCCAATCTCCATTCTCTTCAATTTGTTTGAGTACATGCTATGTTTAAAGCTTGTGTTAGGCATCAGCTGGACTATGGTGATAACGAGACGGAATTAAAGGTTTAATTCCTCTCATGAGCTAATTACCTTTATCTTTTCTCATGACTGTAGGCCAGAACCCTTGAGCTTGACCAGACACCTCCCAAATGTGAGCTACTGGTTAAAAAGAGAAGCAGATGAAAAAGTACAGATAATTTACAATGCTGTGTCTCTAGTGCTGACCTCTCTCCTGAGCTATTGGCCTTAATCTCTTGTCTGCTTTTTGACATTTCCTCTTAGATGTCCTGCCTTCACCTTATATCAACAGATATAAAACCTGATTTATTCTCTCCCTCTCTTTCTGTTAAAAAATCTTCTTTCATTTCCCAAGTTCCTGTTTATAATTTATAAATCAACAAATGCATAGGATTTTCTGGGTGTTAGGCAACATCCTTATTTCCATCAAGGCCCCTTTGCTGTCACCCAGTGTGTTGCTCTGCAAAGGCCTCTACAAAGATGGCAGGAGACATGGGCTCTTGACCATCATGTTCTGACACTGGATTACTCAAGTGACCTTGAGAAAGCAATTTTGCCTCTGGGAATTTCAGTTTTCTGTAATATAAGGGACCTAAGCTAGATGACCTCTTTGGTCCCTTTGAGTTTGAACATTTTGATTTTATGATCTTTAATTATCACTTAGTCTTACCTCCTATAGCTACTCAGTCACCAAATGACTACTACTTCCTTTGCAATGTTTCCTGTATCTCGCTCTTTTTCTATTCTCCTTCCAGCAATATAATGCATCATCTTGTGACTTGATCATTGCATTAGGCTTCTGACTCAGCTCTCTAATTCCTGTCTTTTCCTACTCTAATCCATTATACAGTCTTCCCAAGTAGTCTTCCTTATCACTGCTCTTATTATGTTACTTATCTATTTAAAATTTTTTCTTTTTGAATTTTTACTTTTCTCTATTACATGTAAAAATAAGTTTTAACATTCATTTTAAAAAATTTTGAGTTCCAAATTCTCTACCTTTCTCCTTCCTCTCCCCCTTCCCTGAGACCTACTTAATTTCAAATTTCAAAAATATTTTTTATTATCTACAGAACAAAACCACAACTCCTAGTATTTACCTTCCATAACTGGGACTCTACCTAACTTTCCTTCTTTGTTATTCACTCATTTCAGTTATGTTTGACTTTTCATGACCCCTATTTGTCTTTTTTTTTTTTGGCAAAGATACTGAAATGGTTTGCCAGTTCCTTCTCCAGCTCACTTTACAGATGAGGAGACTGAGGCAAACAGGGTTAAGTGACTTGCCCAGGGACACACAGCTAGTGTCCGAGTCCAGATTTGAATTCAGAAAGATGAATCTTCTTGACTTCAGACCTGACCTGGCACTGTATGCACTGTGTGACCTAGCTGTCTACTGTTAAACTCCCTGCAAACATTTTCCAACACAAATGCACCCCTCCATTCTAAAGGACCTTAACAGTCTGATCTCCTCCCTCCCTTCACAGACTTCTCTCCAGACACTGATAATCTGTCTGGACCCATTCATCAATGGTTAGCATGCCTCCATTCTGTCATACTCTCCCCATTGCAGTAATTATGAAACCCAGTTGTCAGTTACTTAGTTATTTAGCTGTATCCACCACATGTTTTGTGACCCTGTGGACCACGCATGCTAGTACTATCCATGGGGTTTTCTTGGAAAGGATGCTGGAGTCATTTGCCATTTCCTTATCCAGTAGATTAAAGCAAACAAAAGTTAAGTGACTTGCTCAGTGTCACACAGAGAGTGCCTGAGGCTGGATTTGAACTCAGTTCTTCTTGACTCTAGGCCCAGTGCTCTATCCACTGAGCCATCCAGCTGCATAAAGTTATTTGTACAAACTCCATTCTGTATTCCCTACTACCTGTTCTTTTATTCTCATTCCCTTTGACCTTCTCTTTCTCCTCCAAATGTCCTGCCCCGGATCTACTCATCCCTTTCACTGTGCTCTCTGGAGTACCTGCTCCATGGCTAACATGCTTATTTTCATCACAAACCTTTCCTTTTTCACTCCTTCCATCTTCTTTCACTTATTGAAGCTGGCTCTCTCCTGATGACATACAATACCTGTCTACCCTTTCCAATACTACTTGTAGTTTTCACCCACACTCTCTGACTCATTGGTTTTAATGGGGAGTCAGAACACTCTGTGTTCTCCATTGCTATTTCCAGACTCTTTTCAACCATCATCCCTTAGTAACCTCTTCTCCTCTGAAATTAATTCAATCCAAATCTATTACCTAACCAAGATTGTATCTTTGTTCCATTCTATTTCTTTCTGTGTCATAGTCATTTTAAATTTTTGAACGTTATAGATTCATTTTTTTGAACTGAACCAATGATTTCATTGGTATAAGGAATAAGATCCCAATAAGGGAAATTTCTTTTACCAATGCAGATCCCATCACCCATCATCTGGCATTCTTGCTATTCCTTGAAATTGACCCTTCATTTATTATCCCAGTGTCTTTGGACTGTCTGTTTCCCATGCTGAGGATACTGTGTAAACTTGCCATCTTCAACTGACTGTTGTTCTTTATCATCTGTTTTTGAACACGACCAATGACATCATGAGGGTGATGTCTTGATTTGCACATAAACTAGATTTAAGTGAGGCAGAGCTGTGCAAAGTCATCTGTCTCACTCTCTTCTCCAGAGTCATTGAGATGGCAAGACAAAGGTCAAGCAAACTGGTGATGACCCAGGATGCAGTGGATGACCTTGTCCTTTAAATTTTCCCTGACTTCCTTTATGACTGAGCTCAAGTATCTGGGAATAGCTAAGCAAGTTATAGTACAGAATTTAATACTTCAGAACTGTACTAAGACTTTTGAACATTTTTTTTATGTCTCCCTATTAGAAATTTAAACTCCTTGAGAGTATGGATTATTTTTGTCATTCTTTGTATTCTCAAAACTTAGTACTATGACTGGAACATACAAATTATTTTAATAAATACATAGTGATTGATTGGCACTGCAATTTATAGTCTTGGGGAGTTTTCTAGGTCACTAAGAGCTTGAGTAACTTGCTGAAGGAATCAGACAGTCTAGTGTATGTCTGAACAAAACTTGGTCTTTGGTCTTCCTGTTTTAAGGCCAGATTTCTATTTACTAGCCAGTCTCCTTCAGAAAAAATGTTGGTATTATAAAAGATGGTCATTTGTTTCTGGGAGAAACTTGAGATCCTTAAAGGTATTTTGTAATTTCCTGGAGGCTCTTCATTTTCAGTTCTGGGACTGATTCATTGTCTATTTATAATATCTATTCCAGTTCTCCCTCCCAAATAGATGAACTCTACAGGCTGCCATCTGACTGTATGTCTTTATCTGGGCAATAGATATTTAAAAAAATACATTGAGTCTTTCTTATGTGAATGGTTAAGCTAAACTCTTTGGAATGGTTACAGATTTCTCCGAGGAGGTTCTGTAGTATTTCAGAACTTGTGGTAACCAGTAGAACGCCAATTTCAACTGCAAAAAGGAACATTTGGAAAGTATCACCATGTACAAGGAATCCCTCTTTAACTTGGATTCTGAACAGTACCTCCTCCATCACAGGAGCAACACATCACTTGTGTACATAGCTTTTCAACCTCCTTGGCTCCAAAGACCTTCTCTAATCCCTTATTTAAGCCCCCTATCTTAGACCTTACCATCTCACACTGTTTCAACTTTAAGATTTTGAACTTTGCCATTTCAATCATGGCCTCACCCTCCTATCATTTGACCTTTCACTTTCTTTCATTCAAAAGAAATTTTCTCTATTGCGAGGTCATTTGATTCATCACAATTCTTCCACTGTCTTCCTGTTCTGAATATTTTATTCTCTACTCTGAATAAGATAGTCAAAATACGGTGTTTTGTTTTCATTCACTTTTATCCCAACCTTGACCTCATGTTCTACCACCTTAAAGATTCTTCAACCCATAATCCTTTGACTTCCTGATAGTCTTGACCTCTTACAGTAGCGTGCAACTTACTTGTTACAAAAATAAAATAATTAAATGTGTTAACATCATAAACCTTACCAGTTTTTATATTTTAACATTTAAAATATGCAATGTGTCTTTCTTTTGTTGCATTCACTTGTTTTATACAATTTGGCATTGAGTTAATATGATTTTGATATATATTTTGTAATTCATCTTCATGAATCTACATTTTTATCACACTGGATATAGTATGCTTTTGATGAATAGTCCATTTTTCCAAGTCAAGGCTTGACAATAGGATATAAATCAGGGGAGTTCCCAAGCCATTAAAACATGCTTATCTCTGGCTCTTGCATAAATTTCTTAATTTTTTGTGATTTGTGGTATGGTACAAGGTTGTGTTGCAGTACTCTATCTCCCTTTATATAATTCTGGAATAATTGTTCTTCCCACATACCAATATATTTATCAGAGTTTATCATTCCCTCAAGGGGTATGAGACTTATAGATTTACTAGAAGTAAAAAAAGTACTCCCAATTTTTTTGGGTAGATGTTTTATAGCATAATAAAGAAGCTCAGATCTTATAGGTTCAAATGGACTATTCTAAGAATGGTGTTGGCTAATCTCTGAATGAAAAAGTGAGTGTTATCAGTAAAAATGACCTTTTTCCATCCTTGTATTGAGTTGCCTGTAACAAACATTTCTTCTTCATAACCATGGTTAGCATTTGTTTGTTTGCTTTTAAAATCTTTTTTTTGTCCTTTCCTTACAACTTTAAGCAGCCTATGCCCTGCTGTAGGGCAGAGGTGTTAGACTCACTGACTTTAAGAAGCAAATGTAATTGAGAAATACGTAGCAAAATAACTAAAAATACAATCCACCAGAGATGGTGCTAATTTGTGGTTTTCTAAGTCAATGTACATCCAATAGGGATCTATTTCTATTTGAGTTTGACATCATAGCTATAGAAGAATTGCACTTAAATCCTCTAGCTGCGAGGTCCCTCTGATGAGTTTTTTATTTTCCCCTCCTGAAAATGAAGTTGACTGTTTTACAGCAAAGTTTATCAGTTTTTGCTGTTGTTTTAAATTTTCATCCTCATTTTCTTTGCATATTGCTGCCATTTTATTTTATTATAGGCTAGAATGATTCTTAAAATATTTGACTTCTTTCCACCAGTAGTTGCTGCAGTATCTTCTCATAATTTTCATGTTTCCTTGTAGGACTAGCCAGCTACTCTTTTTTTTAAAAATCATTTTGTATTCAGTTTTCTGCAATCGCTTCCATGTATCTTAGACTTTTTCCCCTCCCTTTCTCTCCTTTCCCTCTCCCTCCTCACTCCCTCCCTGAGACTAGCCAGCTATTCTCAAAAGAAAAAAAAAACAGGGTTAAAAAGACAATGAATGAGAGAAATGAGACAGCTGTATGGCATGGAGGCCAACATTCAACTGACAGAGAACTAAGATGGTGGAGTTTCATTTGCCAGTTTCATCTGATCAAGGTCAAGTGTTCTGAGTCAGCCTAATGACTGTAGAGGAATTTAGGCATGAATGACCATTGCACTCATAAAAGAAAAATAAATTAAATGATTGCTTATCCCATATAATTCACACACCATTGACTTCTTTGTCATACTTCCTATCTCACTAGGTTATTATGAAGAAAGAACTTTGCAAACTTAAAATGCAATGCAGATATGAGGTAATTATTATCACCATCTAGAGTTTCCTTAATCCTTAGCAATTTGCCTGTTGATTTTACCGTTACTGAAACTTCTCACACAGGTCATGAGTGACTTCCTAATCACCAATTCCAACAGTCTTTCCCCTCCCTCAAGACTTATCCTATTTTGTACCTCTTCAGCTTGTTAAACTTTTGACCTCACCATCCTCTCCATTAATCAATCAACATTTATTAATTGCCTTCTATGTGTCAGAAGGAGGCAGCTAGGTGGTGCAATGGATAGTGTTGGATCTGGCATCAGGAAGACTCATCTTATAAGCTATGTGACGCTAGGCAAGTCACTTACTCCTGTTTGCCTCTGTTTCCTCATCTGTAAAATGAGCTGGAAAAGGAAATGGCAACCACTTCAATCTCTTTGTCAAGAAAACCTTAAATGAGGTTTTGAAGAGTCAGATATAACTGAAAAATGACCAAATAAAAGCAACAAAAACATGTGTTAAGTGCTGGGTATACAAAAAGAGGCAACATATAGTCCCTGCCCTAAAGGAGCTTACAATCAAATAAGGAAGACAATCAAATAAGCAAACAAAACTTTGTCCAAAAAAGCTATATAACAAGTAAATAATTAAAAATGAAAAGGCACTAGAGCTAAGAGGGGTCAAGAAAAGCTTTCTGTAGAAGATGGGGTTTTAGTTGAGTCTTAAAGGAATCCAGGGAGGTAAGTGGAGTGGAAGAGGAGGAGCATTCCAGACATGAGAAGCAGCCAGCAAAAATGCTCAGAATTGAGAAATTGCCAATTTGGGGGACTGGGAAGATAGTGGTGACCTTGAGAGGTAGGGGTGGTGTTTGGAGGAAAGATAATGAATTCGGTTTTGAACACATTGAGTCTAAGATATCTCCTGGATATCTGGTTTGACATGTCTGTAAGACAGTTGGAGGTCAGCAAAGGAGTTAGAGTAGGATAGGTAGATTAAAGAATTATAGGCATAGACATAATATTTAAATTCATGGGAGGTGATGTACTAAGTTGTATAGAGGGAGAAGAGAAGAGGACCAGGGGCAGAACTTTGTGGCATACCTATGATGAGAGGGCATTACCTGGATAAGGACCTGAACAGGATAATAGTCCAGGTGACAGATGATGAGGACTTGAACTAGGATGATAATTGTATGGGTGGAGAAAAGAGAATCAGTGTAAGAGATGTTGTGGAAACAGAACCAAGAAGACTTAGCAAATAATTTGGAGATGTGGGTTTAGGGACAATTAGGAGTCTAGGATGGCATCAAGGTTGTGAACCTAGGAGACTGGAAGGGTTATGATGCCGCTAATAGAAATAGAGAAGCGTAAGAGGGGTAGACTTGCTGATCAAGATAATGACTTTGGGTTTGGACACATTGAAGTTGAGATGGTTACATGATATCCAGTTCAGCTTCAAAGGATTTCCTGATTGCAATAGAATCCTAAAAATTGCTCCTAGGTACATCTAAAAACTTTACTTTAACAACCATAGCCTTCCTCTGGCTGCTTACAGCACACAGGGCTTGACCTAATTGCTTCTGGTGGTATGTCTGTATTTGCTTTTAGTTGAGCTTAAAGAAATGGGAAACAAGTTGAGCTGCTATCATTCTGCCTCTTCTTCCTCTTGCACTAAAATGGTTACACTGACAGGATGATGCAAATGACAATGCCTTTACATGTAGGATCCCTTGAAATGGATTATTTGAAGAGACTGGCCTATAGGATTTTAAAGATCTTATCATTCAACATATTGTCATATTCTACAATAGGATTCTGTTTTACTGAGCTAGAAGTGAGATGTCACCAAGACTTGCCTGGACTGTTTCCATCCTGCCTTTGCAGAGGACTTAACAAGAACACAGAGAAGAGTTTGGACATTACTTTGTTCCTATTCTGTGCACATGACATCTAGTCTTTGCTAAGAATCACACCAAGGTAGGCCAAGGTAGATTTCTGCCTCTCTAAGGAGGAGAAAGTGAGGCTGGTGACCTGCACAGCCTTCCCTCACTCAAAACAAAGTCAAGTGCAAGTCACGTCATCATTTCTCTGATGTCATGGTCCTCCTCAAAAATGAAGGACGAACACGGCAGTTAAGGTCTGTAGGGGCCTCTGCTGACAAGAATTACAAAATTGGGTTCGTAATGAAATGTTCCCAGAACATTTCAGAATTTTGCAATGACTTATTTGACAGCACTATGTAACTAGATTACCATTGTGAATATATGACCCAGTGTCTGACTGAGATTAAGGTAGGTGAAAGAAAATGTGGTGAAGTTGAACAGTGCCCTAGACATTTGAGCTTTGATTTCCACTGTGGTCTTGTGGGAGTTGCTTTTCAGTGGATTTCTTTCATCTAGCTTAGTGTATTAGTGTATGAAGCTGGGAACAGTAGCAAGCCTCCCTTCTTTTATTCAAAAACTTCTGGAGGACAGGAACTCTTGAGGTTTTCAAAGGTTTCCAAGCCCTAGGGATGACCAGGCTCTAGAGTTTGAATGAAAGGTTTGGGGACAGTATGGATGTCCCAGCAAATTTACATTTATTGTCTATCACCTATTGACATTGTACCAGGTAGGCTCGGAGGTTACAGAGACTGGTGGTCTGGGGGTTCTGTAAGGAAAGTCTGCTTCCTTGCATGGAGCTGTAGATATAGGGGATCAAATTCTCTTAGAATGTTAAGGCTTTATTTTTCTTTGAAGTCTTATATTCCTGTGTTTCAGGGGTTCTTAAACTTGGGTTCATGGATGAATTTTGGGGAGTCTGTGAACATGAATGAAAAAAATCGGATCTTTATTTTTTATTAAATTCTAACCTAAACCGAACTTTGCCTCCAATTGTTTTAAAACCTCTAGAAAATTGGTCCGTAGGCTTTTCCAGACTGCCAAAGGGGTCCATTCATGGCACAAAAAGGCCAACAACTCTTGTTTTACCTAGTTAATCAACCAAGCAGCCTTTATTAAGCACTCTCTCTGTGGCAAGCTCTATGCTAAGTGCTGGGAATATGAGCAAAAAAACAAATCAGTTCCTGTCCTCAGGGCACTTACATTCTAACAGGGAAGACAATATGCCCATATAAAAGTATATCCAGAATATATACAAAGTGAACACAAGATAATTTTGGGAGGGAAGGCACTAGAATCAGATGAGATCATGAAAGGTTTTATGCAGAAGGTGGCCTATGAACTGAGTTTTGAAGGAAACCAGGGATTCCCAGAGAGATGGAGGAGGAAGAACATTTTAGCCATGCAGGACAGCCATTGCATCATGGTATAGGAGGAATGCCAGAATCCCAAAAGCTATTGCAATGGTATGTGGGTTCTAGTGGACCTTGCTAATCTGGAAAGGCTTGAAACATGGGCTGGTGATATTTCTGTCATCTAAGGATTAGATTAGCTAAATTTGGAGAGGCTCATGATAGAAAGGATAGCTACCAGGTGACATTTTTTTTTTTTTTGCTGTAGCAAATTATAAAGCATCTGTTAAAGTCCAGAAGAGTTGTCACCGTCATTGACAGAGGGAGTGCTCATGTAACTGAAGTGAGCTTCTCTCACACCCCAAAAAGCTCTGATATAAACTGGTTGCAGTTTTTCTGGGGGAGTCACCAAACTTGTGAATGTTCTAGGCAAGTCTCTAAGACCAAGTTACCATGAAAGTGCCAGTCTGCATTGGTAGAGGGTGGCACCTATTCCAGAACCCCCTACATCACTGAAATCACAGGTTGTCCTTATTCTAATTATCATATCCTCAGAGAGGAAAGGGGGAGGAAACAAACATTTCTATAGCACTAACATCCAGGCACTGTGCTAAAGTATTCTTTTGTTTTGTTCTGTTTTTTACAAATAACTGAGTCTCACAACAGCCCTGTGACATAGTTGCTGTTATTTCTCCCATTTTACAGATGAAAAAATTGAGGTTAACAGAAGTTGAGTAACCTGCCAAAGGTTACTTATATGTCTTTGAAGCAAAATGTTTTGCATTTCTGAGGCTATTTGTATAAATGACTAGTTTAAATATTATCCTTATTAATTCAGTTAAATATCTAGTAGACTGGATATTCATGTGTTCTTTTCTCTACTCACACAGCCATAACCCTGGTTCAGGCCCTTATCACCTCTTACCTAGACTATTTCAATAGCCTTCTAATTGTTTTTCTTGCCTCAAATCTTTCTCTGTTTCAATCCATTCTCTATAAAGGTGCCAAAGTGATTTTCCTAAAGCATAGGTTTGCCTTTCTTTATATCCCTGGTGCTTATCAAAGAGCCTGGTATATAGTAAGAGATTAATAAATACTTGTTGACTGACTCTGGCACTTCTCCCCTTCCCCAATAAATTCCAATGGCTCCCTATTATTTTCAGGATCAACTATGAATTCCTCATTTTGACTTTTAAGTCTCTTTGTATACTAGCCCTCTCCAACCTTTCTGGTCTTCTACTTGGATCACTTTCATACACTCTAAGATCCAACCATACTGACATAGGACACTCCATCTCCCATCCCCATGCTTTTGCTGTCGCTCATGCCTGGAATGTTCACCCTCCTCACTTCTGCCTCTTGGCATCTCTGGCTTCCTTTAAGACTCATTTCAATTGCCACCTTCTACAGATTGTTCCCTTTCCCTATGGCACTTGAGTCTTTCCTTTTAAGGCTACCTTTCTTTTAGTCTATTTGTACCTTATAAGCTTTGTTATGTTGTCTCCTTCATTAGAATATAAGCTTCTTGAAGGTAGGGGTTGTTTTTGTCTTTCTTTAATGTCCTTTCTTTTATATCTCTAATATCCTAACACAGTGACTGGCACATAATAAGAGTGTAATAAGTGTTTGCTGATCAGTTTGCCTAGAATTAAGCCTTCTTTCTTTAAATTATTCACACGATTCATTCTTACTTCATTTTACTCAATCATGATTTATCTTGGGCATACATCTTATCCTCTGTCCTATTTTGTAAGCTCCTCAGTGACAAGGACATTCTAATTTTTATCTTTTATTCTCTGCAGGTCCTTCTTGCACACAGTCAATATATATATTTGTGGAATTGAATTGAGCTGAGGGAGAAACAAATAGTAAGAAAAACAAGGAAAACCAATGGCAACTGTGAAGAAGGGGGAAACCAGGTCATCATATTTAGATGTAGCTACCTGAAGAATTCTGGCATCCAAGAGAAGGATGTGAGGAGGTGGGGCATATTCTTCAGGACTGATGATACCTTTGTGTTTAATTTAAAAATTTTGCCATTTTTACCTTTGTAACTTCTCTCACATTTGATCCTTTCTCCTTACATACCTACCACCTTAGTTTGGGCTCTACCACCTCTCACTCACATTATTGAAATGGCTTTTAAATTGATCTTTTGACTTTCAAGTCTCTCCCCTTTACAACATATCCTCTGCCAGCTGCGAAAGTGATTTTCCTTATGTGTTTATCTGACAAAGTCACTCTCCTACGCATGAATTCCAGAGGTTCTTTATTGCCTCTAGGATGGAATGCAAATTCCTCCGACTTTTAACGACCTTCACAATTTGGCCCCAAATTCCCTTTCTAGTTCCAATATATGCCTCTCTCTTTCTTGCATTCTTGTTCCTCATACATGGCATACCATCTTGCATCTCCATGCTTTTGCACTCACTTGCACTGGCTCATTTGTGCTCCATGATTGGAATGCACTCCCTCTCCACCTCCTTCTCACAGAACTCCTTACTTCTTTCAAGATTCACCTTAAGCACTGTTGCATGAAGCCTTTTCTAATCCTTTCAATTACTTGTGTTCTCCCTCTGTAAACTATGTTGTATTTACAGTTATCCCTTCTACATCATGGGAACTAAGGGCATGGTGTCCCCATAATCTGGAACATGCATGTGAAATTTTTTGGCCCTTAATTTGTACCAGAGAAGAAGTCTAAATTTTTTTTTTCTTTTATGGAATGCTTATAGTACATTATTATAAAATTTGGCTTGATACTATTTAATACTATACAAGTATTTTATGCATTTCTGAGTTTCTAAACTTTTTCAGTGTCATCTGCTGGCCTTCGTGGGTCATTTGTAGCTTCTGCAAAATTCCCATTTAATTTCTTATGCCAACTTGCATATATTGAAACAACAATGAGGAAAGACGCAATGTGGAAGAGATAACCGTGTTTGTCACATATTTATATGTGTAAGTGTATATGTATATGTATATGTATGTCTATCTCCCCTGACAGTATGTAAGGTCTTTGAGAATAAGGGGGCTTTAATTTTTGTCTTTATATCTCCAGTGCAGAGCACAGTGCCTGGTACATTACTGGTGTTTAATAAATGCTTATTTATTGTTAGGATTAAATCCTAGGTCTTCTTAATTCCAAGTCAAGGGACTCTATCTACATTGCAAAGTCAACACAAGCAGGGCTTGTTGTAATATCACATATGGATTTGTGTTTACATTCAGAATTAGAATAGAGTTACTCTGGTCAAGTTCACTTAATTACAAAATTTATTGTATTTATGACTGTGCACTTACGCTATGTGGCATTTGAATGACTGATGCTCTTTTTCAACAAGAGTAGAAGTTTCATTTCCCAGCCAGAAAAGGCTTTCAGTAAAAGACAGATCTTAAATGAAAGAACAGTCATAAGATCATTTAAAGGACTGTAATTTCTTAAAGGCAAATGATTCCACTCTTTTGCCTATACAGTCCTGGACCTATCTCATAGTCAAATTTTGAGGTCTATCAAAGAGATATATTCTGATTGACTGGTTCTGTGATAGGTTGTCTATGCAACTGCATACCAGAATCTGGACTATAGGCATTTTTTCACCCACTTGGTTTTTTCTTTGTGGATTGCTAAACTGAATGCATTTGAATGACTATTGATCTCATTCAGGAGTCTCTGAAGTAAGTGTTCCAGAATGTGATGGAAACAGCACAATGTCATCCTATTCTATAGAATATCACAATATTTTGTGGGTCACTTTTCCATTTGAATTCTATTCTGGGCATCCTCCATAACAGCTGCACATTAATCTAAAAATGTGGTCCACACCAGTATTTATTGGTTCCAACAAATTTGTTCCCTTAATTTTGTCTTTAAAGTACAGCATTCAGCTGACACTTGTCATACTTCATTATGCAAGTAATATATAGGTTTGCATTCATGCCTATTAGTCATTGTGCTATAATTACTCGATATATTCTGACCATAAGCATTCATTCCTTCAGGGGAAGGAGCAGTGGGAATGCTTGCACGGAATGTGTTAACGTTCCGGCTCAGGCTCTCCATATTGCTACGTTTCTGATTTGTTTGCATTGAATACTTTTCCCAGCAGAGATTAGGTGCACTCTGTGAAGTGGTTTCTCAACAGGTCTCTATGGTTCACCTTGACTGAATCCTCTTTACAAGAAGTAGGATGGATATTGACTAAATACCACAGAGTTGGTCTGGACTTATTCCCTAATCCTGGGGCTTAGTTATAGGCTCAAGTCTTCATCTGTGGCCCAAAAAAGGATTCCTTCCTGACTGAACTCCAGGCACCTACAGTTGGCTGTGTTTCTCAAAGTAGAGAACTCAGAATAGGGAAGGAATGACATAGTCTATGGAGGGATAACACAAGGCAAGTGGTGAAGTTTTTGATGAATACTTAAAAAAGCAATTTATTAAACTCTGCATAAAGTTTTATATTAAGAGCTGAGAAAAATAGAAAGATAATTGCTGCTCCCCAAGAGCTCATGTTTTTATTTGGCAGAGGCATCCCATAGAGGAAAGTCCAATTTTAGGGCCAATTCCAGGGTCCAGGAGTCAATAGTTTAGATATGCCCTAAAGTCTCCTGCATCTCTGACTCTATGATGCTTTCATGCCTCCAATTTTAGTACTATTTCTTCTCTGTTTCTCCCAGTTCTGCTTTTTATTGCCTCTGTATTTTGGGTAAGTCATTTAACTTCTTTGGACCTTGGTTTTCTCATCTACAAACTGATGAATTTAGACTAGTCCATAATAGTCATCATAACAATAAATGATTATTATTACAGGCAACATTTATATAGAACTTTAAGGTTTACAAAACACTCTATAAACATTTTTTTATCCGTAAAACCATCCTGGGAGGTAGATGCTATTATTATCACCTCCATTTTATAAGTGAAGAAACTGAGGCAGACAGAGGTTAAGTGACTTGTCCAGGGTCACATGGGCTAGTATCTGAAGCAAGATGTCATTCTAACTCCAGGTCCATAACTTTATTCACTCTCTAAAAAATTATATAATTTTATATTTCTAGAGTTCATTTTTGAGGGGTTTTTCAGATTCTTACTTGATATATTTTTTTCTCAATTCCGTGTTGCCTTTTATCAAAGTGTCAAGGCTTCAAACACTATGTAGGCAGCAATCCAGAGCCCTGGTGATCATCTGCCTGCATCAAAGGCAGTTTCGCAGACGTGTGGGAACAGCTGTGCCAAGAAGAATATATCTGCTGGAAGAGCAATAGCAGCAGGACTGATGATTAGTCATCATTCCCTGTGAAATAATGGTGGTTCCCACATGGCAGAAGATACTCTAAGACTTGAGTACTCACAGTAACACAGACCTCTCCCCCTATTAAAAACTACCTTTCATTAATATAAAGCACTTCATGTATCTTCTCTCATTTAATGTGGTGACAGAGAATCATAGAACTTTAGAGAATTTCCCATATTCATCCTTGTCCCACAACTCCCCCAAAGATTTTTTGTTTTTTTCTTTTTTTTTTTTTTTTATTTTTTATTTTTTTATTTTTTTTTATTTTTTATTTTTTATTTTTTTAATGTTTTACAATCATTTCCTTAAAGTTAAGATTTTATTCCCCCCTACCCTTCCCCCAATACCCCCCTCCCTCCCCATGACAGCATACAATTCTGTTTAGGTTCTACATATACTTTCCCATTGAGCACATCTTCGCTATATTCATGCTATGTAATCGAACTAAAATAAATGGAAGAAATCATATAACAAATCAACATATAATACACTGAACCCCACCCACATACAAACATGATCTGCTACATTCTGCAAGTGACTTCCACATTTCTTTCTCTGAGTGTGGAAGGCATTTTGCCTTAGAAGACCGACATTAGGATTTTTTTTTTTTTTTTTTTTCTCAGTAAGTTCTTGTATTATTACAAAGTTCCAAGTCTACCAGAAAAAACTCTCGCACACTGTGGTCGTTGCTGTGCACAAAGTTCTCCTGGTTCTGCTCCTTTCGCTCAGCATCAGATCATATAAGTCCTTCCAGGCCTCCCTGAAGTCTTCTTGTTCATCATTTCTTATGGCACAATAGTACTCCATTACATTCATATACCATAATTTATTCAGCCATTCCCCAATTGATGGGCATCCCCTTGACTTCCAGTTTTTGGCCACCACAAAGAGTGCTGCTATAAATATTTTTGTACACGTGGGACCCTTTCCCGTTTTTATAATCTCTTGGGGATACAATCCTAGTAGCGATATTTCTGGGTCAAAGGGTATGCACATTTTTGTAGCCCTTTGGGCATAGTTCCAAACCGTTCTCCAGAAGGGTTGGATGATCTCACAGCTCCACCAACAATGAATTAGTGTTCCAACTCTCCCACATCCTCTCCAGCATTTATCATTTTCTTGTTCTGTCATGTTTGCCAATCTTACAGGTGTGATGTGGTACCTCAGAGTTGTTTTGATTTGCATCTCTCTAATCAATAGTGATTTAGAGCACTTTTTCATATGATTATAGATATTTTTGATTTCTTCCCCTGAAAATTGCTTGTTCATATCCTTTGACCATTTATCAATTGGGGAATGACTTGGATGTTTATATATTTGAGTCAGTTCTCTATATATTCTAGAAATGAGGCCTTTATCCCCGAGCTTAGCTGTAAAAATTTTTTCCCAATTAACTACATCCCTCCGAATTTTGGTTGCATTGGGTTTGGTTGTACAAAAACTTTTCAGTTTAAAGTAATCAAAATTATCCATCTTGCATTTTAAAATGCTTTCTATCGTTTCTTTAGAAAAAAATTCTTCCCCTCTCCATAAATCTGATAAATACACTAAACCTTGCTTCTCCAGTTTATTCATGGTATCAATCTTTATACCTAGGTCATGTACCCATTTGGACTTTATTCTTGTGTACGGTGTCAGGCATGGGTCTATGCCTAATTTCCGCCACACAGTTAACCAGTTTTCCCAGCAATTTTTGTCGAACAGTGAGTTCTTATCCCAGAAGCTGGGATCTTTGGGTTTGTCAAACAGGAGGTTGCTATATTCCTTGCCAACTGTGTCTTGAGTGCCAAGCCTATTCCATTTGTCTACCCCTCTGTTTCTTAGCCAATACCAAGTGGTTTTGATAATTGCTGCTTTATAATACAATTTGAGGTCTGGTAGCGCTAGGCCACCTTCCCAAGCATTTCTTTTCATTAGTCCCTTTGATATTCTGGACCTTTTGTTTTTCCAAATGAATTTTGATATTATTTTATCCAGCTCTAGAAAATAATTATCTGATAGTTTAATTGGTATGGCACTAAATAAATAGATTAATTTAGGTAGAATTGTCATTTTTATTATATTAGCTCGGCCTACCCATGAACAACTGATGTTTTCCCACTTACTTAGATCTGACTTTATTTGTGCAAAAAGTGTCTTGTAATTGTGTTCATATAATCCCTGGGTTTGTTTTGGCAGGTAAACTCCTAAGTATTTTATAGTGTCTACTCTAGCTTTAAATGGGATTTCTCTTTCTATCTCTTGGAGTTGGACTTTGTTGCTAATATATAGGAATGCAGAAGATTTGTGTGGGTTTATTTTGTAACCTGCAACTTTGCCAAAGTTGTTTATTATTTCAAGTAGCTTTTTACTTGAATCTCTGGGATTCTCTAAATATATCATCATATCATCTGCAAAGAGTGATAACTTAGTTTCTTCTTTGGCTATTTTTATTCCTTCAATTTCTTTATCTTGTCTAATTGCTACCGCTAACATTTCTAGTACCATATTGAATAATAATGGTGATAATGGGCATCCTTGTTTCACCCCTGACCTTATTGGAAATGCCTCTAGCTTATCTCCATTGCATATAATGCTTGCTGAAGGTTTTAGGTAGATACTGCTTATTATTTTATGGAAAGTTCCCTTTATTCCTATGTTCTCCAGTGTTTTTAATAGGAATGGGTGTTGTATTTTGTCGAAAGCTTTTTCTGCATCAATTGAGATAATCATGTGGTTTTTGTTGGTTTTCTTGTTGATATGATTAATAATGCTAATAGTTTTCCTAATATTGAACCAGCCCTGCATTCCTGGTATGAAACCTACCTGATCATAATGTATTATTCTCTTGATAAGATGCTGTATTCGTTTTGCTAAAATCTTGTTGAAAATTTTTGCATCTATATTCATTAGAGAAATTGGTCTATAATTTTCTTTTTCTGTTTTATCTCTTCCTGGCTTGGGTATCAAAACCATATTTGTATCATAGAAAGAATTTGGGAGTACTCCTTCTTCCCCAATTTTCCCAAATAGTCTATATAGTATTGGAATTAACTGTTCTTTAAAGGTTTGATAGAATTCACTTGTGAATCCATCTGGTCCTGGAGATTTTTTCCTAGGGAGTTCATTGATGGCTTGTTCAATTTCTTTTTCTGAGATGGGGTTGTTTAAGTATTCTATTTCCTCTTCTGTTAATCTGGGCAATTTGTATTTTTTAAAATATTCATCCATCTCATTTAGATTATCGAATTTATGGGCATAAAGTTGGGCAAAATAATTTCTAATTATTGTTTTAATTTCCTCCTCATTGGAGGTGAGTTCACCCCTTTCATTTTTAATATTAGTAATATGATTTTCTTCTTTCTTTTTTTTAATCAAATTGACCAAAGGTTTATCAATTTTATTAGTTTTTTCATAAAACCAACTATTGGTTTTATTTATTAATTCAATAGTTTTCTTAATTTCAATTTTATTAATCTCTCCTTTGGTTTTCAGTATTTCTAATTTGGTATTTTCTTGGGGATTTTCAATTTGTTCTTTTTCTAGCTTTTTCAGCTGCATACCCAAGTCATTGATCTCCTCTTTCTCTATTTTATTTATATAGGCATTCAAAGATATAAAACTTCCCCTAAGAACTGCTTTTGCAGTATCCCATAAGATTTGGTAGGTTGTCTCATTATTGTCATTCTCTTGAATGAAGTTGTTAATTGTTTCTATGATTTCTTCTTTAACCCATTCCTTCTTTAGGATTAAATTATTTAGTTTCCAACTGATTTTTGCTTTATCTTTCCATGGCCTTTTATTACATATAATTTTTATTGCATTATGATCTGAGAAGGATGCACCGATTATCTCTGCCTTTCTGCACTGGATTTTGAGATTTTTATGTCCTAGTACATGGTCAATTTTTGTAAATGTTCCATGTACTGCTGAGAAAAAGGTATATTCCTTTCTGTTCCCATTCAATTTTCTCCAAAGATCTATCATATCTACCTTATCTAGAGTTCTATTTACCTCCTTAACCTCTTTCTTGTTTATTTTGAGGTTAGATTTATCAAGTTCAGAAAGAGGGAGGTTGAGGTCCCCCACTAGTATAGTTTTGCTGTCAATTTCTTCCTTCAACTCCCTCAATCTCTCCTCTAAGAATCTGGATGCTATACCACTTGGAGCATACATGTTTAGTAATGATATTGCTTCATTGTCTATGGTGCCTTTTAGCAGGATATAGTTTCCATCCTTATCCCTTTTGATTAGATCTATTTCTGCTTTTGCTTTGTCTGAGATTAGGATTGCTACTCCTGCCTTTCTTACATCAGCTGAAGCACAATATATTCTGCTCCATCCTTTAACCTTTATCCTATGTGTATCCCCCCGTTTCAAATGTGTTTCTTGTAAGCAGCATATTGTTGGATTATGGCTTTTAATCCATTCTGCTATCCGTCTCCGTTTTATGGGAGAATTCATTCCATTCACATTCACAGTTATGATTACAATCTGTGTATTTCCCTCCATCTTCTTTCCCACCATTTGTGCTTTTAGCTCTGCTGTCTCCCTTCCCCTCCTCACTAGTATTTACTTTTCACCACCTCCTCTTGCCGCCTTCCCCTCTTTCTTTTAGCCCCCCTCCCTTTTACTCCCCTTTACTCTTATTGCTTCTTCCCTCCCTTTTGCCTCCCTCCCCTTTCTTCCCTCTTCCCCTCCCACTGCTTATAGAGCTAGTTAGGATTTTCTACTTAAGTTTATTGATCCGTCCTTTAAACAAATCCGATGAGAGTACCTCTCACACAATGCTCATCTCCCTCCCCTCTTTCCCTCTACTATGATTTTGTACTTCTTCTTGTGATATAATTTGCCATTTCCTGCTTCCTCCTTTTCACACCTCCTATTACACTCCCTTCTCATACTTAAATCACATTTTTTATCATGATATCATTTACTTTATATCCGTTCCCCCTATGCTTATCCCTTTTATATTTCTTAATAGACGCACAGTTCTTGAGATAAACAGATATCATCTTCCCTTATAGGGGGGTGAACAACTTGCCCTCATTGAGTAGCAAGTTGTTCCCCCCACCCCCGCTGTTTACCTTTTTATGATTCTCTTGCGACCTGCATTTGAAGATTGAATTGTCTATTAAGTTCTGGTGTTTTGGTCAGGAAACTCTGGAAATCCCTTACTTCGTTGAATGACTTTCTCCTTGCCTGAAATGTTATGCTGAACTTTGCTGGGTAGTTGATCCTTGGTTGCAGTCCCAGCTCTTTTGCCTTACGGAATATTGGGTTCCAATTCTTTCGATCTTTTACTGTAGAAGCTGCAAGGTCCTGTGTAATCCTGATTGTATCCCCTTGATATTTAAATTGTTTCTTTCTGGCTGCTTGTAATATTTTCTCCTTCACTTGATAGCTCTGGAATTTGGCAACTATATTTCTTGGGGTTTTGAGTTTGGGGTCCCTTTCAGGAGGGGAACGGTGGATTCTTTCGATGACTATTTTGCCCTCTGAATCTAGTACTTCTGGGCAGTTTTCCTTGATGATTTCCTGGAAGATATTGTCCAGGCTCTTTTCTCCATCCTGGGTTTCTGGCAGGCCAATAATTCTTAAGTTTTCCCTTCTGGATCTATTTTCCAGGTCAGTTGTTTTTCCAATTAGATATTTTACATTTTCTTCTATCTTTTCATTCTTTAGATTTTGTTTGACTGATTCTTGCTGTCTCAATGAGTCGTTAGTTTCTACTTGCCCAATTCTAATCTTCATCACATTGTTTTCTTCTGTTAACTTTTGTATCTCTTTTTCCATCTGCCCAATTTTTCCTTTTAATAAGCTATTTTCTCCATTTAATTTTTGTACTTCCTTTTCCATTTGGCCTTTCAGGAATTTATTTTCTCCAGTTAATTTTTGAACTTCTTTTTCCATTTGTTCAATTTTCCTTTTCAGGGAAATGTTCTCATCAGTGAATTCTTTCTTAATAATTTTAAAAACATTGGCCAGTTTATCTTCTATTTCCTTCTTCAGCTGTTCCAGGAGAGCTGCTTGTACTTGCGAGTAGTTCATAGTCCCTTCTGAAGTTTCAGATGGAAGTACAGTCTCAGCTGTGACCTCTTTGGGGCTTGTGTCTTGGTCCTTATCCCCATAGAAAGATTCTATGGTTCTTTCGGCCCTCTTCTTTTTCCTATTCATGATTTTGATTGAGTGTTGTGGCTTCTGGTTCTTTCAGTCAGAAGCTGGAGAACTTTTTGCTGAGCTGGTGTGTGAAAAAGCTAAAAGCAGGTATTTGTTTGGTGTTTCCCTGATCAGCCCTGGGTTTAGCTTGTTAAGTGTGGGGGAGGGGTGCTCTGGTCCCAGGAGATTTCCTTAGCTTAATTGAGGCAAAGGCAAGCTCAGGGGCTGGTAATCCCAGCTGCCCTATTGTCTTTCTGATTCCCCTGGACAGCTGAGGCACGCCTAGATGCTAATGCGTGTTCCCAACCCTCCTGGGTCTCCTCTCCTGGTGGTGAGGCTTGCCTGGGTCCTAGTGCGAGTTTTCTCTGCCCTGGGTCCTCTGTCCTTCAGGTTTACCTCTGCCACCGTATGAGGAATCCCCCTTAGCTATTTTCCTCGTCTCAGGTGTTATGAGACTATTGGTCTCCTTCTTCTATTTCTACTGATCTGGGATTTTTCTGGGGAGATATTTTATGGTTCTTTCACGGTCATCAAGGGGGAAGGAGAGAGCTTTAGCTGATTACACCGCCATCCTGGCTCCCGGAAGTTCAAGTAAGTAACTCACCGGAGTTTGATCTTCGGGCTGAAGGTCCCAGGAGCTGCTGCGCTGATCTCCGGCGCTCCGAGGCTCTCACTGACTCGGTTGGGCTTGTCTCCCGCCCCGGTGCCGCTCCTCTGGTTCCGCCCGCCACTCAGGTTTCTCGGATCTCCTCCGCTCCGCTGCACTGGCCGTGCTGCGCTGGCCACGCTGCGCTGTGCGCTGTGGGCTCACCCCCGCGGATCAGATCCTTCCCGTGGACCTTCCAGCCCCACCTGAGCTCCGAATCTGTCACCGTCTGTCTCCCACTCGATTCCGCACCTCCAAAATTTGGTCAGATTCTCCTTTCAGAGGTACCTGGAGAAATTTGTCTCAGAGCTCAGGTGAGTAGCTGCTCTCACTCCTCCATCTTGGCTCCGCCCCCCTGTTTTTTTCTATTGATATAAATTTACTCCATGGGTTAAGTATCATCCCTTTTTAGAAATCAAAATACAAAAAGTCTTTGCTTTAAAAGTATAACTCAGATGACTGTCAGGAGAGAGCAAGTCCTAAATTGGATCTTCTAAGAGGGCAATATTCCTTTGATTTTCTTCCTCTTCCTAGTCCCTGCCCCCTATGCATCCTTCTACCCAACAGTTAGTTATTCACAGTCACTAGTTCATAGAAGTTCTTTGGATGGTACACTGCTTTCTGCCCCGGGCCACATGACTAAGAAGTAAGTGATGGAGCCAGGATTGGACCACACCTGGGAAAATCATCTTTCCACTGTCCTACCCTACTAAGTCCTACTGTGCTCAGGGAGAACTCTATATACTAGACCACAGGTGTCAAGCACCAAGGGTCTGTGCACATGCAACCCCTAATACTCCTAAGTGTAGCCAGCGCAAGCTTAAAGTGTAATTGGGAAATATTTAACAAGACTAAATAAATGAATACATAAGTAATATAATAAATATAATAAACATAATATAATAATCTAAAAATATAAGAAATAAATAATAAAATAAAAAATAAAAATAGACAATAGATAATATTACATTTAAAAATGAAATTAATTTATGGCCCACAGGGATCCTTATGTAACTGCTTAGTGGTCCTTATTTCTATCTGAGCTTGATACAATTATTCTAGACTTTTCCCAATATTCCTGTTTTCTTCCTATGTAATATCTCAGAACAGATGAAGTAAGTAAACCTTATAAATCTAAAAGCAGAAGGGTGGTTAGGATCACCCACAAGGGTTGGTCTTGAAGCCACATGTGGCCCTCTAGGTCCTTGGGTGTGGTCCTTTGAGTTCAAGTTTTACAGAACTAATCCTTTTATTAAGGGGATTTGCTCTGTAGAGTTCGGATTCATCAAAGGAATGGGGCAGCTAGGTGGTACAGTGGATAGAGCACCAGTGCAGGACTCAGGAGGACCTGAGTTCAAATCTCACCTCAGACATTTGATACTCACTAGCTGTGACCTTGGGCAGGTCACTTAAACCCAATTGCCTCATCCTGGGGCATCTCCCGTCAGATTAACCCCCTCCTTCCCTCCTGGGACTAAGAAGTATTCATGGTTTGAGTCCAGCTGCATCTGCCTCTACAGAGATAGGAAGCCAGACTTCTTTGGATTACAAACTAGGGATGCTTGAAGGATAGTTTGGTGGTGTACAGATCCTAGACCAGACTCCTTGGTGTCCACCTGCTTCCTTTAAGAGTAACAGATTTTCTTGACAAAAGACAAGAGCAATGTCTAATAGGAGAGTTGGATTTCTAAATTTAACTCATTACAGGCCAGCTAAATCAATCTAATTATTTCATCCCTAAACCCATACATAGTTAAAACAACTCTTCTTCCTTTTCTGGTAGATCTCTATTTTCCCCAGGGCCTACCTTATAGTGGTAGGTCTATCAATAATGGAAAGCATCTAGCATCAATAGAGAATTGACCTGTTCTCCCTGCTGTGAGTCCACCTCCATCACCAGAATTATAGTAGTATGCTGTAGTTGAGTTCCCCACAAAGTGGAAAGTATTTGAGCTCAAACTATTTTTCAAGTTTTCCCCTTTTGGCAAAATCCCTATGTCCCATCCCCAAACCCACTGAATTCTGACATAAAGACATTTCTTTAATAAAAGTTAGCTCACTTGCCTATTCGTTATGAGGATACTTGAAGTCTTAGAGACCTAAGTTCAGATCAATGAGGAGCAAAGAAGGGCATATATGAGAGATATTATGAATATAAAATCAATAGGCTATGGCAACTGATTCGATATGGCAGATGACAGAGTGAGTTTTTGAGGATGACACCTAGTTTGTGGGACTGGATGACTGTGACTGTGAGAGTAGTGTTATCCTCAATGAAAATAGGGAAGTTAGGAAGAGAAGAGGGCTTTGGGGGAAAGATAATGAGTTCAGTTTTAGAAATGTTGAATTTAAGATGTATATGAGACATCCAGTTTAGATCTCTGATAAGCAGTTGGAGATCTGAGAGTTCAGGAGAGAGGTTGGGCTGGATAAATAGATTTGAGAATCATTTGCATAAAGATGACAATTGAATCCAAGGGAACTGATGGAATTACCTAGTGAAATAGTATAGAGGGAAAAAAGGGTCTAGCAGAGAGCTTTGGGAAACCCTCACAATTGGCAAGAAAATCTAGGAAATTCAATAAGAGGAGTGGTCAAAGAATGGTCTCATGAAAACCTCAAGAGAGGAGAGTATGCCGAAGAAGAGGGCAATCAACAGTGTTGTTCTCAGGCTGTTGAGATGATAAGAAAATGAGGACTGAGATTGAACTTCGCAATTACAACATCATTAGTAAGTCTGGAAAGGGCTGTTTTAGGTGAATAACAAAATGGGAAGACAGGCTACAAACAGTTAGGAAGAGCCTGTGGAAAGAAAGTAAAGGCACCAGTTGGAGCTGGACTTCTCAAGGAATTTAGCCACAAAAGAGAAGAAGGTTACAGGATGGAAGTTAGTGGGGATGGATAGATAAAGTAAAGATTTTGAGGGAATGGAGAAGACATGGGTATGTTTATAGACAGTAGAGAAGCTGTCATTAGACAGGGAAAGATTGAAGATAGGTGAGAGGTTGGGGATAATAAAGGAGGCAGACTTTTAGAGAAGATGAGATAGAATGGGATAATTTGTGCATATAGAAGGGTTTGCTTCATATGACACAGGGGTGAAGGAGAAAAAAGTGGAGGAAGACATCTGAGTGAGATGAGATTGGGAGAAGGGAATCTTCAATGAATGGCCTCAATTTTTTCCAGTGAACTAGGAGGCAAGTTACTCAGTTAAGGGGGGGAGGTAGGGTTGAAGAGAGGCCATAGGAGGTTTGAGAAGGGGTAAAAGTGTTTGGAAAAGCTGCTCTGGTGAGCAGGATAGTGAATGGATGAGGAAGGTTTAAAAGAATTGTGTTTAGATGGGCCCAGTTGGGATTATTTTAGCATAAACTTGTAGTGGACTCAATCAGCATATTTTTATTTTCTCTATCTTTGTTCAGCATTATGTAAGTAGGGTCTAAGGAAGAGAATAATGGAAATAATCTCAGGCTAAGGCTTGTTCTGGTGAAGTTGGTGATAGGATTAGGAGACCAGGGACTTGAATGAGGAGGAGAGTACAGAATTGAATTGCTTCACCAAAGGTTTGAGATAGGGAAGGTAGGAGAGCAGGTATAGGCAATGCAGTGATGAAGTCCTCTAGTACGAGGCAAGAGTTGGTAATTAAAGACTGAATCAGTCACTGAATTCACTGAGGAAAGAAGGAGAGTACAAAAGAGTCTGAAGAAGAAGCAGCTCAGAATACTAAGGAAGTTGGGAAAGAAAAGTGCTCTTTTATTTCTTTGGTCGTTTCAATTTGGTCTCACTCTTCATGACCCTGTTTGGAGTTTTCTTTTCAAAAGTATTGAAGTGGTTTGCCACTTCCTTCTGCAGTTTATTCTACAGATGAGGTAACTGAGGTTAAGTGATTTGACCAGGGACACATAGTAAATACCTGAGCCTGGATTTGAACTCAGGTCTGCCTGACTCCAGGCCTGGTGCTCTATCCACTGTACCACCAGCTACCCTATAATTAAGAATTAGGGAAACACAATGGGACTGCTACTGGTCTCATTTTAACCCAATTGTAACAAAGACAATGTTGTTTCTATCAAGAGTGAATCAGCACCCATTCATTTGTCTAGTATGAGCCAGGCATTATTCTAGGCATTGGGGATACAAATAGAAAGAATGAAAGAATCTCTGCATTTATGGAGTTTACATTCTTATGGAGGAGATGAGTACACACAGAAGCATAATGAAAAAAGCAGTTAAATACAAAGCAGTTGTGAGGGAACGTACTATAATGTGGAGGGGGCAGTGAAAGGCTTCATGTAGATGATGATGATTGAGCTGCATCTTATTTCAATTTTTTTTTTTAGTATTTTATTTTCCCTCAGTTATATACAAAAAGAGCTTTAACATTCATTTTTAAAACTTTGAATTCCAAATTCTTTCCCTTCCTCTGTCCTATTCTCTCCTCCCATTGAGAAGGCAAACAATTTGATAGAGGTTTTACATGTGTAGTCATGCAAAACACTTCCATAATAGTCATGTTGTGAAAGACTAATTGTATTTCCTTCCATCCTATTCCCTCTCCTGTTATTCTATTCTCTCTCCTTTCACCCCATCCCTCCTCAAAAGTGTGTTTTGCTTCTAACTGTGCCCTTCCCCAACATACCCCCCATCCTCTTTCATCCTACTTACCTGTAGGGCAAGATAGATTTCTATATCCAATTCATTGTTTCTTTCTGCCTGCTTGCAATATTTTTTCCTTGACTTGGCAACTCAAGTTGCTATAATATTCCTGGCAGCTTTCATTTTGAGATCTCTTTTAGGAGGTGATAGGTGGATTCTTTCAATTTCTATTTAACTCTCTGCTTCTAGAATATCAGGGAAGTTTTCCTTGATAATTTCTTGAAAGATGACATCTAGGGTCTTTTTTTAATCATGACCTTCAGACAATCCAATGATTTTTGAATTATCTGTCCCAGATCTGTTATCCAGTGAACTGTTTTTTCAATAAGGTATTTCACACTGTGTTCTATTTTCCCCCATTCTTTTGGTTTTGTTTTATGAATTCTTGATTTCTCATAAATTCATTAGTTTTTATTTGCTCCATTCTAATTTTGAAGGAATTATTTTCTACAGTGAGCTTTTGGACCTCCTTTTTCATTTGTCTGTTGTTGTTTTTTAAGACATTCTTATCCTCATTTGGCTTTTTGGACCTCTTTTACTATTTGGCTTAGTCTGTTTTTTAAGGTGTTATGTTATTCAGTATTTTTTGTATCTCCTTTACCAAGTTGTTGACTTGTTTTTCATGATTTTCTTGCATTCCTCTCATATCTCTTCCCAATTTTCCCTCTACTCTTATTTGATTTTTTAAATCATTTTTGAGCTCCTTTGTGGACTGAGACCAATTCATATTTTTCTTGGGCTTTGGGTGTAGGAACTTTGACTTTGCTGTCTTCTTATGAGCGTGTTTTGATCTCTCTTGTAACTTTCTACAATCAGTGTTTCTTTTACCCATTGTCTGCTCATTTTCCCAGCCTACTATTTAATTTTTTAAGTCTTTGCTAAGGTAGGGCCTGTGCTCTGGTCTTTGAGTGGCCACAAGCACTCTTTTCTGCCCTGGAATTGTGTTTTTATGGGTTCTGCTACTCTAGAATTTGTTCAGGAATTTTAAAAAGGTATTTGGAGTGGTTTGGGGGAGAGCTCAGGTGAATCTCTGCCTTTACTCTGCCATCTTGGCTCCCAACTTCATCTTAAAGAATGAATTTTCTTTAACTTTGACAATTCAACATATTGAAGGCAGGACAGACAGTGGTATACCACAATATTTGACAACCTTTCCTCTCTTCTCCTTCTCTTCCTTATTTTATTACTATTTATTGTCATTAATATTATTACATTATTACTAGTTATCATGAAATTAAGTGACTTTTAAAGTATGATTTGTGATTATCCATAGGTATGTGTGTGTAATGAGTACTTTGTCCTTTTTTTCTCTTTGTTTCAGATATTACAATTGTGTTTTTTGGAAGGTTTTTGGCTACTAGGAGGCACCCATACCATTACAATTTTGCCCTTTTCCTGGAAGTCCTTCTATAATACTTTTTGATGCTTCCCTCTTCTTCCTCCCCCAGTGCCTTTTTGCCATGTTTATTTTTAGTTATATTTTCAATTGACTAGAAATATGGTGTAGTGGTTATGGAGGCAGTCAAGAATACAAGTCCCATCTCTAGAGAATGTTACTTGAGTGACCCTGGGTACGTTATATAACTTCTCAATGCCCCAGGAATCTTTCTAACACTCTAAGTTACGAAGAAGGTACCATGCTGCATTGGTAGAGGGAGTTTCCTTTTCTTTGTAATGAATGACTTTATTTTTAATTTAATTTAATTTTCAGTTGCAGACTCTCTCTTTCCCCTCCCTCCCACCAACCGCTGAGAAGGCAATAACTACAAAACCCATTACAAGTGTAAAGTCATGCAAAATAAGTTTCTATATTAGCCACTAGAAGGAATTTTCTAAACTGAGAGTTCCATATGCTGATGAGTCCCAGGTATTTTTATTATTCCTCTCAAGTGAATATGCCATTTTAAAAGGTTGCATGCCTGCAATTATTCCAAAGACCTAGAATTTTCTTTAGCTTTAACATTTCAGGGAGGTGTCTGACCGTTAGTTCAGAGAAATTTGTGCCTGAGATTAGCTGGGTTCATGCTTTGGACTGGCTCTGATTTCACTTGATTAAAATCCAAGCATACAGTTCAACTATCTAGCTGAATTAATTGTTCACTATTTGGCTAGGTTAGTCCCAGTTATACCTTATGTTTGGATTTTCATCAAATGGTCATATGGCTTTGCTACAAACAGAATCAATGCCATTACTGGCAGTGTGCTTGCAGTTATAGGAAAGGGCAGTCAGCCTCATGCCCTCCCTATGACTGTCATTATTGTCATCCATGGTGCTCCCGTTCCCCTTGACTCCCAGGGTTTGCAACAACGAAATTGATTTGAACTCCCTTCTTTGCTTTGCTCCCCACATGGATTTCATTAGCAGATCTTGCCTGCTCTTTCCCTTCACTGACTTTCAGATGTGTCCTTTCCTTTCTGATTCGACAGTCACCTTTAACCCACACCTGGGCAAATGTTACGGTATCTTAATGGTTTTCCTGACTTCCATTCAATCTTCTCTCCAGTGCTTTTATCATGTAGCTACAAAAATGGTTTATCTCAAACATCACTTTCACTATGTCACTCTTTAACTAGCAGATAAAATCACATCACACAATTTAGATTATTGGTCATCTACCAAAGCAAGACAAGCATTTATTAAGCACTTATTATGTATCAGGCACAGAAACAGAAACAGGAGGAGTGTAGATTGGTCTGCCTGGTCTCTTCCCCAAAATGGAGGTCCTAGGAGGAACTCAGTAATGGGAGAAGAGGACTAGCATGGCAGAGGTATGTTCCAGGGTGAGAAGTCTTCAGAGACTGATGAATATTCCAGGATGAGGAGACCCCAGGTAGTGAGGGAGATCCCAAGGAGAGACTCAGAACACAGAACAGAAAGTCAGAAGCAGGGGTAAGAGGGCAATGCCAATTTTCCCCCATGTCTTTCTGACTTAATATTTTGTTACTTCCTACTATAGCTTTCCTTTACCATTCTATTTAATACTCTCATCATATGATGATTCATTCCTACTTCTATGATTTTGGTCGTATCACTTCTATATCTAGAATGCCTAGTTTCTTGTCCTCAACCTCCTTCTAGGTTTCCCTACCTCTTCCCCTTTGTCTATCTCTATTGCATAGCTGGAGCTATCTACTGGTATACCGTTCACCTGAGACAACGTACCCAGAATCCATGATGTTCCTACTTCAAATCAGGGAAAGGAACTTTCATGGACTCTCATGATTATCCCCACATATCTGCTAGTGCGTTATGATTAATATTAACTAGCACATCTTATCATCAGCTTTTCTCCTTACTAACCAGGTATCACTGAGACATCATTTGCTTGCTAACCAAGAATGTTGTCATCGTTACTCCAGTTATGAAATATGGGCAATCTGAGAGAAATTATTATTAATAACTAATACTTTGGGGAGATCCAGAATCCCCCCTCCTTTGTTTCTGAAGTCCTATTTTAAAATTTCAGTCTCTTGAAGGATATTTCTGATTAGACTAATTTTCTTGTTCAGACCCCACCCAGGTGGGGTAGTTATTATGTTCCACTCATTTTTGGGTGGGGACAAATTCTTTGAAAAATTGTCCAAGGCTGGGGATAACTTGGATGCAAATGACAATCAAAGTTCTGGTCCAGTCCATCATTATAATATTCATTCTCTCATTAATTGTTGGCCAATAAAAGTTGATTGTTACCCTGGGGATCATGACTCTTCCAAAAGAACATATTAGTTATGAGTCTATCCTACCATGATTGTCTTTGATTTAAGAGAGATAGTCAAATGACCATCCTTTTATTAAAATGCTGGAATTATTAATAAAATGATTAAATTACCCAGAAGTTATGTCTCCCCAACTCTTTTAAACACCAGAGGTCTGTGGGGCAAGAAGCAAGGAACTTCTGCCAGTCCCAAATGATTTTTATCTCTTTAGCCTGCCTCTCATCAGCTTAGAAAAGCAGAGCTAGACTAGGCTTCCGGTCTGGATTCCTAGAGCAGACCTTACATTTCAGCGTAGGCTGTATTGATAGGAATGTGAACCAGAAAGACAGTTGGGATCACTTTGTGACGTAGCAATCCATCACTTGGGAATCTGGTTACCTATGTGGCTTTCCCTGTCGGACTGTTTCTGTGTTCTCGTATGTTAGTGTTCCTGAGGAGCATCTAATGCAGTGGGATATTCATGCTTGCCAGCCATTGATTAGCTATTAACAAATTCCTGCTGAAGACAGCATTATACAATATTTCTAGGTTCTGTGTTTAAATTTCTTAAAAAAAATGTACATTTGCAGTTCAACTTGTTCATGAATAGAAACTCAATCTCTGCACTCTGCACAATTATCTTTGGCTTCACATGACAGTACTTAACACAGTGCCACTGAGCAAATAATTTTATAGATATAACAGATGCATAAGTAAATAATAATAATACTTAGCATTTATATAGCACTGTGTACTAGGCACTGTGATGATTATCTTATTTGATTCTCACAACAATCCTGGGAGGGAGGTGCTACTATTATTTCCATGTTACAGATGAAGAAACTGAGGTTAAGTGTCTTGCCCAGGGATATACACTAGTAACAATCTGAGGCTGAATTTAAACTTAGGTCTTCTTGACTCCAAGTCCTGAACTCTATCTACGGAACCACCTAACTGAAGGTAATTTCAGCGAGAAGGCACTAACATGGGGGTAGGGTGTAGAGAGAGAGATGGGAACTGGACAGAGAAAGGCCTCAGATTGAGCAGAATCTTGAGCAGGAGGAGATCAGGCAAGCCAGGAGAAGGGCAGGAGGACATTTCAGGGATAGGTGCAGCTAGTGAAAAGGCATGGAATCTGGAGATAGACTGTTCAATGTATGAGTAAGTGCAAGTAGGCCAGGGTCATTGGATTGTAGACTATATGGAGGGGAGTAAAATGTATGAAGACTGAAAAGATAGAAAGGGAACAAGTTGAAAGGGTTTTAAAAGCCAAACAAATGATTTTATGTTTAATTTAAGAAGTGATAGAGAACGATTGAAGTTTACTGAGTAGGGAAATAATGGCACATTGATCAGCTGTGATTCTGACCCCAGTACACTCCCTTAAAATTAATGTGAAAATAACAAGTCAATCTACAGATAACCAAGGCTGATCAGAGTTCCCAGAGATGATTCTGGGAATCAGGTACCCCTCTGGCAATATCCAACCCTCAAGGGTGTGTGGGGAAGGGGAAGGAGGGAAGGAAGTATTTTACCCAAGTTTAGAGGTATCAAATTTGTGGCCCTATGCCACTGTTGTTCAGTTCTATCCAACTCTTTGTCACCCCTTTTGGGGTTTTCTTGGCAAAGATCCTGGAATACTTTGATATTTCCTTCTCTAGCTCATTTTACAGATGTGGAAATTGAGGCAAACAGGGTCAAGTGACTTGCTAGGGTCACACAGCTAGTATGTCTGAGTCTGGATTTGAATTTAAGTCTTTCTGGCTTCAGGCTCAGCTATTGAACTACCTACCTGTCCATGCCTTTGGTGGGGCCAAACCAGATTAAAATGAAATTGGGAAATATTTAACAAAATAAATAAAAATGTAATAAAACAAGCAACATGGCTATTTAAAATTAAGTAGCCCCACAGTGATCCTTATGTATTATTAGTGGCCCAGTTTCTGTTTGAGTTTGATACATTACTTTACTCTATTGCCTTTGCTACTTTTCTGATATAATCAACTGTTCAAATTCATTTCCTAAATTACATTAAAATCCAGATAAATGCAAGAATGAATTAGAGCAAATATTTTCAGTACACCAGTCTACCTGGGTTGACATTAATGAACTATTATCTAGTCTGCTGTCTGTTGAGTAGTAGAGAGCTCTGTGAATAACTAATAGATGAAATGCCACACCTCCAGAGGTCCAGTCTTTTGGATACGTGCCAATGCCTTCTTCATGCTACTCTTAAGTATGCCCTCCCTGCCTTTACACAGAAGTTGCACAAATGCCCTTCTAATAAATGGAACAAACTGATTGTCATTCTCAAAAACAAAAATTTAAAGAAATTCAATCGGATTAGTCTTAGTTTTATAACAAAACAGAACAAGACAAAACACCCACCCAACCAACTAACCAAAAAAAAAAGTCCAAGGAAAACATTTAAATATGAAAAATCAATAGGTGTATGGAGATGGCAGACTCAAAGAATTCATCATAATCATTGTTGTTACAAAACTTCCTTCCAACAGACTGCCTGTTTTCCTATGAACATTTTCCCCCAATATTTTGATAACTATTTCTTTATAACTGGATTCTTTTGCAATCTTATGTTCTTTATTTTATTCATTTAAAAACTGTTATGCTGAGAAGTGTCTGAAAGCTTCTGCAGACTGACACCATGACACAAATCAAGTTATGAACATCTTGCAACAGAGAGTGGAAAGCAAACCCATTGTTGAGATCAAAGTATCAACTGGGCATTTTTATCACGAAGAGGCAGAAATAAAAAAAAGTTCTTCCCAGGTCAAACTTACGGCTCTGCGAGTTCAAAGTGAAAAGGTCTATGGAAGGGATCTACCAAAGCCTGGCTATAATTCTAAAAGGACATCGCCAACTTCCCATGCAAAGAGAAACAAAACAAACAAAAACTACTAGATATTGGTAAAGTGGGTGCCTCTCTCATCTACAATGACCCACTCTGAGCCAATGATAGGATCAAAGGGACCCTATTCATCTTTAAGTTTCCCTGTTCCTGAGCTTCATACTCCTTTGATTGTTCCTGGAATTTCAGGCATCTTTCTAGGTCATTCCCAGATGACTCATCCTATGTTTTCCTCTGATTTCTGCAGAGGAGTCCTGGGCACAGGAAAGGTTTGGCCAGGAACACTGAAGTGACATCTTATCAATGTCTTTACTCTGCTCTTGTTTTAGCACAAGTACCTCTACTTGGGACTGAACATCATTGTAACCTCTTGACAGCCATAGTCTTCATTTACTGGGAAGGGAGTTGCTAATGTGAATTAAGGGAGGAAATAACATGTAATTCTTGAGGTTGTTCTTGATCTACCAATTCTAATGTTCCCATGTTGATTGCTGAGTTACTTCACGTGTGTCCTGGCTATAGCTCTTTCTCATTGCTGAGGGAATGACCTCAGCCAAAGTGACCTAAAATCTCAATCTTTCTTTCTTTCTTTCTTTCTTTCTTTCTTTCTTTCTTTCTTTCTTTCTTTCTTTCTTTCTTTCTTTCTTTCTTTCTTTCTTTCTTTCTTTCTTTCTTTCTTTCTTTCTCTTTCTTTCTTTCTTTCTTTCTCTTTCTTTCTTTCTCTCTCTCTCTTTCTTTCTTTTCTTTCTTTCCTTTGTTCCTTTTTTCTTTCTTCCTTCCTTGCTTTTTCTTGCTTCCCTCTTTTCTTCCTTCCTTTTTCCTCTCTCTCTCTCTCTCTCTCTCTCTCTCTCTCTCTCTCTCTCTCTCTCTCTCTCTCTCTCTCTCTCTCTCCAGTGTCCTTCTAAATTTGACCACATTGATTTCATTTGTATAAACAATTTTTAATTTAATATAATCAAAATTATATATTTTATATCTTGTAATGTTCTCTATCTCACATGGCTATAAATTCTTCCCTTATTCATAGATCTGATAGCTAAACTATTCTATACTCTTTTAATTTGCCTATGGTATCACCCTCTATGTTTAAATTATGTAACCATTTTGACCTTATCTTGGTATACAGTGCGGGATGGTGATCTATGCCTAGTTTTTTGTCCAGTTGCTTTCTAGTTTTCCCAGTAATTGAGGTCAGATGTTACATTTTTGTTGTTGATTCACTTGATATTCTTGACCTCTTTTCTTGCAGCTGAATTTTGTTATGATTTTTTCTAGCTCTATAAAATAATTATTTGGTAGTTTGATTGGCATGGCACTGAATAAGTAAGTAAATTTAGATATAATTTTCATTAGCATCGTATTAGTTTGGCCTACCCAAAAGCTAGGAATATTTCTCCAATTATTTAGATCTGTCTTTATTTGTGTGAAAATTATTTTGTAATTGCCTTCATATAGCCCCTAAGTTTTCTTGGCAGATTGGTGTTCAATTATTTTATATTTTCAGCAGTTATTCCAAATGGAGTTTCTCTTCTTATTTCGTCATACTCTTTTGTTGGTAATGTATAGAAATGCTGATGATTTATATGAGTTTATTTTATATTCAACAACTTTCTTAAAGTTGCTAATTGTTTCAGCTAACTTTTAGTCATTTCTCTAGTATTCTTTAAGTATAATATCATATCATCTGCAAAGCATAATAGCTTTGTTTCTTCACTGCCTATTTTTATTGCTGGATTAGTCTCTGGCCTTTCAAAAAATGCCAGTCCTGTTTCTTTCAAAATCTGTAATATTCACTTCCTTTATTGCCCAATGTTTTCTTTCATGACAGACTGTGTCTATTCGCCAGTATCCTTATGGCATCCTCACATTAAGTTGTAGGATAACACTCTTATTTTGCCTGTAAAAACCTGGGTAAGACTTGTCCTCATGGTTCTGTTATTTAAGGATTTGTCCAAGTCTTGAGTGCTATTAATAATTTTGTTATTAGTAACTATCTGATAGTATCTATTTATAGGACCTCTGAAAAGAAATTTACTTTTAGAAAGTAAATTTTATTGATATCTTTTGTTTCTACATGGCTAAAATTTCTCCTGGTGTTCCTTTGCTCCCCATCCCAGAGAGATATCCTATGTAATAACAAAATTCAGATTAAAAAAAAGAGAAAAAAGGAAGAAAATAATCAGCAAGATTGATTAATACATTAAAAAAAATCTGAAAATATATCACACCTAGGGACTTCTCACCTCCGAGAAACATATTACTCTAGAATTATATGTCATACCTAAGAATATTTTGGCCTTTAACCCACCTCCAAATATATTTTACTGATCTACTTGTAGTCCATCAATATAAACATGTATTGGTTATGGCCTATTTGTTTAGTGAATGGCCTGAAATTCTTCCTTCCCAGAAATGCCACTGTTATAGCCTAAAACTGTTCCATGAAGTCAGTCTCCCTTTATATTTGGTCAGATATATAGTGACCAGGGGTCCCATTTCATTGGTCAAATTCTCTTAAAGTTCTGTGCCACCTCAGGTATTGCTTAGAGGTTGCATATCCCAAACCACTCTCAGGCAGTGTCAAAGATAATAGAACCAATTAGTATATATACATACACACATACATACATGCATATATACATATATATATATGTATGTACGTATATAAAACATTGACCAAGACCATATAGACTTCTGTACTCAAGACTGTGTAGAAACAGGGCTTGGTTGGTCACATTATTCCCTTAAGTACTACTATATGTCTGAAACACACCTTTGGGAACCTTGAAGTCTATACCCTTTAAGACTATCATGGAATATCTTTTATCTCTCCTAGGATTGAGTCTTAGATGACAGTTATTAGGAGACCGCCTTCCTATGGGAGTACAGCTTAACCAAATTTGTGGACTCTATCTCTCCATAGGCCAAGGAAACCCATCCTTCCCATCAGCAAGGTCTTGCCCATGAACTTCAGCCTGATGACTGTATCCTCATCAAAAGATTCAAGTGAACGGATTTATACTCTTCCAGGATAAGGCACCAGGTCATATCTCATTTACCACTGCTGCTACAGGGATATTATCTCACACTAACTCAATATATCTTGTATGCTCCTAGTTACTTGAATGTTATCTCATCTATTAGAATGTAAACTCTTTGAGAGCAGGAACCATATTTCTGCCTTTCTTTGTATCCCCAGTGCTTAGCATAACCTGGCATATAGTAAATGGTTAATAAATGTTTATTGACTGATTGAAAGTGGCCAGAATTGCCACCTAGATCATACTATAATTTCATGTTATACTTCCAAATTCAATTAAGGTTGCAAGTCACGACAATGACACCTTGGGGCTCCCTGTCATGACACCTGTTGTCTTTTTTGATAGGCACACATCCTATACACATGTGTTAATAATGTTTGTAAAGCATTTAGCACAGTGCCTGATAAGCAAAAAGCATATAGGTATATAGTAAATGTTCATTCTCTTCCTTTCCCCTTATTCTTATTAACACCCATCTTGCTCTAGTAAACTGTCAGTCAAGAAAAAATTCTCTCCCATTATTGGATCTGTGCCCCAATTCCCCTAATGTAACCCCTAAAGGATGTATGCTTTGTTGGGAGCCCTGTTAGATCTAAGACTTCTGCTGTACAAATGTCTCTAGGTATGAAGTCTGTGTTCTGTGGGAAACCAAAGTAGTCAAACCTAGAGAATCTTGGAGCAGCTAGGTGACACAGTGCATCAAAAACTTGGCCTAGAGTCAAAGGCCTGAGTTCAAATCTGACCTCAAACACTCACTAACTGTGTGACCTTGGGCAAGTCACCTATCCTCACTTTTTTCATCTGTTGCAGAGGGACAAGCACCTACCTCTCAAAGTTGTAAATATCAAATGCATTAATGTTTGTAAAATGCTTAGCATAATGCCAGGAATATAATATGTGCCTTATAAATGTTAGCTAGTATTATTAATGAGACTTCAGTGTTGGGGCTCTCACACCATGGGAGTCTTCTATGTTACGCAGACAGTGGCACCGGCCTAAAAGTTGATAATAGTAAGATAAGTGTGATAAAAGCATAGCTTTCCAGAATTTAATAGAAACATTCCATCAGGCAGTAGGGTTATCAGTAAAAGGCAGCTCCTATATAAGGTTCAGGAAAATATCTATAGCTCCACAAATGCAAGATGGGACAGGCTTATATATAGACAACATTTTACTAAAAAAGTGTATAAAATGAATAATGTGAAATAGCAGATTCCAAAATGCGATGAAATGTCAGACCGCTAGGTGGCAGAGTTGATCCAACACTAAATACAGATTTGGGAAAATCTGAGTTTAATTCTACCTTAGACACTTATTATCTTATGACCCTGGGCAAGTCACTTAGCCTTTCTCAGTTTAGTCTCCTCATTTATAAGATGGGTGTAATTGTAGCACCATAGTCTTTGCTGTGGATCAAATGAGTTAACATTAAAGTGTTTGAGAAATGTTATAGTTAAGTAAATTTCCATATAATTTATATGAAGTGTTATATAAATGGTAATTATTATTATTGTAGCTATCATCATCATCATCATCATCCTGCCTTAAAAATTATTGTGACCTTAACGACTGCTAGACACTACTTTGATCTAACTACAAAAGGGATATTATGTTCAGTTTTGGGAACTACATTTTAGAATGGACATTGACAAGCTGTGCATTGGAGAACAAACATATCTGGTAGCATTATTGAAACTATATAATATAATGTTTAATTAAAAGAATTGGGCAGGTTTAGCAATGAAAAGAAAAGACATAGCACAGGTGCTAGCTATCTTCAAATGTTCAAATATCTGTCATGTAGGTTTAAGCTTTTTTTCCTTGGGACTATTGGAAAGAATTAGAACCAATGCAAAAAGCTACAGGGAGACAGATTTAGGTTTTATGTAAGAGAAAACTTCCAACTAATTAGAGATATCCATAGGTAGATGGTAATGGGTTCCACCCCACTGCAAGCCACCAAGCAAATGGTAAAAGACTATTTTTAGGGGGTATATTATATAGGGAATTCTTGATCATGCATTGGTTGGACATGTCTGCTCCAACTCTGAAATTATAGGAATTTAAGTGAATATCATGGGTCTGGGTAGAGAAGGATGAACAGTTCACTAACTAGTTTGAAATTGTCAGTGAAAGCTAAATCTAGTCTCTCTATATTGCCCTGGGAATGTTGCTCAGATTCTGATTAAACTCTGGAATTTGGATCCATAATGAGTCATTCCTGTAAATGGTGCCAAGATGCCAACCAAGAAAGCATATATTCCCAGTTTCTTTTCTACCCCTTCTGATTTGCTCTGATTATGTTTGACATAGCCTCGTAGGCTAAAGTCAGCTTTAGTAAAAGTTGACACATGCAATGCTGTAAAGCATATCATACAAAGTACACAATTTGAGCCTCACAACAATCCTTTGAGGCAGATACTATATATATATTATTATTCCCACTTTAAAGTGAGAAAACTGAGACAGATGTAGCAGCATTGTGATATTCATAGCACCTATGGCAGCTGTGAATATCCCAGCACAATTCTGAACCACAAAATGCAACAGACTCTTTACGTGGAAGACAGAGTATGAAAGCAAGGACCCTGACATATACAGAAGGGCCTGCTATCACAGGTCCTTAGATCTGCATTTCTAAAAGGAAAACAACTCTTGAGGGGTCAACAATCACTTTAATCAAGCAAATATATATCATTCAATTAGTTCAGGGGAAAAAGTCAGCACCCTGAACTTCAGAGAAAATACAGAGAAATACAGATCAACAGACAATGCTCCCAGCAATTTGATATAGGCAATACATACATCACAGATCAACAGAGAGATAACTGTGTGACCATACATACATAGCTACTAGAGAGACAAGCACCAACATCTGGGTTTTCAAAGCTGGGGGGCTGCTTAGTAGCTTCCCAGAGTCTCATCTGGCCAAATAAACATTTCCCATGAGTAAGCCACAAAGTAAAACCTCAACTCGGAGTCTTTATACACTTTTCAGAGCCACATGGCTCTGAACCCTTGAGAACCAGTTCCTCATTAACAAAAGGTGTGAGCCTTCCTACAAACCTTTCCTAATCAAACTCCCCTTAATGAGCAGGCTCATTAATGGGTGGGGAAGATCTCCTTTAATCACATTGAAATAATTACCAATACAAATACATATACTGTTTCTAGTTGAAGTCTTGATTAATTCAATCAAAGGCAAGATTCAATGAGACACACTTGATTATACTAAAACAAAAACATCAAAAGATCCTACTTTGCTTGCCATTACAGAGCCCCCCCCCCCCCATCAGAACCTCCATGTAAGTACAGCATCCTAGCTACCCCATGTCTGCATTTCTCATCCAGCAGCACTCTTTGGGACCTCATCGTGCCCCCATACTATAGGGACCTTTCCCACTAACCCCCTTTTCAGGTACCTTTTGTATGTTGTTTTCCCTCCCATTAGATCGATAGCTTCTTTAGGACAGAAACTGTGTTTTGTTGTTGTTGCATTTGTATTTCCAGTGCTTACTACGATGCCCGGTACACAGTAACTCCTTAATACATGTTTGTTGACTTGACTTGACTTGGTTTCACAAGTTGTTAAAATACATTGGAATGAATTAGAACTATTTATATTCCACCTGGAAATTAAATTGGGTAGGGAATGGACCAAAGTTATCCTGTGGCAGTGCAATGATGCATGAAGTACAAGTAAAGCATTTCAAATAGCTTCCTCTCTGATGTAAAAATGATCTCATATTTCATAAGATGAGGCACCACATATTTATTACTGAATGATACGGACACCAGTGACCCTTCCAAATATAGTTCAATTATTTATGTATTCTACTAAAAGCATTCACAGCTTATATTGCTCAAAAACTATCTATACTTGCTTACAAGAAAACAGTATATTGGCTGAAGAGAAAAACGTTTGCTCCAAAATTTGAAGGGTAAAAGAGCTATTCATTGTCAATTCAGTTATTATTGAGCAAGCCTCCCACAAGTGCTATAATATTTACATTACCTTTATTGATTACCATAAAGTCTTTCCTATATTCATGGCTTAATCACATCCTGCAATTATATAAAACAGAACCAGGCATAGGATCATGGAATCATGGATCTGGAGCTGGAAGTGACTAGAGAGACCATCTTCACCTTGCAGATGAGAAATCTGAGACCCAAAGAGGTGAAAGTGCTTAGCACCAATGTGACAGTCACTCCCACAGTGACCATGAGTATGCCGGCACAATTCTGAATCACGAAATACCACAGACTGTTCACATGGAAAACACAACCAAAACATTTATTCAAACACCAGAAAGCCAAATCCATCATAGCAACAAAGAAATTCATACACAATAACAATGGAGTGGGCATGACCATCTCCCAAGGCTTCCCTCTGTTAGGCTTCCCACAAACCAGTTCCCTTAAACAACTCACAAACAGGATCCCTTAAACAAAATTGCATGCGAGCTCTTCCACTCATGCTAGTTACTGCCTTTCCCAGCTCTGATTACTTTCTAACTTCCTCTCAGCTCTGCTTTAGCTCTGCCTTTTTTTGTTTCACTTTTCTGGTTCCGTGTGACTTGACTCATATGGCTCAGGCTTCCATGTGACTTAAGCAGGTTACATGGGCCAATTAATGGATGGATGAGATTTTCCCACTAACTAGCAAAATTGCATTAACAATGAGCAAAAATGCATTATCAATACAAGTGTCTTGCCCAACGTCACGCAAATATGAAGCAACAGATTCCAAAGAGCTCTTGTTTTGAGAGTGCTTGAATATTTGATGCTCACATGGAAAACCGTTCCTTATTTCAATTATATCAATATGATAATAGAAAAAATAATTGTAATAAAATGTGTGATTCTTCAGGCTTATTGTTTGAGCTCTTTATTGTTCCATTAGTCACTAAATCCATCATCACTCCAACACTGAAATGAGTTATATCAAAAGGGTTATATCAAAACATTGTATTAATAAAGATTTACATAGATAGCTTCACATTATATGACTCCAACAGCAGCACTATATCCAGTTGTTTCATCTCATGGAATCTTTCTCGAATGATGCAAATAAAAAGTCATTTGTAATTGATACGCAGAATTAGCTTTTTTTTTTGCATTCAATTTTTACTTTTTCTCAATTATATGTAAGCAAAATTTTTAACATTAAAAAAATTTGAGCTCCAAATTGTCTCCCTCTTCCCTCCTCTGCTCCCTTTTTGAGTAGGCAAGCAATTTGATACAGATTAAATGTGTGCAAAGTAAACAAATCATTTCCACATTAGCCATGTTGCAAAAGAGAACATAGACCAAAAAACAAACAAAGCCAAGAATAATAAAGTGAAAAAAAGTATACTTCAATCTGCATTCAAGCTCCATCAATTCTGTCTTTGGAGATGGATAGCATTTTTTCATCATGATTTCTTTGGAATAGGTGTGAAATTCTTAACGTGTGACAAGGAAGAATAGATACAGAAGGCTTTGACTTTTTAATCTGGAGGTCAAATTCAGCCAGTGGATTCAGGGGATACTTACAAATTTTTTTCAGGTTAGACACAATGAACATAAAGTTATCAAGCAGAAGACTAGTTGCAAATGTTAAGAGGCTCATTGGCATCCTGAAGTTGAAGTATAATGGGAATAATGCATTTAGAGTGATCAAGGTGTACATTATACTAGTATTAACATACACTTTTGGCATGACAACGTGGTCAATATGCAATCTAGGTCGTGTCCAAATAAAGACTCATACAATGTTATTGAAACATAGGACTTATTACCTCAAGGCAGCTTTAGAAAAGTTAATACTTCCTCAACAAACAGGAGGTAAATGTTCTCAGGGCATGTGATAAACAGGCTAAAAATTTATATGAATACTTTTGGAACAACGAGTCCTAATATGCACACACGCATGCACACAGACACAGTAATTACTGGCAATAAGACTATATCATTGATTTAGCTCTAGTTGAAACCTGTGAAATGGTTAAGATTCACTAGTGGAATAAAAAGGAGTTCAGTGGGTGATATCTACATGGGCCAGGAAGCAGAACAAGCATTTATTAAATACTCATTGTATATTAGGTCCTGTACTAAGCACTTTACAATTATTATCTTGTTTTCTTCTCAGAACAACCCTGGGAATTAAATGCTATTCTAATGTCCATTTTACAGTTCAGAAGGCTGAGAGAGATGGGATTAGGTGATCTCCCCAGGGTCACATAGTAAGTGTCTGAGGCTCAACTGGGAATCATGCAAGTTTTTCTGACTCCAGGCCCAATTCTTTATTCACTGGAGAACAAATGGCTTAGTAATTAAGATTTATTTACAGAAATAGAGGAGTTAATGACAGCAATTCAGGATCAGGTCATTGCTACCCAGAAATTACAATTAGGTTATTCTTAATGATCCTAGATTTATTAATCAATGAAGATTATGCAATGAAGTGGTGGAAACTGTGAATCATGGTACAAGCAGCAAAGTAGACTGGAATAAATCAGTGATACCAATAGCCTAATTGCTGGAAATGTTTCAGTGTGGAGGATGTTGATCACTAATGCAGGCAAATCATGAATGCACATGAAATGGACCGAACACATGAATATTTTCATTATGCACCAGTACTTCATCATCTCCTAAAATGGAGAGTACTTTTTACAAAGCTGGAATTTTCCATAACTTTTATAAACAAATAAGGTGGCTTGCTTTTATGGCAAAATACATAGGAAGAAAGGTGAAATTGCAAAGGAATTCTCTTAAGAACATATATCAAGCACCACTATGAAAAAAATAACTTTAGAATACTATTAAAGATTTGTGGAAGGACTTTGGGGAGATTATATCAATATTTGGCTGGTAGCTGGAGTAGAAAATTGAATTCTATATCTCAATTAAAGGCAATAAAAAAGAAACATGTAGAATGTAATCTGGAAAATAAAATTTTTTCAGAAATTCTAAATCCTCTTAATCAACAAATAAAAAGTAAGAGTCCACAGGTCATGGTAACCTGAAGAGTCAGGGCAATGCAAAAACCAAAATGAATAATTGAACATCTATTAAAAGCTTTTACTACAGTGCTTTGTGAAGCAAAGAGATTAGAGGGAGATAACACCTAACAGAAGAGGCTGTGGGAAATTCTTGATCATCCTTATGGTTAAAAGAAGGTAGAAAAAACAAAAACAAAACTAGATCAAATGAGAAACAACTTGTGTCCTTTTACTATAATAGATGTCAGTACAGTTATATCAAGGAATGTGACTGGCACTTTAGCTTCTTTTCACCCTCATTATATTTTATTTTCTAATAATTAATTAATTAATTTACAGTTTTCAACAATCACTTCCATAAGTTTTAAATTTTTCACCCCCTCCATGCCCCCATCCTCCCCACAACAGCATGCAATCTTATGTGGGTTCTACACATACATTCTTATTAAATATGAAACTTCAGCTTTTTTTTTTTACATAACTGGGTAGTAATGGGGCAGGATAAGATTCAGAATTATTGCCTCAAACTCTTTAAAGTATTACATGAATTAATGGCAAAACACTTTACCCATTTTTCTCAGTTGAAAGACTGGTCCTATCTCTCTTAGAAGGCATTGAATTTGCTTGATTATGCATATTTATTAGAGAGGTTTTTTCCTTCTTTAATGTGAGGGATAGAAGGCAAAGAGATTTTGTTAATTGAAAAGATAAAGTTAAATTTAAAGCATAAAGCAAAAAGATAAGACATTATATATTTACTAACAAAAGGGTTGAAAACCAACATATCCTCCAAATATAGGCCAATTATGCTTATGTGCTTTATAAAAATTATTCACAGGATCAAAGGAGATAATATTTGGAAGTTGCCTGTTACTGTGCCTGACACATAGCAGGTACTTAATGAGTTATTGCTCCCTTTCCTCCTCCTGTTTAAAAATATTTAAAAGGAGAAAAACATATTGGCCAAGGAACAAAAATAGTATGCCAAAACATCACATGAAGAACAACTTATTATTAAATTGTGCTAAGTGCTGTTTATAAAAGAGAAATAGTCCTTGCCATCAAGAAGCTTACATTTTATCAGGGGAGACAATATGCACATAGAGAAATGGAAAGAAGGTGGGAGAGGTCTGGAAAGCTTCATGTAGAAGATGATACTAGAGCTGAGTGTAGGTATTCCAAGAGATGGTAGGGGAGGGAGTACATTACAAGCAAGGGGGACAGAAGCAAAGGCTGATAAAGATAAGAGATGGAATGCAATCTATGAGGATGAGTAAGAAGGCCAGTTTGACTGGACCACAGAGGGTATGAAAGGGAGTAAGGTGTAAAAGGGCTGGAAAGCTACACTGGATGCAAGATTTAAAGGGTTGTAAATGCCAAACAGAGGGATTTATACTTGAACATAGACTTAATAGGGAGCCACTAGAATTTATTGGAAAGGGAATAGGACTTTAGGAAAATCACTTTGGCAGATGAGTGGAAGATGGATTGGAATAAGGGGAGATTTGAAGTATGGTGGTCAATAAGAAGATCATTATAATAGTTTAAGTGAGAGGTGATAAGACCCTGAATGAGTGTGGTGGCTCTATGGGTCAAAATGAGATAGATGTAAGAGATATTGTGGAGGTAGAAATGCAAAGTCTGGCAACAGATTTACTATATAGAGGGAGGGAGAGTGAGTACTTGAGAATAATGCCAAGATTGTGAGCCTGGGTGACTGGAGGGATGGTGATGCCCTTGATAGAAATAGGAAAGTTCAGAAGAGATGTAGATTCTTTTTTTGAAGGTGAAATGTGAGTTCTGTTTTGGATTATCGATTTCAAAATGCCCTATAGATATTATGGTGGTATGGTATGGGGAGCTCAGGGGAGAGACTGGAGGTGGATATATAGAACTGGGAGTCATTTGTATAGGAATATAATTAAAGTGATAGGAACTTGCCAAGTGAGAGTTTTGATAGAGAAGAGGTGGGGGCAGATTGCCTTGGAATACACTCACAGTTAGGGGGTGTGATATGGATGATGATCCAGCAAAGAAGACTGAGGCGGAATTGTCAGATAGGTAGGAGGAGAGCCAAGAGATAACATAGAAGAGTCAGAGAAGCCCATAGAGGAGAGAATATCCAGGAGGGGAGGATGGGAAACAGTGTTTGATGCCTCAGGAAACTCATGGGTGACTATTGAGAAAAGATTCAGCAATTTAGAGATATAGGAAACTTTAGAAATAGCAATTTCAGTCAAGAGATGAGGTTAGAAACCAGACTGTAAGGCACTGAGAAGTGATATTAGGAAGCAATAGTAGTAGATAGCTTTTTTTAGTGGTTTAAATGAGAAAGTGTAGAAATATATTGAGAGAGATATAGGATAATAACTAGAAGGAATGATGGAGTCTAATGAAAACTTTTTTTTTCCTTCTAAAGGACAGCAATGACTTGGGCATATTTCTAGGTAATAGAAGGAACTTGTAAATTGGGAGAAATTATAGGAGTAGCAAACATGAGCTCAGAGGAAGCAAAAGCAAAAATACATATAATTAGAAGAGATAAGAAAGGAAATCATATCTTGCTAATAGATGTCATGAACAATGAAGAAATATAATTACTAAACATATATGTGCCCAATGGAATAGCATGTATATTTTAGAGAAGTTAAATGAGTTACAGGAGGAAATAGACAATGAAACTATATTAGTGGGGAACTTCAACTTTCCCATCTTAGAACTAGATATATCTGACCAAAAAAGATAAGGAGAAATTAGATTAGATTATAGTGGGTGTAGGAGGGATGATTATGAGGATAATCTACTAGAAAACATGAGGAGATGAGCAATAAAGGTTATATCATATTCATAGGTTGTGTAGTAAAGGAGAAGTTAATTGTGATAGTGTCATGAAGTCATGAGATGCATAGAAATGGAGAAGTGGAATCTAGGTTCTCAATAAAGTATGAGGTGATTGGTCCTCAGCTCTGGGTGAAGGGAAGGGGTAATGTGGGAGACTTGAGGAGAGAAAAGAAAATCTAGAATAGGTGTTATGGGGAGTGGGAAAGAATTAGAGGAGAGTAAAAAGACTGTGAGGCAGTGAGAATACTCATGAAGTGAAATAATGTAGAAATCTGTAGACCCAGAAAGAAAAGGTTGTGTGACTTCCTCTAGTTTCAGAGTTCAGGTGCAATGGGACTTGAGGTGGCAATAGTACAAGGTAGCAAGGGACTGGAAAGTAAATTTGAACTGATTAACTGATGAACTGAAATTGGGAAGGGAGAGTAAAGGTAATGGCTTGGGGAGATAATGAGGGATGGATAAAGGAGAGGTTATGGTGAGAATGGACTTAGGAGAAATAAGACATAAAGATGGAACCTAAGAAATATTTACTAAATATCTACTATGTGTAAATATCTGCTGTACTGTGCTACATGCTGGGGATATGAAGACAAAATGGAAAACATTTCTTGCCCTCAAGGAGCTTATACTGTACTTGGGGAAACAGTATAAGAATAGAAATATAAGTTGTTTATCTTTGAAGAGGACATGCACATGAACTGGATTTAAGCAAGTCAGAGTTGCACAGTCATTAACCTCACTCTTGTTGAGTAATTGAAGTTCAGTGGCAAGATAGAAGGCAGGATGACGGGCAATGGTCTGGGATGCAGTGGATGATGTTGGTGTCTTTGATGTCTGACCAAGCTCTAAGTGCTCCAGCTGCCTTCATGGCCATTGGAAGAAATTATTCCTATCCTCCCATTCTGCTGGGGGAGGTCTTCACATGCGTCAAGTTGACATCTCCCTACCTCTGCAATGAATCAGAGACCTATTGGTTATCCTCAAACTATAGTTTTACCAAGGTGTGGCTGCTGAGCATGCTACAGTTTCTTGGAGCCACAGGTGAGAGTTGGGTGAAGAAGGACTCCAAAGAAGGATGAGCTGTCTTGAAAAGGGCTCAGCAAATCCTCGCAGCAAGGTTACTAGCACTCCACAAACACCCCATTTGCCCAAAATATATAAGCATAAGATAATTTGATACTGGACTACTAGGACACTATTATCTAGAGGAATCAGGGATCCTTGCATTTTTTTCCCTGCAATTTCAGTTTGAAAGGATAGTTATTTTTTAAAAAAAAACAACTACCTCAAACCTCTTTCTAAATAATTTGGATTTAGCCGATTTCTAATAATTCAAACACATTAGAAATGTTTCTTACAGAGTGTGAAAGGTTTAAAGTTAGTGACATAATGAGGAATTTAAAAATTAATAATGCCTTATTAAGCATACAACTAAATTTTACAACTGGTTACTTCATTTTATTTTTGGTTCACCATTTATATCATAATTCATATTAGTACAGTGTTAGAAAATAACAAGATGACCTTTCTTATATGGTTTATGACAAAAATGATTTTTGAGGGATCACTTAAAATGTCACATAAAACTTTAACAAAGATCTCTTTAATAAATATATAGCAAGAATAAGCACTATGTATATACAAAAAGGTAAAGTCAGGTCAATGTCAAAATTTTTTTGTAATATGAAAGAAATGAAACACCAGAGATGAACTTTTAGAGATTATTTTTAAGTACTTATAAATATGCATCTACCAAAAGGTACACAAGGACCTTAATCCGGTTTTGCAGCTAAAAAAAGTAGAACTAGTATTTGAACTTGCCTCTTCTGATTACAAGTATAGGATTTTGTCTTTTGTTTCTCTCAATGTTTCAACTCTCTAAATCTGGAAAAAAAAATCAACCAATCAGTCAATGAACATTTATTAAGCATTTACTATGTGCTAAGCATTATGGTTACAAAGAAAAAGCAAAAAGCTCCATGTCCTCAAGGAGCTTATTTTCTAATGATTGATATAACATAGGAATCAGAATATAAAAGATAAACATAGAGTTGATGGAAGATAACCTTTTAGGGGAGAGTACCAGTAGACTGGAGTAGGGTAGAGGGAAACAGAAAAAGTATACTGAAGGATGTGGTACTTGAGCTGTCTTAAAAGAAGTCAGAGGGGTAGCTAGGTGGTACAGTGGATAGAGCACCAGACCTGAGTACAAATTCAGCCTCTGACACTTACTAGCTATGTGATCCTGGACAAGCCACTTACCCTGGATTACTTAAAAAAAAAAGAGAACCAGAGGTCCTAAGATTCAAAGGCAGGGAGGGGAAACATTCTAGGTATGGGGACACAGCCAGAGCAAAAACACACAGATGGGAAATGGGACATTGTGTATTAGGAGCAGTAAATAAGCCAGTATGACTGGAATGTAGGGTATGTAGAAGAAGCAATGTATAATTAGATTGGAAATGTAGTGAAGAGCTTTAAATTTCAAATGACTATATTTTATCTTGAGGAGAATTAGGGAATTTCTGGAGTTTACTGAATATGGGCATGGTCAGAGCTAGCTTTTGAGGAAAATCACTTTGACAGCTGAGTGGAAGATAGATTAAAGAGGGGAGAGATATGAGCTAGGGAAATTAATTAACAGACTATTTGAATAATCCAGGTGAGAGGTGATGAGGTGACATTGTGAAGAGAGAAAAAGGGACTAACAAAAGAGATGTAGGGAAAGAAAGTACAAGATTTGATAACTGCAAGAAAGAACAAGAAGTGATAACTGTTAAGTGGGATGAACAGGAAAGGAATCAAAGCTGACACTTGAAGTTTTGAACATGGGTGCATGGAAAGATGGTGGTACCTTTGGTAGTACTAGAGAATTTCAGATGAGGGGAAGATTCAGAGGGAAAAATATTGAATTCTGTTTTGGATGCATTGAGTTAGAACATCCTATGGAACCTAGGATCAATTTATAATGGTCAAAAGGCAGGGAGTGATGTGAGACTGGAGCTCAAAAGAGAGCACAGAGCTGGAAAAATTTATGTAGACATGATCAATAGGTGTATGCAAGCTACTTGCAAAGTAGATGGAGAAAAATCTTGGAAAGAAAGGTACTAGGGGCTGGGAGAACCAGGAAAAGACTCTTGTAGAAAGTGACATTTGGGTTGCATGTTGAAGGAAGTCATGGATTCTAAGAAGTGGAGATGAGGAGGGAGAGCATTCCATTTACAGAGTATAGCCATGGAGAAGTCATAAAGAGGGGAGGTAAAGGTTCATGCATGAGGAATTGGCCAGTATGGTTGGAATGTAGTCTATTGAAGGGAATACTATGTAAGAAGTTTGGAAAGATAGAAAGTAATCAGGTTGTGGAGAGCTTTAAAAGCCCAACAGAGGTCTTCATATTAGATTCTTCAGGTAATAAAGAACCATTGAATTTATGGGGGGAGGGGACCATGGCCACAATTTAGGGTGAGCAAAAGATATTGATTTTGTTCTTATGGGTCCCAGAGATCTTGTCAAAACACCACCAACTTCATACACTTAAAAAAAATCAAATGTCACAAGACTTTTTCTTGCCAATACTCCCAGTTATTAAGACTTTGTGTTAGGCGGGATTTATCTGGAAAACTATCTGCAGTGTGTGCCAGTATTAAAGGAACCCAGGGATTTCAAGAGCTGGTGGCTAGTAGAGAGAAACTTCTGGGCATGGGGAATGGCCAGTATAAAGGTAGGAGATAGGATAATGTAGGTTCATGTATGAAGATTTGGCCAGTTTGGCTTGAATGTAGTCTGTGGAAACTAACAATGAGTAAGAAGCCTGGAAATATAGGAAGTAATGGATGGGAGTAAAGACAGAAGGGTCCTGTGGGGAGCAGCAGGTAGACCAGTATTTGATGCAAACACCCCACTGCCAACAAAACTACATGCACTATTTCTCTTCTCCTTATACCTTAAGTCATTCTTTCTTAGAAATATCATTGAGTAGGTTTCTATGGAGTTTAGGGCATTTAGGGTATCTATTTTGTGCATCACTTTTGAAAGGGTTTCTGAGAGATATAGGATCAAATGACCACTGACGTAAATTTAATCGATTTTTAAAATTTCCTGTCAAATCTGAGAAACTTTTGGATCTTAGGGCAGGAGTTTCCAGTCAGAATTAGTAGGTTTATTTTTCTATTCCCCTCCATCCTCCAGAAACTTATTTTGCTATCGTTCATAACTCTTCACCTATCTTTATCAGGTCTACAAAGCTGCCCTCTGAAGAGAGAGTGGGGAGATGACAGCAACTGTTGTTACCTAAGACATCATGTGATATTCCACTACCCTCTCAAGACACCAAGACAAACATTCAGCACCTACTGTGTACAGAGAAATGTGTCGTGTTATAGGGGAATTATAACATTTAGGTAATAAAACAAGCATTTCCATGACATAGTAGAATAAAAATATGATTAAATTAAAAAGAAAGAAAAATAAAAAATAAAGTTTAGGTAAGACTTGGTCCTATTCTGTCACATTGCTTCTCTTCAATTTTTGATATTTTTGATGATTTCTTCCTATTAAATTTTCTTTCTTCCCTTGTCTTCTGAGACAGTGTAGCCTTCTAGTTCTCCTCCTCCGTTTCTAATTGCTCCTCCTGTCTTTCATTAGCTCCTCTTTCTTTCTAGTGGCACTGCCCAACGGTCTGTACTTGGTTCACTTTTTAATTTAATTTGACAAATAATTATTAAGCATCTATTAGGTATCAGACTGAAAGCTAGATTCTGAGAAAACAAAGACAAAAATTAAACTGTTTTTCCTTACATTCCACTGAGAGAGGACAGACATAGTGATTAGAGCCTTGGACCTGGAATCAGAAGTCTTGAGTTTAAACCCAACATGAGCTAGCTGCGTGTTGCTGGGTAAGTCAGTTTCCCAAACTGTAAAATGAGGATTATAATAGTACTTACCTCTCAGGCTTGTTGTGAGGATGAAATGAGATAATATCTGTAAACCACTTTGCAAATCTTAAAAGCTCCATAAAATACCAGATATTACGTGCTCAGACAAGTAAATTCAAGACAGATTGAAGACTGAGAAAGCATAGATGTGAGGATGTTGGAAATGGTTTTGTGTAGGTGCATGATTCTAATCTTAAGGAAAACTGGGATGCTAAGAAACAGAGTAGTGAAGGATGTATATTCTTGGCACGGGAGACAGCCTGTACAAAGGCAAAGGCTAAGAGATGGCAATTTGAGATTGCGGAGTGTACAAAAGAGAGAAGTATGAAATGTCTTGAAAAGTTAGCAAGAGCCAGATTAGAAAGGTTTTAAAGTCTAGGCTGAAGAGAATGATTTTATCCTAATGGCAATAGGGTTCACTACAGATTTTTAAGCAAGGGAATAACATGCTTAGACTTTTGTTTTTAAGGAATATCAAGTCAGCAGTTGAAATGGAGGCTGTTTTGGGGAGAAGAAAAGCTGGAAGCAGGAAGGAGTTTGTAGATGGTTGAAGTAGTCTAGGTGAGAGATGGTGTGAGGGCCTTGACTAGGGTAGTATCTGAGTTTAAGTAGGTATGGGGAAGGAGGGTGGTTTTTAGAGACTTTGGAGAAGTAGAATTGATCAAGAATCAGCAACTGGCTGGAAATGAAGAAAGAAGACTTAATTGTGACTCTCGTTACTATCCTAAGTAACTAAAAAGATGGCAGTGCTCTCAAAAGAAATGCATGTTTAGAGGAAGAATGATGGGGAGTTCTGTTATGGATATAAGTTTGATTTTTTTCCCTCTTTTTTCTTTTCTTTTTCATTCATTCATTCAGTCAAGAAGCATGCATTTTAATGTGCAACTTAATTTGTTTTAAATATATTTGTTTTAAGTATATAATTTTTAAAAAATTTGTTTTAAGTATATAATGAAGTTAATATGTGAAAGATGCCATTTATTATCTGTGACCTTGGGTAAATCACTTAAGCTCCACTGACCTCAGTTTCCTCACCTGAAAAATGAAGGAGTCGGACTAGATGATCTCAGAAGTCCCTTCTAGCTCTTGATCTCGGATTCTCTTGTATCATTCCCCCTCTGCTCACTCTCTCAACTCCAACTCACTTTGGCAGGCTGGTTACACAGAGGGCTGCTATTATAATTTCTCTCAGGAGCTAGGGAAAACCATTAGACTTTAGGAGTGTTTTTCTAGTACAATCAATCATGAGCCCCTATTTGTCATGCTCCATATTGGTTATTAATTAGTCAGCCAGAACTAGCTTTTAGAAAAGGGTATTACTAAGGAGGTATAGCAAGGACAATTGCTATAGAAACATCCCTCTGAAATCAGAGACCCACTATTCCCTTTTACACACAATGTCTAAGTTTAGGGAGCTTAGGCAGCCAACAGATAAAATCACACTCCTAATTATCAGAAATCCTTTTATTTCTTTATAGAATTTTCATGAGGTAATTTTTCATAAGAGGTATGTTGGAGCCAGCTCTTAATTGTTTTATGAGTGCCTATTGTTAAATTGTCAGAGTCAGTACTTATACCTTGGAAACTGACAAACACTACAAGTCATGGCTTGATTTACTATATCACTACTCAGGTAATATCTTTTGAAACCTGTAAATTCGTCACCTCATCAATGGAGGCAGGGATTTCCAACACTCCTTCTGGGCTCACTCCATTACTCAAAAGACTTTCTCTTGTATATGTTCAAAGGTTTGCCTTCTTAAGGCAAGAAATTCCTGGATTCCAAATGGCTTACTTCGTATTATACAGGTCCAGAAGAAAGTCTAGGTCTTTTATCCAATTCCAATTAATTTCTAGTGTAGAATTATCTGATTTCATCCAATGTTTCCTCTCACTTCAATCCTGTTAAATTGACTAAAGGCTTATTTACCCTGAGTTTAGACCTTTAATTGATTCAATAGAGATGTCTGGGATTTGTTCATGATTAGTTTACATCTTTTATTGATTCTGTAATTCAAATACAAATCTTTTTTGCTGGAAAAAGACTTTATAGTATCATAGGTTGTAGGATTATAAATTTACAAGGGATCTTAGAAACCAAGTTCAAATTCTTCATTTTATAGATGAAAAAACTGAGAAAACTCAAACATGACCTATTGATAGTATATCAGCAGTATTATCTTTGTAGACAAAAGGGGTGAAAAGAGTTAGCAAGAAAATATTTTTATTTTTTTCCTGATGGGTTAGAAACTCAACGACAGTTAATCCCTAGGACAAGTGATCTAAAGGTCAGACTGAGATTCAAGATTAAACATTCATTTATCTATTGATTTGACAAATATTTACTGGGTGACTACTACATACAAGGTATTGAGTTAGAAGATTAGAGAAAGAATAAGACAGAGTCCCTATACTCATGTAGTTTAGAGTCTAGTAGGAAAGATAAGACACATGCACAAATAACTATAATTCAAAATGGAGAGTGCAAGGACAATAAGGAGAGGATAAACTACTCTGCAAGTCTGGAAGAATATATAAAATCTATAAAAATATACAAAAGACATAACTTTTAATCAATATCCATGTGGCACAGTGGATAGCATACTTATATTGAAATCAGGAGTATCTGAGTTCCTTAGTGTGAGGCAAATCCTTCACTTTTTGGTTCCAGTTTCTTCATCCGTAACACAGGTTTAATGATAGCATCTACCTCACTGGATTATTCTGGGGATCCTTGAGAAAACATATGTGAAGAACTTGTGGGACACTAAAGTTCTAGATACCTTGGTGATGATGATAATAATGTCTTTTTAAATTAGATGGCACTTGAGTTAGACCTTTAAAGCAGGATATAATCCAGAGTCACAAAGCTGGGGAGTAAGGGTATTCTAGGTGGGAAAACACAGGTAATATTGGAAAAATAGCTAATAATCTCATTTATGTGTAAGAAAGGGTGCAAGAACAGAATATGTGACAAGAAATGTTGGTTGTATTCTAATTACAGAGGACCTTGAAAGGTTTGCTGATGTATTATTCAGTGAGTAATAGGAAATCACTGAAGGTTTTTGATCAAGGGGTATCATGATTAGATCTGTGCTTTAGAAACACTAATGTGGTGGTCAAAGGTAGGAAAGATGGAAGAAGGGAAAGACTAGAAGTAGAATGACCAGTTAGGAAACACTGGTAGTAATTTAGATGTGAAGTAATTAAAATCTGAACTAAATTGTTGGTGGTAAGGGAAAGGAGACAAATTTCTGAGAGAATTTTTAAGAAATTTGACCCTCCACCTGATAGTACAAAGGTCTGGATTTAAGAGGAGCACTTGAAAGCATCCTGTGCAAATCTGGAATATCTGAGTTCCTTAGACACAGTGTGACCCAGGGCAAATTCTTTCACTTCTCAGCCCCACTTTCTTCATCTGTAAAATGAGGATAATGATCCCAGGGTTGTTTTGAGGACATATTGAGAATATCATTTGTAAAGTTCTTGGCATAATGCCTGGCATAATAAATTCTTCTTTCCTTCAGTGTCTATTAAAATGTAAATGCCAAGGATAGAATTTCTGGGACCCAAGATGGCAGAGTAAATAGTAAACCACTGCAATTCTCCCACTTTCACCTAAAACAAGCATAAAATAGAATCCCAAAACAAATCCTGGAAGAGCACAACCAACAAAAAATGGGGCAAAGCAATCTTTTGGCCCAAGAAACTTGGAGCAACAGTGGAAAAGGTCTCACTCGGGTTACAGAGGAACATAGCCCAGATGGTAAGTGTCCCAGCAAACCAGATGCAGGTCCCACCTCAGCAAATTGGTGTGAGATCCTGAGCCCCAGTGTGATGGAGCAGACAAATGCCAACACCAGGATCCCCATGTGCCTTAGCATAGCCAGGGCAACTGTCACACAAAGCATCAGTCAAACCCCACCCCATATGCTCAGTGCAGCATCAGACAGGAGGGTCTCTTGTTGGCTTCAGGGTAATATCAATTAGTGCAGGATCAGGCAAATAGCCAGGACTTGTAGTCACTAGCAAAAGAAACTAGAGACAGTGCTCTTGCCATTCTAGCAGCATAATGTCAAAACACATATGGGCAAAATCTCAGAGAAAATGGGAAGTGGACTCAAGCCCAGAAAAAACTCATGGAAGATCTCAAAAAGAGCTTAAAAATTATATAAGAGAGATAGAAGAAAAATTGGGAAAAGAAATGATAGTGATGTGAGAGAATTATGAAAAAAGAGTCAACAGTCTGGAAAATTGCTTAAAAAGTAGAATTGACCAAATTGGAATGGAGATGCAAAAATCTACTGAAGGAAACAACTCATTAAAATGTAAAACTGGATGGTAACAGGGCCAAGATGGCAGAGTAGAGTCAGGGAACTGCTAGAGCTCTCCTACCAAACCCCTGAAAAAACCTGTAAAAAATGACTCTAAACAATTCAGAGCAGAAGCCACAGAATGATGAACTGAGGCAAATTTCCAGCCCAAGACTGTCTGGAGGGTCAACAAGAAGGGTCTATTTTGTGGAGCACAGTTTGTCTTGGGCTAGACAGAGCTGGGGACCGATTCATAGGTGGTTGCTGCAGTTTTCAAACTTCTCAACCCACAAATGCCAAAGACAGTTTCGAAGGTCAGTGGGAAGGGTCTCTTATGTGACTGAGAGGGGAATGTGGGCCCCAGCCCCTGCCCCAGGGCAGTGGCAGCCCCTGCTGAAGCAGAGGCTGCTGCTGGATCCCTCCACTCAACAAAGAGCTCAAAAGTCAAGTAATTAACTGAGAAAATGAGCAAATGGGGGAAAAAGAAATAGATTATAAATTCTTACTTTCATGGTGAAGAAGTATTTTGTTATGTCATTGGTGACTAGGAAGATCAAAACATATAGCCAGAAGAAAACAATAAAGCCAAAGCCTACAAGAAAAGTATGAATTGGTCTCAGGCCATGGAAGAACTCAAGAAGGATTTTGAAAATCAAGTAAGAGAAGTAGACGAAAAATTGGGAAGAGAAATGAGAGTGATATGAGAAAATCATGAAAAACAAGTCAACAGTTTGCTAAAGGAACCCTCCATCCTCAAATGCTGAAGAAAATAACAGTTTTAAAATTAGATTAATGCAAATAGCAAAAGAGGTCCAAAAAGCCAATAAAGAGAAGAATGCCTTAAAAAGCAGAATGGGCCAAATGCTAAAAGAGTTCCAAAAGCTCACTGAAGAAAATAATTCCTTAAAAATTAGAATGGAGCAAATGGATTCTAATGACATTATGAAAATCAAGAAATTATAATATAAAACCAAAAGAATGAAAAAAATAGAAAACAACGTGAAGTATCTCACTGGAAAAACAACTGACCTGGAAAATGGATCCAGGAGAGATAATTTAAAATTGTTGGACTATCTGAAAGCCATAATCAACAAAAGTCTAGAGATCATCTTTTAAGAAATTTTCAAGGAGAACTGCTCTGATATTCTAAAAGCAGAAGGTAAAATAGAAAGGGAAAGAATCCACCTAATTTCTCCTGAAAGAGATCCCAAAAGGTAAACTCCTAGGAATATTGTAGACAAATTCCAGAGTTTCCAGGTAAAGGAGAAAATATTACAAGCAGTCAGAAAGAAACAATTCAAGTACTGCAAAAACACAAGCAGGGTAACAAGATTTAGCAGCTTTTACACTAAGGGATTAGAGGACTTGGAATATGATATTCCAGAGGTCAAAAGAGCTAGGATTAAAACCAAGAATCACCTACCCAGCAAAATTGTGTACAATACTTCAGGGGAAAAAATGGAACTTCAATGAAGTAGAGGACTTTCAAGCATTCTTGTTGAAAAGACAAGAGCTGAATAGAAAATATGAAGTTTAAATACAAAAATCAAGAGAAGCATGAAAGTGTAAACAAGAAAGAGATACCATAGGGGACTTATTAAAATTGAACTGTTTACATTCCAACACAGAAGGATGATATTTTTAGCTCATGAGACCTTTCTCAGTATTAGGATGGTTGGAGGGAATGTATGTATACATACATACAACATACACACATATGTGAGTATATATAGTATACATGAATGTAAATGTATGTAAGTATACACACACACACACACACACATATATATTGTAGTGCCAATGCAATATTCACATTGTGCCCACAGCAGCCATGAATATCATGGCGTAATTTAGAATCTCTAAATACTATAGACCCTCCATGTGGAAGGTAGAACCAAAACATTTATTCAGATGCAAATCCATCACAGCAACAAAAATCTGTACACAATAACAATACAGAGGAAAGCACCATCCCCAAGCCTTCCTCTTGCTAAGCTTCCCACAAACCAGGTCCATTACCCTCATCACAAGCAGGCTCTCTTAAACAAAATCATAAACAATCACAAAATCACTCATGCTACTCAGGAGCCTGCATCCTTCCTAGCTTTGACTGCTCTCAAGACTAACTCCTCTCAGTTCTGCACTAGCTCTAACTCTTTCTGCTCCACCCATTCAGCAAACTCCTCCCACCACAGGCTCCATGTGACTTAATGGGCCTATTAATGAACAGGAAAGATTTTCCAATTCAAATTACCATTGCACACACACACACACACATACACACACACACACAGAAAGGAGATAGAAAGATGAGAGAGAGAGAGAAATAGAGAGAGAGAGAGAGAGAGAGAGAGAGAGAGAGAGAGAGAGGAAGCACAAGGTGAGCTGAATATCTGAATATGAAGGGATGATATCTAGAAAAGAAAATTAAGTGTTGAGAGGAATATATTAGAAGAAAGAGAATGAGAGAGGTAGAACATAGTAAATCATCTCACATAAAAGAGGCAAGAAAGAGCTTTAACAATTGTAGCACCAATGTGATATTCACAGTGCCTACGGTGGTCATGAATATCCTGGTGCAATTCTGAATTGTGAAATACAGCAGTCTTTCCACATGGAAGACAGAACAAAAACATTTATTCAGACCCCAGTAAGCAAAATCCATCATAGTAACAAAAAACTATACACAATAAAAATGCAAAGGACAATCCCATCCCCAAGCCTTCTCCCTCTTAGGCTTCCCACAAACCAGGTCCCTTAAACAAATCACAAGTAGGCCCCTTTAAACAAATTCACAAACCATCTCTTTCACTCATACTAGCAAACAATCTGCTTGCCTACATCTTTCCTAGCTCTGACTAGACTCTGACCAATTTTCTCTCAGTTCACCAGGGAGGTCACATGGACATATTAATGAATGGGAAAGATCTCTCCATTTAAATTAACATTACAAAAAAGGAGGGGAAGAAAGGGAAGATGAGAAGGAATAAGTGAGCCTTCCTTTCATCAGTTTTGGCTTCAGGAGGGAATAATATACATGCTCAATTGGGTATGGAGTTTTATCTTACCCTAAAGGAAAGCAGGGAGGAAGGGGATAAGAGAGGGGGGAAAATAGAAGGGATGGCAGATTGGGGGAAAGGGTAATCAGAAGCAAACACTTTGGTAGAGTGACAGGTCAAAGGAGAGAATAGAATGAATGGAGGGTGGGACAGGATAGAGGAAAATATAATTAGGTTTTTACAACATGACTATTGTGGAAGTGTTTTGCATAATTACACATGTATAACCCATATCAAAGTATTTGCCTTCTCAATGAGGGTGGATGGGGAGGGGGAAAGGGAGAGAATGTGGAATTCTAAGCTTTAAAAATGAATGTCAAAAATTATTTTTACATGCAACTAGGAAATAAGATATATAGGCAATGGGGTATAAAAATCTATCTTGTCCTACAGGAAAATAGAAGGGAAAGGGATAAAAGGAGGGGTGATAGGAGGAAGAGTAGATTGAGGAAAGTGCAATCAGAATACACACTATCTTATGGTAGGGGGAAGGGGGAGATGGGGAGAAAATTTGAAATTCAAAATTTGTGGAAGTGAATATTGAAAACTGAAAGTAAATAAATGTAAAAAGCAAAGATCATATTCCCCCCAACCTCCTCCAAAAAAGCACAATTGGCCAAATGGAAAAGAAAATAACAAAAGCTAATAGAGGAAAACAATACCTTAAAAGTTAGAATTGGGTAAATGGAAGCTAATGACTCTACAGGACATCATGAATCAATTAATCAAATTCAAAAGAATGAAATAATGGAAGAAAATGTAAAATACCTCATGGGAAAAATAACTCACCTGGAAAATAGATCCAGGAAAGAAAATATCAGAAGCATTACAATTATACCTGAATTACAGTCACAATCATTACATTACACCTGAAAGCCATAATCAAAAAAAGGACCTGGACAGCGTCTTTGAAGACATTATCAAGGAAAACTGCCTTGATATCCTTCATCCAGTGGGTAAAACAGGCATTGAAAGAATTCACTGAAAAATTCAGGAAAGATCCCAAAATAAACACTCCAAGGACCATTACAGCCAAGTTACAGAACTATCAGGTCAAGGAAAAGTACTACAGGTGACCAGAAAGAAACAATTCAGGTATTTGAGAGTCACCATCAGGATCACACAAGACCTGGTAACTGCAACATTAAAGGATTGGAGGTGATGGAATATAAAGTTATAGTGGGCAAAGGGGCTGTGACTACAACCAAGAATCACTTACTGTCAAAATTAGATGTAATACATCAAGGGAAAAATGATCATTCAATGAAATAGAAGAATTTCAAACCTTTATAAGAAGACTAAAACTAAGCAAAAAAAAATCTGACCTTTAGTATCAAGTGAAGCACAAACAGATAAAAAGGGAAAAGAAAACATAAAGGATTCAATAGAACCAGACTGTTTGCATCCTTACATGGCAAGATGATACCCATAACTCCTAAAAATTGTATCGCTAACAGTATAGAGAGAAGGAATATATATAGACAGAGGGTACAAATATAAAGTAGATTTGAGGGAATGACAAAAAAAATTAAGGGATGAAGCAGATACCAGAGTAGATAAAAAACTAGAATCTTACAATATGTTGAAACAGAAAGACACACACAGAGTAAAGGTAAGGTGCTGGAGTAGAATCTATTATGCTTCAGCTGAAATAATGAAAAAAGCAGGAGTAGCAACCCTGATTTCAGACAAAATAAAAGCAAAAATAAACCTAATTAAAAACGATAAGAAAGAAAACCACATTTTGCTAAAAAGGTACTATAGACAATGAAGCAATCAAATTAGAAGACCAACAGCCTTGTGAAGTCTACAGGGAGTGGAAGAATTCATGACAAAACAAGATATAGAAAGCACTAAAAATGTAGAATAAGTAATTTTGATCATACTAAATTGAAAAGCTTTTGTACAAACAAAACTAATGCAACCAAGGTTAGAAGGAAAGCAGAAAGTTGGGAAACAATCTTTACAGCAAGCGTCTCTGATAAAGGCTTCATTTCTCAAATATATAGAGAACTGAGTCAAATTTATGAGACTACAAGTCATTCCCCAATTGATAAATGGTTAAAGGGTATGATGAGGCAGTTTTCAGATGCGCAAATCAAAGCTATCTATAGGCATATGAAGAAATACTCTAAATCACTTTTGATTAGAGAAACACAAATTAAAACAACTTACCTCATAGTAGTCATGTTAGCTAACATGACAATGCAAAATGATAAATGTTGGAGAAATGTGGGAAAATTGGGACACTAATGCACTGTAGGTGGAGGTATGAACTGATAAAACCATTCTGGAGAGCAATTTGGAACTATGTCCAAAGGATAACCAAACTGTGCAAACTCCTTGATCCAGCAATACCACTACTAAGTTTGTGCCCTAAAGAGATAAAAGAGAAGAAGATCTACATGTGCCAAAATACTTATAGCACCTCTTTTTGTGGTGGAAATTGAGGGAATGGCTCAACAAGTTATATGAATGTATAACATGGTATATGAATGTAATGGAATACTATTGTACAATAAGAAGTGATGAACAAGCAGACTTCAGAAAAATCTGGAGAGACTTATATAAACTGATGCAAAGGGAAATAATCAGAACCAGGAAAATATTGTGCACAGTATAATTAATATAGTGTGAGTGATGATCAACTATGAATGACTCAGCTCTCCTTAGCAACACAATGATTCAAGACAAATACAAGGTTCTCACAAAGGAAAATACTGTCCATATGCAGATAAAGAACTGGGGAATCAGAAGGTGAATTGAAGTATATTTTTTCACTTAGTTTATTCTTTCTTATAGTTTTATTTCCTTTTTAATATTTCTTCTTCCACAACTATGAGGAATATAGAAATATATTTTACATGATAGTACATGTGTAAACTGTATCAAACTGCCTGCCATTTTCAGAAGAGGGGAGGGGAGGGGTGGAGGGAGAAAAATTTGAACTCAAAATCTTGTAAAAATGAATGCTAAACATTTTCTCAATATGTAGTTGGAGAAAAATACTACTTAAATTAAAAAAATAAAAATGTAAATAGCCCTGGGAGGATTAATGTCTTAAGTATTTATCAGCTAATTGCATTTCTTGACAGTAGTGGTGGCTAGATGAAAGTGAGAAATGGGATAGCATAGGCACCATCGTAAGAAGGAACTGGAATGCCTGGGGAAGGGAAGAGATTATTTAAAGAGTGATGGCTGAGCATACCACAGCTAAGTGTGGTTGACTAAACCTTCCTCTAAGGAAAACTTTGGATTTGTTCGTTATCCCAGTTGGGAGAAAAGAATGGAGGCGATCAAGTGTGCTTTACTACCACTGCTAGTAAGGTGCCAGTAATAATTTTTACAAAGATAACTGACTAGCAAAAAGCTCAAAAATAGCTTGTTTTTGGAAATTATTAACAAAATGAAATTTTCACTTTGATAGAATGAAACAATTTGAATTTACTTTTAATGCAGATAAAGAGCCTAACTTTCTACTGGTTCAATAATGAACACGATCTTAAGATTGTGCTCAGGAAAATATTATTGTTTTATCTGGGCATCAGTATCGTAAAGTTGAGTTGAGTATTGAGCTGGCTAAGACTAGCTTGGTGATCTCAACTTGTTGCAGTTTTTCTCTTCTTCAGTCACATATGATGCCATGATACAGAAGGAGTACCTAGATGTAGCAGTGAATGAAACTCTCAAGCTGTACCTCATAACTGGGTGATTTTATAGGGTCTGTAAGAAAACTGTTGAAATCAATGGACTGGGTATTCATTCCTATAGGCTGATTCCACCCTATGTCCTTCAATGTAATCTAGAATGCAGGCCAGAACCAAAAGAATTCTACCTTGAAAATTACAGACTATGAATTGGAAGGGCTCTTAGAAATGATATCGTTTAATCTGTATACTCACTAAGAGCAGGATCTGGTTTTTTTCCCCCTTTTTACCATATCCCCAGTGCTTAGCATAGCTCCTGAGACATAGGAAATGCTTAATAAATGCCTGTTGACTTCATTGATTGACTGATGGATGAGGATATTCGAAAATAATGAGCCCAGGGGAAAGTAATTTACCCGAATTCACACCAGTTGGAAGAAGAACCAGGACTTCTACCTTGGTCCTCTGACTCTCAAGCCAGCATTCTATTGAGGATCCCACTACACTTTTCCCAATAACAAAGTCCTAGGATCTAGAACTAAGATCTTAGTTCTTACAGAACTGAGCCAGAAGGTCTGTGGGAGTTGTAGAAATGCTGTGGCAGACTCAGACTGACTTAGTCCCAAAGAGAGTCAACATGCAGTTGCAGAACTGGCAGTATTCCAGACCATTCCAGAGAGATCTCCACCCAGTGGCACAAGCAGTGACTGTGGAGCAGGCACCAGCAACCTGAGAGAGATCCAGCGAGCAGTAACAGCAGAAGTGGTTTCTTTGGTGCCCAGAAGGAGAGATAACCTCTCCCTCCCCCTCCTTATCCTACTAGCACTCCTGAGAAGACAAGCTGGAGTGGTGGGGGGAAAACATGACCTTGGGAGTTGGTGGAGCCAAGTGGGCAATTCAGTTCCTTGTGTTGTAGTTTGGTTAAAGTTAACTATTGTGAGGAAAAATACTGACAAGCTGTTGTCAGTGGAAGCCCAGTTATGGGAGGTTGAGAGTGATTTATCCCAGGAATGGGAGGGGAAAAGCAGCATGTGAGAAAGCCTGAGAAAGGTTAGAAACTGAGACCCAAATTCTCAGGGCTCTGATGTTTATTATTCCCTCTGCTCAAGAGGCAGAGTTATCTGATGAGCTGGAGGAAGTTGTATGTTGCTGGATGTGTTGTAATGAAGGGAAAAGATGTATGGGAAAAGTCCCTCTAAAATTTCCCAGAATTTCTAGAGACTGCCTCAGAGGCAGAGTCCTTTGAGAAATGGGGGCATTAACTCCTTTTGAATTTCCCTATACTAAAGAAGTCTATAGTACAGGAAAGGGTTAAAGCTCCTGTAGAGATAAAGGAGCCACTGGAGAAGTTTCTTTTGAACTTCTCAGAGCCAAGGCTCTGGTCAGAGTCAGGGCCTGAGAGGAGTAGTCCTGCCCCAGATTGTGCCAGAAGGGTGGAGGCCCTGGAAGTGTTCTGTGTCCAGAGCCCAGGCCCCTCCCTGTGAAGCTAGGACAGAATGAGCTACTCAGGAGTTGGGGTGGTGCAGGTCAGAGATAGAAGCCAGGGAAAGGGGCTCCTGGATCTTGCTGTGCTTGGACCCAGGCAGGAGCAGGGAGAGCTTGAAATGGAGTAGCCCCTTCCCCTGTGAGGTGAGATATGGAGCAGGAGTAGAGGGGTGCCTGTGTCCAGACCCTCCCAGGAGTAGGAAGCCTGAATCTGCAGGAGGAGGAAACATGGAGCCTGGGACCTAGCCCTGGGTTAAGATGAAAACTTTGCAGCAAGGCAGGGGCACTGAGTGTGCTTTTCTGCTATATCCCCCTGAGATAGGTTGGGACCCAGGGGTGGAGCTGTCTCTGGTGAGACAGGGGAAGTGCCTGACTCCTGGGAGCCTACCCTATTGGTTTTGTCACCCATTTGCCTCCCAGATCTTGTGGCGAGTGGAGAGTGCACAAGCTGTGCCTGCATTGATTGATTGAGATGTAGGCATAGTTGCGCCCCTTTCTTGTTGCCAGAAAGGTAATTAGGGAATGCTGTAGGAGTTGTGCTCCCATTATCAGCAACCCTTGTGAGAAGACCAGACTAGAATAAAGTAAGCTTATTTACCCCTCTGAGGCTGTCTTCCTGTCCGACCAGATCAAGAGAGAACCTGTGGTAGCAGTCCTCCTGTGTGCTAGCGTTACCCGTCTTACAACACTGGAGTGGGCTATAGTCACAACTCATGCTGAGCAGAGGTCTCACATATCTCACCTAGGCATTCAACAATATTTCATTTTTCGCTGGGTTAGTTCCCTCATCCAACTCTCTCTGACACTAAGTAGATCTAAGCTCATAGAGAGAGACCCCCACTACACAATGACATTCATACACTCTGAGGTTCCTAGGAAGATAACTGTGGAAAGGAAACATGCTTCTCATATTTGCCATTACAGCCCTTTAGCCCCGGGCCTATCTATACAACCAGCCACTCACAAAGTTATGTATGTATAGAATGTGTGACGTTAACCCAAACAATCACTTCCAGCAATGATGTCAAACTCAACCATTTACTTAATAAAGACAAAAGAAATCATAATACCACAGATACTAGCATATTGCAACATGTACATAAATAATGCCTTACAGCAAAATCCACATAGAAATCTACACCCAGATCATACTATCTCCTCCATGAACTCAATAGCTATTATGAAGAATGGCATAAACTTATAAAAACTAATAGGGAACCACAGGAGAGAGGAAAATTCATGCTTAGGGTAACATAGCTAGCTCTCTTCTGGAGAATAAAATGTTACTTGGTCCATTCAGGAACCCCTCACAAAATTACTTCTTTGCTCACTGCTTGGCTTTTGATCCTTACTGTTGCAATGGATTGAGTGCCAACTCTGGAGTCAGGAAGACCTGAATTTAAATCCAACCTCATTCACTTACTAGCTGCATGACCCTGGACAAAGCACTTAACACTGCCTCAGTTTCTTCATCTGTGAAATGAGCTGGAGAAGGAAATTGCTAACTTGTTTATCAAGAAAACCCTAAATAGGGTCACAGAAAGTCAGACATACCTGAAATGGCTCACGTCTTCAGCTGACAGGAGATCCTTTTCTTAAGTCGAATATAGCCTTTGCAAACTTTTAAAATTAGCTATCCCCCTGTAAAGGGAGATTAAGAAGTCTTAATGTGAACTATTCTCTTTAAGCCAAAGAACTGCGAAACTCAACAAAGTGGCTATCTCTGGGCTATATAGACCAGGAGAACCAATTATTCATTCACCTGGATGCTGTGCTTTCCAATTAAAATGGAGCTCATTGTAGCATAGCTCCAACAGACCATAATACCAAATGTGCAAAATCTCCTTTGCTTTTCCATCTCAAGACAGACATGGCAATGGAGAACAGGCCTCTATGCAGAGCTTCATCTTCCTCTACCGCTAGGTGGCACTGAAAGTTAATACTGTCACTGGAACTCTTGACCAGTGCTGCAAATTCTCAGCTAAAAATGTCAACCAGCTGATTGATTCTAGCTGTTAACAGCACCAACAAAGCAGCTTTTCAGTCTTCTTGCTGTGTCTTAAATTTTTCTCAGGTTCGTCTTCCCCTAGGCTGTTAATTTGTTCAGTGGCTTAAATGAAAGCCTCCTGATTCAGTTACTTGCTTTTGTCTTACAAAGTCAGAATTCCCTAAATGACCCCATCAAATCAATAGTCCTTTAACAAACCCCACCTGTATATGATTTCTTATCTTTCTAGTTGTATCCTCTTTAGTCATAAAACATACATATGTAAATTTGCTGATATAGTATCATTCTCTGTAGTTCTCTGAAGTTTCTAATATCTCTTTGGGTTTCTGGAAACTATCTCTTTATACTCATATTTCTATAGTTTTAATAATTAATTAGATAATAACATCAAGTTGTTCCCAAATAACTGAGGCATCACTCTGCAAAGAGATCTGAGTCCTTAAGTCTTTGCTACACATCACTTTCTCTCCAAATCCCACCTGAAAACCTCGTTTCTTCAGACATATATTTTAGCAGTGCATATTAAAGCTATTTTTCCACTCATATTAGGTATCGCAATCTTTATACATAAAAGTGGCAATACCTTACATCCTTTGATAATTAATGTAAATCTCTTCCTTTATCTAAAAGTTTTTTTTCTGTTCTTTTCATCGTTAACTTCTCCTTATGAAAATGGTCTTAAAGAAACAGTGTATCTTGTACAAGGATATAGATATTCCTGATGTATTTGGTCTCACATGATCTACTCTTTTCCTCTTGTGAAGGTTCTATTAATTCATTACTTCACAACGATTGAAAACTTTTATTCATAAATGACTCTAACACTTTGTCTCCCTAGAAGGTGTGGTCAAGTTCAGACTGCTAATTCTACTCCTGGATAGGCTAAATTTTGTGGAGTAACCAACATAGCTTTATGAAGATTAAAGGACGCTAGACCATTTAAATTTTATTTTATGAGATAACAATAGGCAATTAGGGGAAATATTAATCAATATAATTTATCCAAAATGAGATTTCAATTCTGCTTTACAATAGACTAAGATAATAGGGGTTAATTGCCTCAAATAAAGATTTCTAATCCTGATATCATGCTAGTTCCCTCCTGTGGAACCATTTTGTTGCCATCCACATTAATTTAACACCCTATTTCCTGCCATTCTAGGTATTCTATAATTTACCCTTAGTCAAAACAACTACCAAGGATCTTTCTGCTCATATCAAGAATGCCATTTTCCCCTTTGCCCACTGACTTTTTGAATTCACATTTTTCTCCCTGCAGTCTTGTCTCTGATGACTTTTAGTATTTGTTGCATACAATTAAGTGCTTAATTATTTAATTTCTTGTATTAGTTTAACTTTTTTTTTTTTGGACATGATAATTTTCTGCCCAACTTGACTGTTAGAGTCTCAAAAGACAACCTTCTACATCTTCCCCAACCAGGGTATAATGTAGTGTCAGTTCCACAGCAGGCAAATAGTAAATGCTTTTAAATTTAGAGTGTATTGGAAATTCTCCAAAAATTCATTAATTGCCATTTAAAAAATCTGTCACAGATGATATTTTAAGGAAATGTATGCATATCATAAAATTGAAATGAGGCAAGGTTTTTATGGGTATCAACAAGGTATCAACACCTTGTTTAAATTTCTGGTGGCTCGAAAAGGAAGACAGATGTAGATTTTCTCATCTCCTCCTCATCTCATATTGTGGGGGTAGTTAGTAGAGGGGAAGTGGATGTAAGAGCCACATGTTGGCACTTATTCAGTAGAGTACTGAGGAACATTGAGAAGTAGCTTCAGGACTATAATATGTTGAGAGATAATTTGGGAGACTGATCTGTGAATTGTAAGTGAAGCAATAGGGAAAGGTAGAGAAGCAATGGCTGAGGTAAGAGTGTGTTGTGGGCAGGATATTGTGACGCATACTTGAGATGACAGATAAAAAGCACCTGACAAACATTAAAGCCCTATATAAATGCCATCCATAGCAATAATAATAATGACAATGTCTGCAATTGGCAGGCCTCCAATCTGCTGATGACTTTATTCCCCAAGTCTCCTACTGTATTCCTGAGCTCCTACCAAGCTTAGGCAATGTGTTTATAGAGCAATATAGGGGTACGCTGCTGCTCTTGGTGGTTGGTATTTGTCCTTCATTCTTTTTTTATAGTTTTTTTTAATTATATAATTTATTTGCTTTTCAGTTCTCAACATTCACTTCCACAAGAATTTGAATTCCAAACTTTCTCCCTATCTCTCCCCACACCCCACCCCAGGACAGCATGCACCCCATCCAACCCTTCCTCCAGTCTAGCCTCCCTTCTATTCTCCCCCCTTCATCCATCCTCCTTCTCTGTTTCATCTCCTTCCCTTCTGTTTTCTTGTAGGGCAAAATGGATTTCTATACCCCATCGCCTATATATCTTATTTTCCAGTTGCGTGCTAAAACAATTTTTAACATTCATTATAAAAACTTTGAGTTCCACATTCTCTCCCTTCCTCCCTCCTCACTCACCCTCATTGAGAAAATAAACCATTCAATATAGGTCATACATGTGTAACACTGCAAAACATTTCCATAATAGTTAGGCTGTGAAAGACTAACCACATTTCCCTCTGTCTTATCCTGCTCTCCATTTATTCCATTCTCTCCCTTGACCTGTCCTCCCCCAATAATGTCTGCTTCTGATTATTCCTTTTTCCAATTTACTGTTCCTTCTATTATCTTCCCTCTCCTAGCCCCTTCTCCCTTGTCTTCTTGAAAGGTAAAATAGACATATATCCAATTGAGTGTGTATTATTCCCTCCTTAAACCAAATCCCATGAGAATAAGGCTCATCTATTCCCTTTCATCTCCCCGCTCTTCACCTCCATTGTAAAAGCTCTTTCTTGCCTCTTTTATGTGAGATGATTTGCTACATTCTACCTCTCCCTTTCTCTTATTCCTAGTATATTCCACTCAACAGTAAATTTTGTTTTCTAGTTTTCTCCCTTCATATTCAGCTCACCTGTGTCCTCTGTCTATGTATATATGCACATATATACACACATACACTCATGTACATATACATACCTATACATATATTATGCACATACATGCATACCCATACACACCTACATATATATATTCCCTCTAACTACCCTAATATTGAAAAAGGTTTCATGAGTTACAAATAACATCTTTCGACATAGGAAGGTAAACAGTTCAACTTTAATGAGCTCCTTAAGGCTTCTCTTTCCTGTTTACCTTTTCACGTTTCTCTTGATTCTTGTATTTGAAAGTCAAATTTTTCTTTTCAGCTCTGATCTTTTCAACAAGAATGCTTTGGAGTCCTCTATTTCACTGAAATTCCATTTTCCCGAAGTGTGATACTCAGTTTGGCTGAATAGGTTATTCTTGGTTTTAATCCTATTTTCTTTGACCTTTGGAATATCTATCATATTCCAATCCCTCTGATTCCTTTGACCTTTGGAATATCTATCATATTCCAATCCCTCTGATCCCCCATTGTAGAAGTAGCTAAATCCTATGTTATGCTGACTGTATTTACACAATACTTGAATTGTTTCTTTCTGGCTACTTGCAATATTTTCTCCTTGACTTGGGAACTCTGGAATTTGGCTATGACATTCCTAGTTTTCCTTTTGGAATCTCTTTCAGGAGGTGATTGGTGAATTCTATTTCTATTTTGTCCTCTGGTTCTAGAATATCAGGGAAGTTTTGCTTGATAATTTCTTGGCAGATGATGTGTAGGCTCTTTTTTTGATCATGGCTTTCAGGGATACCAATAATTTTTAAATTATCTCTCCTGGATCTATTTTCCAGGTCAGTTGTTTTTCCAATGAGATATTTTACATTGTCTTCTATTTTTTCATTCTTTTAGTTTTGTCTTATAATTTCTTGGTTTCTCATAAAGTTGTTATCTCCCATCTGCTCCATTCTAATTTTAAAAGAACTATTTTCTTGAGTGAGCTTTGGAACCTCCTTTTCCATTTGGCAAATTCTGCTTTTTAAAGCCTTCTTCTCCTCATTGGCATTTTGGACCTCTTTTGCCATTTGGGTTAGTCTATTTTTAAAGGTGTTATTTTCTTCAGCATTTTTTGTGTCTCTTTTAGGAAGTTTTTTGTAGCTTTCTTGCATCGCTCTCATTTCTCTTCCCAATTTGTCCTCCACCTCTCTTACTTGATTTTCAAAATTCTTTTTGAGATCTTCCATGGCCTGAGACCATTTCACACTTTTTTTGGAAGCTTTGACCTTGGTGTCTTCCTCTGATTGTATGGCTTTGCTCTTCCTCATCTGAAAGGGTGGAAGAAAATACCTTTTCACTAAGCAAGTAACCTACTACTGTCTTATTTTTTCCCCTTCTTGGGCATTTTCTCAGCTAGTTGCTTGACTTTTGAGTCCTTTGTCAAGTGGAAAGTATACTACCCTAGATTTTAGAGGCTTTATTCAGCTGTTCTCTGAGATATCTCTAAGGACCTGTAAGTTCTCAGTTCCTCTAAGGTGGCACAATGAAGGAGAGGAGTTTACTCCTCTTCTTCCTTGAGCTCTTGTCTGTGAGCAACCACAAGCACTCTTTTCTCCCTTGGAACTGAGAATAGGATTTCTTCTCCACAGCCACTACCCACTTGCCATGCCAGCACTCTTTCTCATCCTAGGACTGCCACTTGGGCCTCAGACCTAGATCAGCTGTTTGGTTCCCCCAGGTACTTTAGGTCAAGGGCTCCAAAAGTGGACAGAGCTGCTGCAGTGGATGCCTCTGCCCTGGGTCCAGAACTGGGGTTGGATTGTTCTCCCTCTCAGTCTGGTGAAAGAGCTTTCTTACTGACCTTTGTAGTGGTCTTTGGCATTTGTAAGTTGAGAAATCTGGGAATAGCAATAGCTGCCCATGATTCTGTGCTCTGAAGTCTGCTCCAGTCTTGTCTGTGCTGTGAGGCCTATGCTGGGCTGTACACTGCTCTGCTCTGAGCCCAGTGCAATAGACCCTTCTGGTCGACCTTCTAGGCTGGATATCTGTTTCACTCTGTCATTTATGGCTTCCATTGCTCCCAAATTTGTTTAGACTCATTTTTTTACAGGTATTTTATGAGCTATGGGGGAAGAGTTAGGGTAGGTCTCATTTATCTTTCATTCTTGCAGAGGACCATGACATCAGGAAGGTGATGCCATGACTTGCAAGTGAATTGGATTTAAGTAAGGGAAGGCTGTGCAAAGTCCCAGCCTTACTGTCTCCTCCAGATCCATCTGAGTCAAGTGGCAAGATATAAATCAGGATGATTAGATATTGGCTTAGATACAGTGGAAAATTTCAGTCTTTTTAAGCTAAGGTCTTTCCTAGGTCTCAGTTTGACTAGGTAACTCCCATTTAGTGATTAAGGCTAGGTAAAAATGAAACAAAGAATGACATTTTTTACCTAGTAAAAAAAATTATGAGGGGAAGACCCTCATCTTTTCTGGTCAAAACAGAAACTATTGCTATTCACATATACTCTGAACCAATCAGGGTACAAGCAATGATCACTAAGTGCAGCTTGGGCTGGGAATTATTTTGGCCAGTCACAAGGGCCAGAGTGAATTGAATTTCAGGCATGGTGCCTAAGAAAACAATCTAGCTTGCAAACCCTAAGAAGTCTTGGGAGGTTTCAGTGATCAAAATTTACACTCCTTTTTGCAAATCATTCACAGGTAAGGGTATGATACCCTACGTAGCCAGAGGGAGAGGAAAGAGGAAATTAAGTGAAATGAAAAGAAAGGAAAGGAAAGGAAAGGAAAGGAAAGGAAAGAAAAAAAATAGAAGAGAGGGAGGAGTTGTGTTGCTCACCTGGAAATGGCCAACTGGGTCCCCAGTGGGGCACATCATACTACTCACAGGTTGTTGTTTGCCCTTCATTCTCTAAAAGGATCATGGCATCAGCAAGATGATGCAATGGCTTTCAAGTGCATTGGATTTAAGTGAGGGAGGGCTGTGCAAAGCCACCAGCCTCACATTCTCTTCCAGAGCCATATGGGTCCAGTGGCAATATGTAGGTGATGACTAAAGATGGCACCCTGTATGCTAGTAAATGTTTAGCAAGCAGACTCTGTGGAAAAAAATTATGTATTCACTTTTAAGTTAAAATGCATTATTAATTAATACTTTCTTTTTGAAAAGAATGTCTTTTTTTTAAATTACATGTGTAAACAACTTTTAAGGCAGAGCCAAAGTGGCAGAGAAAAGGCAAGGACTTGCCTGAGCTCTCCCCACAACCACTCTAGAGACTTCTAAATAATACCCTAAAACAACTTCTGGAGCAGCAGGTTAGGGTAAAAGATAGGGTAAGACAATTTTCCAGTCCAAAACAACTTAGGAGGTTGGCAGGAAAGGTCTACAGTACTGGTGTGAAAGTGCAGTACAGGACTCACCAAAGCAGATCAGGCTTCAGCAAATCAGGAAAAACCTTTGGGAATACCTGAATCAGCAGTGGTAGAGGATGCTTCTGGAGCTGTCAGTCCAAAAATGGTAAAGGGGTTGAACAACTGATAAGAAGGAGATTATAGGGTATCTTTCCTGACACTGAGGGCAGGATTCTGTTGCTTTCCCCATACTCAGATCTGGGTTGCAGTCCTGGGTGGCAATCCCAGGGCAAGGAGGAGAACTTTTACACCACAGCTTGTGGATGAAGGGGAGCAAGGACCTCATCAAAGGTTCAGGGCAGAAAAGAGTGCTTGTGGTTGCTCACAGACCACAGCACAGGCAAGGAGAGGAGTAAACACACATCTCTTTAGATCATATCACCTTGGAAGAACTGAAGAAGTGTCCGTAGAAGTGTCTCTGAAAACAGATACACAAAACCCCTGAAGTGTGAGACAGTGTACCCTTCACCCTGGAAACAGAGCCTCATTTTAGCAGACAGTTAATTAGCAGACAGTTAAAAGTCAAGAAAGAGGTGAGAAAAATGAACAAAAAATAGAAAAAATTCTGACTACATAAAGTTTCTATGGTGACAAGGAAGATCAAAACACACACACTTAGAACAACATTGCAGTCAAAAGGCCCTACAGTCAAAGCTTCAAAGAAAAATGTGAATTGTTCACAGATTATGGAAAAGTTGAAAAAAGGATTTTAAAAATCCAGGAAGAGAGGTAAAAAAAATTGGGAAGAGAAATATGAATGATGCAACAAATTCATGAAGAAAACAATCAGCAGCTTGGTAAAGGTGGCACAAAAGTACTGAAGAAATAATAAGCAGATTAGACCACATGGCAAAAGAGGTACAAAAGTCCATTGAGGAGAAGAAGTTTTTGAAAAGCCGAATTGGCCAAATGGAAGAAGCACTGAAGAAAAGAACTAATTAAAAATTAAAAAATAAAATTTCCCAAATGGAAAAAGAGGCACAAAAGCTCATTGAAGAAAAAAATTCCTTAAAAACTAGAATTGAAGGAAAAACCCCCCAAAAAACTAGAATTGAGCAAGTGGAAGCAAATGACTCTATGAGACATCAAGAAACAATAGAACAATACCAAAAGAAGGAGAAAATAGAAGACATCGTGAAATATCTCATTAGAAAAGCAATTGTCTTGGAAAATACATCTAGGAGAGATAACTTTAAAATTATTGGACTTCCTGAAAGCCATGATCAAAAAGAGACCCTAAACATTGTTTTTCAAAAAACTTGGGAAAACTGCCTTGATATTCTAGAATCAGAGGGTAAAATAGAAATGGAAAGAATCCACTGATTACCTCCCAAAAGAGATACCAACATGAAAACTCCCAGGATTACTATAGCCAAATCTCAGAGTTCCAAGATTAAGGAGAAAATATTGTAAGCAACCAGAAAGAAACAATTCAAGTATATTGGAGTCACAGTCAGGATAATACAAGAGTTAACAGCTTCCCTATTCAAGGGTAAGAGGTCTTGGAATATGATATTCTGGAGGGCAAAAGAGTTAGGATTACAAAGAAGAATCATCTACCCAGCAAAATTGAGTATAGTCTTTCAGGGGGTAAAAGCTCATTCAATGAAACAGAGGACTTTCAAGAATTCCTGATGAAAAGACCAGAGATGGATAGAAAATTTGACTTTCAAATAAAAGACTCAAGAGAAGCATGAAAAGGTAAACAGGAAAGAGAAGCTTTAACGAACTCATTAAAGTTGAGTTTGAATTCCTACATGGAAGATGATAACTATAACTAGAATTTTATTGTTATTAGGACAATTGTAAGGAGTATGTATAGACAGAGGATATAGGTGTGAATTGAATATGATGGGCATATATCTAAAAATAAAACTATGGGGTAAGAAAGAAGAATGCACTTAGAGAAAGGGAAAGGTATAAAGGGATAAATAATCTCTCATAAAAGTGGTAAGAAAGAGATTCGACAGTGGAGAGGAAGCTGTGGGAGATGGTAGGGAACATTTGAACCTTACTCTCATTGGAATTGGCTCAAAGAGGGAATAACAAAAACACTCAACTGCGTATATCAATCTATCTTACCCTACAGGAAAGTGAGAGGGGAAGAGGACAAAAGAAATGGGAGGAATTTTCATAAAAGGAGCAGTAGATTGGGGGAAGCAGTAGTCAGAGGCCATAGTTTTGAGAAGGGACAGGGAGGAAGGATAGAATAATTAGGGAAGAAATTAGGATGGAGAGAAATAGAGTTAGCAATCATAGCTGTGAAAATTTTTTTGAAGTAAGTTTCTCTGATCAAGGTCTCATCTCTCAAATATATAGAGAAATGAGTCAAATTCATAAAAATAAGAGCTATTCTCCAAATGACAAGTGATCAAAAATATCATCAGTTTTCATATGAAGTAATAAACAATTCTGAGGTACTACTTCATCCCTATTAGGTTGACTAATAAAACTGAAAAAGAAATTGACTAATGTTAGAGGGAATGTGGGAGAATTGAGACATTAATACACTGCTAGTGGAATTGTGAACTGATTCAACCATAGGGCAATTTGGAATTACGCCCAAATATTTATAGCAGATATTTTCTTATAGCAAAGAATTGAAAATTAAAGGCAATGGCTGAACAATTTGTGGTATATGAGTGTGCCATAAGAAATGAAGAGCTAGATGCTCTCAGAAAAATCTGGAAAGACTTAGAGGAGCTGATGCAAAATGAAATGAATAGAACCAGGAGAACATTGACACAGCAGCAACAATATTGTAAGATGATTAGTTATAAATCACTTAGTTATTCTCATCAGTATAATGATCCAAGAAAACTCTGAAGGACTTACAATGAAAAATGCCATCTATCTCCAGAGAAAAGCTGAAGGAGTCTGAATACAGATTGAAACATACTTTTTAGAACTTTCTTTATGGAAATATGTTTTGTGTGATTACTCTCATGTAACCTATTATCAAATTGCTTGCCTTCTCAGTGAGATGAACGGGGAGGAAAGGAGAGAATTTGGAACTCACTTTTAAAAACAAATGTTAAAATTGTTTTTACATATAATTGGGGAAAAATATTAAATTTAAAAAATAGTAAAATGATATAAATAGGTAGTTTTCAGAAGAAAAAATCCAAACTATCTACAGTAATACGAAAAAATGTTCTAAACCACTATTGATTAGAGAAAGGCATATTAAAACAAATCTGAGGTACCACTTCAAACATCAAAAATGACAAATGCTGGAGAGAATGATGGAAAAATGACAAAAGAAAACTTTTAACTTTCATTTTTTATAATGGTTGAGTTTCAAGTTCCCTCCTTCCTTTCCCTATCTCCTCCTTGAGAAGGTTCTTTGATATAGATTTTACATATGCAGTGTTGCACAATATATTTCCATTGAACACTTTTTGAAGTTTAGAAAGTCAAAAAAACCCAGTAAATCAAGTCTGGATTTATACCCACTATCAATTTCTGAGATGTAAATGCTCATGCTGAAAATTTAATAATTGTTTTTTCTAAATCCAGTAGAAATGACTTCAGCACATCTCTGCCACCCCTCTCTATTTTTTTGTCTCTGTCTATCTGTCTCTCTATATTAGGCACATGGCATAGAATCTAAATTCATAATGAAAAGGTTAATGTAGTATCAGAAATAGTTTGCAATACAACTATAGATGTTAATGTTCTCTCTCAGAGCTTAATAAATATAATGGAAAGATTCTTTTAGAAAAGGGAAAACATGGAACTTGTGAGATTTGAGGGGAAGCAATATTTGAAAAACTTAAGGTATCTTCTCTATGGCAATATTAAAATATATATTCATATTTCTCAGCATCACATGGTGATAGATCATGTGCTGTGGCTCCATGAAATTATAAATAATATAAAAGACAGAAATATTAATTATATCCTTTGCATAAAAAATAATAATAGAGGTCACACAAGTAAAGGATGTAGCCCTAAATGGAGACTCAATGGTGATATCCAAAATAATAAATATGTCAAGAACAAATAGTAGCAACTAATCACTAAAAGGAAATGATCATGATGAAATAATAAAACAAAATTTTGGGGATGCAGAAAAAGTTGGAAAAGTTATATCCCTGAAAGACATAAATGGACTCAATAGAGAAAGAGAAGATTAATGAAATGTTGAAAAACTATAAAAATCAACACAATGAACAATCCCAAAATAAACACAAAAAAATCCTGAAAGTTAGAGAAACATGAGATAAAGAACATAAAGACTATAGAAATAACAGACAAAATTAAAATCTGGTTCTTTGAAAGACTAACCAGTTGAGTAGACCCTTAGTTAATCTATTGAAAAGAGAGCAAAATCAAGTTAGCAAAATAAAACATAAGGAAGATGAAGTCATGACAGAGAAAAGTACCAGAATTATTCAAAATCTTCTTTACATAAGAATATTCTAGCAAAATCAAAAACTGTTATGATGTTAATCACTTTATAATACAGTTTGAGATGGGGTATGACTCATCTTCTTTTACATTTTTTGTCACCAATTCCCTTAATATTCTTGATCTTTTGTTCTTCCGGATCATTTTTCTAGCTCTGTAAAATGCCTTTTTGGCAGTTTATTGAATAATGAAATTAATTTAGGTAGAATTATCATTATTATTATATTGACTTAGCCAACGCATGAGCAATTAGTATTTTGCCAGTTGTTCAGATCTGACTTTGTTAATTTGGAAAGTGTTTTGTAGTTATGTGTAGTTCCTGAGTTTATTTTGGTATTATTTTATATTGTTTATGGTTATATCACTTTGTTGGTAATATGTAGAAATGCTGACAATTTATTTGGGTTTATTTCATATATTGCAACTTTTCTAAAGTTATTAATGATTTCAACTAGTTTTTTTTAAAAAAGCTCCATTTAATCCATTAAAAACAGATTAACCTAGCTTATTTTTTCCATCATGCGAATATCATAAAAATATATAATATATGGGTTTAAATACTGCTTCTGATACTTATTATCTAGGCATTTGGATAATAGATTCAGAGCTAGGAGATAGGCATTTATTTAGCACTATGTATCAGGAACTATGCTAATTATTAGGGACACAAAAACAAAGTAAAAGAAGTCCCTGCCCTCAAAGAATTCATATTCTAATGGCCAGATAACATATATGTATTTATGTTTGTATATATATATATATAAACATATGTAGACATCTTTCTCAATATATCCCTATACATGTGCACATATAATGATAATTTTATTATATATAAATAAGAATATGTAATAAAATATATGATAGTATATAATATAAATTAACACATGATAATAAAAATTATAGGTAACATTTATAGTACTTATTATATTCCAGGTTATTATTTCTATCTGTGTATCTAATAAGAGAAAAAGATCTGAGTCTTAAAAGCAAACCAGGGATCTCAAGAGATGGAGATGAGGAAGGAGAGCATTGCATTTCAGGAATGGAAGATAATTAATGCTAAGGCATAGAAATGGAGCTTTGCGCATAAGAATTATTAAGTGGGCCAACATGATTGGACTTTAGTGTGAGAGAAGGAGTAGAATGTATAAGAGAATTGGAAAAAACCCCAAAAGAATCATATAGCAAAGAGCTTTAAAAGTCAAAGAAGTTTTCATTTGATCTCAGAGGTAATGGAGTTTATGGAGAAGGGTGATGACATGGTCAAACCTGAATGTCTGAAAAATAACATTGATGGAAAATGGATTCAAGCTGATGAGAACCAATGCAGGGAGATAAAATAGGAAGCTATTGCAGTAACCCAGAAAAAATACGATGGGAGCCTGAACTAGGGTGGTAGTTGTGTGACTGGAGAGAAGGGGCTATATTTCAGAGGTGCTGTAGAAAAAGAAATAAGATTTTGTGACTTGCTGGATATGTAGGTTGAGTGAAAGTGAGAAATCAAGGATGTTACCAAGATTTGGAACCTAGACAACTGGAAAGATGGTGGGTGACTGAGAATAATAGTGAATTTAAAAAAAAGTAGGTTGGGGATAAAAGGGGAAGATGAGTTCTGTTTTGTACAGATTGAGTTTGAGATGCCCATGGAACATCTAGTTTGAAATACCTAAGAGGTATGAGGGACAAGAACTCAAGACAGAGACCAAGACTGGAGATATATATATATTTCTGTATCATCTGTACAATAATAATAATTGACATTTTTATAGTGCTTTAAGGTTTGCAACGTACTTTGCATACATTCATCCATTTGATCCTTATGACATCCCTGTGAGGTAGGTGATATTATTTCATTTAACAGATGAAGAAAATGGGACAAGAATTAAGTAACTTGCTCAGGGTCACCCAGCTGGTGAATATCTGAAGCAGGATTCAAATTGAGGTCTTCATGACTCCCAGTCCAACCTTCTATCCACTGCACCAGTTAGCTGCCTTCTAGAGAGGAAAACTACACCCATGAAGTTGGTGAACTCAAGTGAAAGAAAAGATGATATATGGATATATATGTGGGTATATGCATACTATACACACATATACATAATACATATATGTGTATAGATGCATGAGTGCATGCATGTATTTATATACGTCTAAATATGTATATCTATATGTCCTGTAGGCGTCTCAGACTCAGTCTGTACAAACCAGATGTTTTCTTCCTCTTACCCCCCAACCTACTTCTTTTCTGAAATTCACCATTATTCTCAAGGGCACCCACTAGTCTTTCTGTCATTTAGGTTTGAAATCTTGGTGTTGTCTTTGATTCCTTGCTCTCAATCACTCTATAAATCCAGTAAGTTTTCAAATCTTATAATTTCTTTCCCTGTCACTTCTCTGGAATACAGTCCCTTCTCTTCACTCACACAGCTATCATAATGCATACATAATATACACATGCATGTAATTATATATATATATACACACACACACACACAAAGTTATATAAATGCACAGTACATATATGCACACATCCTATATTTGTGTGTATACACATGGGTGTATACATATACATGTGTATGTATATGTGTAGATATGTACACAGAATACACACGTGTGTGTATATACCAGTTAGAGGGTGAGATATGCTGATCCAGAAAAGGAGCAGAAGAGGCCCAGAGTGGATATGTGATTATCCCAAAGTCACAGAGGTGGTAATGAAGACAGGGTTTGAGCCCAGGTTTTCTAACTCTAAATCTAGGACTCTTTCCTTTAAATCACATGAACTTGAACCACATGAAGCACATGAAATAATTTTTGCTGTAGTAGATCTCAGATTTCTCAATTGCAAAATGAAGGGGTTGGTTTAGAATTCCAAAATTAATTCTAGCCATAGATCTATGATTAGTTACACTTACTCTGGTGATTGAGTCTTTTTCTGCTTGATCCTTGAAAGAAAAATGGGACAATATATACAAAATAGAGAAATATAGATTTAGGCTTGATATAAGGAAAAACCACAGCAATTTGATCTGTCTAAAAGTGACAGAATGCAGTGGCATAGTGACAAGATAACATGGCAAAAAGATGGTGGTAAAGGGGCTAAGAGGAATCACTTCCTCAGGCAGTAGTGGATTTTCCTTTACTAGAAGTCTTCAGTATAGGTTGAGCGATCATTTGCTATGATATTGCTACAGTATGTTATAAAACTAATTGCACATTCCCCACTGGCATTAAGAGGTCATGCCACCAGTGATCAGCTGCTACTTGTTAATTCAAAGTCTAGGGATGATCTTGAGAATCTGGGCGGGGGGGGGGGGGAATTGTCTTTTCTAGTACTACAGCTCATGTACTTCCACCAAGGTATTCCCCATCTTGATTAGTTATGTATATCCATTAGCCAGCAAGACTTAATTATCTTTGAGAAATGAGCATTTACTATAGTTATATACAGTTGGCATAATAGATACAAAACATTCACACCCCCCTCCACAAAAATCTGTGATCCTTTGTCCCACCAATATATAGAGATTCCAAGAGATGTTGGGCTCAAGCTTAGATGTGACCATTCCTGGAAGTAATTTTGCTGGAGTCCTCAAGATCTTCTTAGTCTTAATGTAACTTTTCTTTTGAGTTCTTAGCTATTTGTCCTTGACTCCTATCTAGACACTGCCTCAGGAAACACTACTTGAACAGCAATGAAAAAGTTAAAATCCTCTGCTCCTATAAGTTCATATTGTTCTCCTCCAGACAAGGAGAGAAGGGAAGAGTCTGAGGTCAAGGTTCAGGTGCTCGCCCTCAACCTCCTACTCCCCAAGCAATTCTTTCTCATGGTTTTTACTATATGCACACTCCCTCGTGGTTTGCTATTCATTTGCATCTCTCATTTATGAACTGGTTGCACGACAAAGTTCCTCAACTAATCAGAACAGAAATTTTGTTTGCACCCAGGAAGGTATCAGAGTCTTGTTCGTAGCCAGTGAACAACTGAAATATATTATCACCTGTTTAAAGTATCAATGTTTCACTTTGTCAGTAACTTACCTTGAAATGAACTAAACTAATTATTTATGCTGACACTGGCTCTTATATTATTAATTACATTACCTTTCATCATCATCATCATCATTAACAGTGTGCTAAATGATAAGTTACCTGTGACCCTTCCCAGACATCTTCTACATTTCAATATGGGGTTTCTATTAACAAGCTTTCTGAAATCATTGCATACATGTATCTACCTGCTTATTGTCTGATAATAGCACTGTAATGCTTAGAGGTTTGCAAAGCTCTTTTCTCCCAAAACACTGTAAGTTTAGTGGAACAAAGATTTCTTTGTCTTAAAAATTAGTAAAATAAGACTAAATAATTTCATCTTGGATTTAGAGCTGTCAGGGATGCCAGATGTTATTTAGTACAATCTCCTTATTTTATAAATGAGGAAACTGAGGTGCAGAGGGGTTAATTGTTCAATGCCACATTGATATTAAGTAGTAGAGATAGAGTTAAAAGCTAGGTCCTATGGCTCCAGTGACAGTATCCTTACCACTACCCTGTGCCCTTCTGATTTGTCTAGGGTCACCCAAGTTCAAGCCCTTGTTTCTCTTTACCCCAAAACCAATACTTTTTCTCTGATTCACAGCAGTAGCAAGTTTTCTGGATTTCTTGGGTCTCTAGAGAAATTAAATAATATCACCTTTAAGTGAAATCTTACCTTTTGTATTTGTCTCTTGAGTGTTGGCCCCATCAAGTATTTTGGATGTTGCTATCTGAATCACTGAAAATGAACAATGCAAGATTTGAACAATTTTGTCAATATGGTTGACTGAAAGAAAAGCTGAAAGGAAGACTGAGAGAAGCAAAAATAATAATGATGGTCAGATTCTAGACTGAATGAACTAACTTTTTTAATTTTCATTCCAAAGCTTAATTAGTATTCAGATAAATTTGAAAGGGTTTCTCCTCTTATTTTTCTATAATTCTCAGAAAGAGGAAAATGCATTTGTAATATTATTAGTGTTTCTCTAAGACTGGACAAAATTGGGTTATTGTCAGCTGATATTTCCCATATTCCATTATGGTTTAGTATTTAGAAATTTGCCATTACAATGCAAAATGGTGATAGTTGAATAAGAAGACACAAAAGGAAGCAGAGAAAGGTAAGCCTGCAACTGTGAAGGAGTAAGTACAGGACTTAGCATGAAGGAATCCCTGGGGATCTGAGGAGTGCCAAATGTCTTGCTCTAAAAATCTGTCTTGCACCAGTTTGTCTTAGAGAAATAGCCATCTTTAGAATTTTCCTTCTGACTTTTTAATTAGCAAATTAGGTTTATCAATATTAGGAGACAGATTATTGAGTGGACAGGACACCTGATTTGGTCAGAAGATCTCAATTCAAATAATCATTAACTAACTGACTATAATAAAAAATGACCAGCTTTGGACCCATCTCTTAAGGTCTTCATTTCTCCTTTCATCTGTAAAATGCAGATTAAAAATCTCTCCTATAATGATTGTGAGACCCAAAGGAGATAATCATTTTTAAAAAAGTGCTTTAAAAAGCATAAAGCAACATAGCATTGAAAAGCATTACTCAAATTATTGCCTTTATTGCTATTAATAGCAATTCAATTAACTGAAATTCAAGTCTTGCAATGGAAGAAAGGAAGGCTCTGGCTGGAGAGGTATCCTTCTTCATTAGGTCTCTCCCATAGGCAATAGTAGCATTGGATTAACTTTCAAATTTCCCTAATTGCCACTGTAGAGATTCTGGACACGGAGAGCCTGAGGCTATAAAAATTAGTGGCAATACTAGAGAAGGTAGAAGGAACATTGCAGCTACAGACCATAAGGGGAGCCAGCAACTTCCTGAATCACTAGATTGATCCAACGTAGACCTGGTCCAGAATAAGTGGTCACTCCCTTCCATGATTCTCATGATTTCTACCCTAGAAACTAATTTTTCTTTGTTGTTAAGAATAAGATCTAGAATAAAAGTTATCTTTATTGCTTCTTCTGCCTTTTGAGAAATACCATTATAATTTAACCAAGCAAGATATTATTAACAGTGCTGTTTTGTTCAGGGAGCTCCAGCTGTTGTCAGGATAATTGAAGTCTCTTTCATTTTTTTTTAAAATCATATTTCTGTACCAGTTTTATGATCTGTTTCCCAAACACCTCATCCATTTCCTTTCTTTTTTTCTGTACAGATGGTTAGTAGCATACTCTGATAACAGTATCACTTTTATTTCTCTCTCTTATTGATAGTCACCCAAATCATGGTGATTTATGGATTTCCTCATGATAACAATAATAGCTAACATTTTTGTAGCTTTTTAAGGTTTAGAAGTACTTTTGAATATTAAAGATTGGTGCTGTTAATACCCTCATTTTACAGAAGATGAAACTGAGGCTGAGAGATATTAAGTGACTTTTCTTAGGTTAAAACAGCGAAACAACAACCTAGTCAAGTGATTGTTCAAGGTGAGAATTTGAACTCAAGTCTTCCTGATTCCAAGTTCAGGATTCTATCTACTGAACCACCTTTACAGGTATATTTTATTAATGCATATTGCTACTCTTTTCACACCTTTCCAGATAAACATAGATAGTTCTTTTAAAATAGGACTTCCCTTCCAGATTCCTACTCTAGTCAGGGATCTTTTCCCACCAAGTCTTGGTAACACATAGGACAAATTTACCTCCTTACATCAGGATCTTTAGTATGCCTTGCTTGTTATCTACACCTTGTACTTTTGTACATGGGCATCTGAGTGCAAGTGTTTTATTACTGTATTCTTTCTTTGATTTTGTATCCTAAGAATTTCTGAGTTTCATTATTGATATTTTTTCCCCCAAACTGTAGAACCACTCTGTGTATTTTGATTTTCTTTACTTGCAGTACAATCCTCTGAGCTCCAACTGAAGCAGTCACTGGCCTCCCCTAACCCTATACATCTGAGGCTATTCTGGATCTAAACCTGATTCAAAAAACACTCAAGGTTTTTCTTAGTGGAAGGCCATTTTCAGTTGCATAATTAAGTCATAGGCAATTAAAGCTTATATGGAATAATGAAGGGAGTGAAATCCCCATCATCTCCACTTTGGGTACAGCCTTCCTCCACTCTGAGTGCTGTTTAAAGTCTTTGAGTCAGGACATATAGGTTTCAGTCATTGTAGTAAAAGATAATCTTAAAGGTTTCTTCCAGCTCTGACATTCTATGACATCAATTAGATACTACAGATTATACATACAGTGTAGGAAAGAGAATGTCAATGGAGACACCCAGAAATTCTTAAGGCTTTCCTGACAACTGAAATCAGAAAGTGATGATGTCATCCAACATGTTGTCACATACATGTTTATTTTAGCTTTCATTCACTCAATTATCAAACATTTGTTCAATCAACCAATCAATCCTTATCTAACATCTATGTGTATAAGTACATAAATCTCTAGTAGAGGAAGAGGGTTACCTGAAGGTGGATTCAGTTGTTAGCTAAGTATAATTCTAAAGATCTTAACTGGTAGATTGCACTGATAAATTTTAGCTTGTGCTTGTCACCTTTGTGTTTGAATTTATAACAGTCCTTTTCTGTTTGAAGAGGAAAGAGGAAATGCCCTTTCTCTGTTTTCTTTCTCTTTTCAGCATTTTTGAGATCTATGGTAAGGGTGTGATTAAAAGCACATTATTAGGAAAGAAAATGTGTTCCTTAAACTACCAAGACAATCCCTTTGTCAGAGAGGTCAACAAACTATCGAAGTTCAATTTTGTGGACCTTTGGATATTTTTTATTATGTATGTTCCTATCCCTAGAATACTCTAGTTAGAAACCTACTGGTCCTGATATTCTCCAAGATGCTTTAATAAATACAGACTTAGGATTTCAGTGAATCGAATTCTATAATTGCTATCAATAAGAGAGAGAAGGAGATAGCTAGCTAGTTAGAGAGAGAGATATTCACAGGGTAACTGATCATAGTTCTTCAGTTGAAATTAGTTGCTAATGAGATGGCCTGATGTAGCTTAGGGAATCAAGGATAGATTCAGGGGTGCAAGGGTTTGTACATCAATGTATCAGTAAGCACCCTGACATGTTGCTATCGCAGGTTCTTAGATCTGCTTTTCTAAAAGGAAAGCAACTTTTGAGGAGTCAACAATCATTTAATAAGTGCATGTATCATTCACTTAATTCAGGGGAAAAAGTCAGCATTCTGAGCTTTAGAGAAAATACAGAGGAAATACAGATCAACCAACATGACTTCCAACTTCCAACTGTCTGACATAAGCAATGCATACATAAACCACAGACAGATCCAACTGTCTGACCATTACATACATACATAGTTACTAGAGAGAGAAGCACCAACATCATAGTTGGGGAGTTCCTTAACAGTTTCCCAGAGTCTCATCTCATCAAGCAAACACTTCCAAAGAGTAAGCCCCAAACCAAAACCTGATCTCAGAATATTTATACATTTTTTAGAGTCAGACGGCATCACAGCCCTTGAGAACCAGTGCCTCATTAACAAAAGTTGTGGGCTTTCCTACAAATCTTCTCAGGTCCATTAATGGGTGGGGATCTTCTTTAAATACATTATTCAATCAGTGGCACTTGACTATACCAAAATAAAAAAAATGCATTATCAATACAATCAGTACATCTGGTTTTTGAGAGAAGTTTCCAGTTACTATTTGGCTCTTAAGTAATCAAACCATGTACTGATTTATAACTTTGGTGCCAGCTTCCCATCTGAACCTAAAAGCAAGGTGATACATACAACATATTTGAACATAAACAGTTTGTCTTTGTTTCATCCTTTGTCATTTTTCATTCATGTTTACCTTTTTATGCCTATCTTCATTCTTGTATTTGCAGTTAAAGTTTCCCTATAACTCTGGTCTTTTCATCAATAAAATCATCAGTACTTGGAAGTCTTGTATTTCTTTGAAGATCCACTCCTTCCACCCACTCCCACATACCCCTGCCACATAACTTTCTATTCAGTTTTGCTGATCAGTTTTGCTTGTCTATAATTCTTGACTATAATTCAATGTCTTTTGTTTTCTGGTAACTGGTACATTCTTTCTATTTTCCCTTTGCCCTCTGATTCTGAGAGATCCATGCAATTTTCTTTTAGACATGAAATAGATTTTCTGAGTTCCTTTTTTTGCTCATGGCATTTGGAGGGTCTGATGATTCTTAAAATTTTTTCTCCTTGATCTGTTTTCCAGGAAAACTTTGTTTTTGGTATGAAATCTTTCATTTTCTTCTATTTTTTCAGTCTTTTGTTTTAATATTTTTTGTTGCCTCATGGAGTCATAGTCTTTTATTTGGTTCATTTGATTTTCAGGGCATTTGTTGTTTGGGGAAGGTTTTGTATCTTCTATTAACCTGATAATTCCCTTTCTAATTCTTTCTTCCATACTTCTCATTTCTTTTCCATTTTTTTCTTCAAGTGTTCTCATTCCATTTATAAAAAAATACAAACTCTTAAGAAACTCTTGTTTCATCTCTTCTAGGAATTCTACTTGAGTTTGTGCTCAAGCTGATTTTTTCCCCTGTGGCAATGCTTATAGATATTTTAGAACCATTCTGTTCTGTTTGTGTCTTGACTGTTCCTGCCAGCATAAATAGCTCATTATGGTCAACTTCTTTTGCTTCCCTATTCTTCCAGCCCTTTTCCAGACCACAGACTTGATGTTAAGGCTGGGCTGTGTATCCCTGCTGGACGAGAGTCCTGGTTTATCCTGTTGCATCTTTTTAGGGTATTGTATATCATATTATTCCTGGTTCTTAGGGAGCCAGAAGGTTCTGACATGGTCTGATCAAGGATAAAGTTTGATTGTCATTCTCAGGTTTGAACTCTGCATGTTCCTGACCTGGATTTGATTCTGAGCAAGAGTAGACTGCTGCCCAACTCTACTCCTATCAAGCAACTAGAAAGCTCTGTTGCCTCTTAATTGCAGAATTATAGGTTCCTCTTTGTCTTGGGATTCTCATCCTGGTTAGTTTTCTCTAGGTCAAGTTAGATGTTAGAAGAAAGTGCCTATTTTATACCTAACATCTGAACTACATCAGTGCTGCTGCTGCTATTGTTGCTGCTAGCTTCTGAACTTCCTTTTTCTACACACTTTCCCGGGGTCTTCCAACCCAGGAATGCTATTGCTGTGAGCAGGTTCCTTTCTCATTTTGCCCTGGTAATGAAAAACAAGGCTCCTCGTTGGCACATGCCCACATCTCAGTGTCTGGATATAGATCTTTTTGTCCTGGTGCACATTGTCTTCCTTTACATTAGAATGAACTGAACGTAGTGCGTTTTTTGGTCCAACCTATCTTTCTACCTATGCTAAGCTGGGTTGGACAAGGTCTCACTATGACTTTTGCTGGATTTCCACATCAGGATTCACTCTGGTCCATTTTCTAGATTTGTAGGGAGGAGTTTATGGAGAAGAGCTCACTGCATTGTTCTCTATCACTCGATGGAATGTTACTTTCTCCTCTCTAAACATTCAGTTCTTAGGCTGCTTATTCTATCCTAGAGATATGTTTGTAATTGATTTCTTCCCCCCTCCAATTTTTTTCCATTCTATTTCCAGCACCACATAAATTTACTACAACTAATAGTGAAGTCCCGGATCTCTAAAAATGAAGAGACTAGATCCCATAAAGGTAACTCAGGTGTATCTATGAGTGACCTGAAATATAGTGATTTTTGGATAAGGGCATCATCTGAAGGAGTACAGAAAGTTTTTCAAATAGCTAGGAAGTTAGTACAAATGACAAAAAGAGTGATCTCCAATTATACTGTAAATAAGGGAGGTACTTTCCATAAATGCATTAGAATCTGTCATTGATCAATTAGTTGATGTAAAAATAAATGATAAAAAAAAATTTCAAAAAGGACCTGAGAAAGCTGTAAGGTAGTCAGAAAGTCACAGAACAGAGACCTTGGAAGTTCCAGGAAGAAACAAATAAGATTGAGAAAGCCTAAGTTCAAGTCCTCTGAGGCCTCTAACATTATCCTGAGATGTCAGAGCACACTATCCAGTGATTTGAACTACAAAACGACCAGGGTGTCTAATCCAGGAAATAATCAGGGCAAGATCCCAGGAACCCAGGGCAAGACCAAACAGAACTAACCATCCCACTCAGTGCAGTAACGGACACTACTGAATTTTGCCTGGTCTCATTTAAGGAACTAAAACTGGAGAGAAGAATATGTAGATAAAACATCTACCATTATAAAGGTTGAAAATCTAGAAAGACTCCAAAGGGAGGAGTTGTTATTCTATAGCAATTTCAAGCAAAGATTCATATGAAAAATGGATTTTCCACAAAGACTGCACAAATAACTAGATGAAATGAAAGAGGTGAAAAGTGAAATAAAAGCTCTTATAGGAAGAATTGGAAGAATTAGCTTGGGAAAGGAAATGGTAGATGTTATTCAACTGTCATTTCCTACAACACACAATATAACTTTGTCACAATCATATACCACAACTTGTTCAGTCATTCCTTAGTTGATGGCCATACCCTCTATTCTTTGCCACAGAAAGGACTGTTATACATATTTATATATATATGGGTCATTTTCTTTAAAAAATATTTTGGGAGGTAAAGGCTTAGTAGTGATATTTCTGAGTCAATGAATATGTACAGTTTTAGAGTCCTTTGGGCAAAGTTCCAAATCATTCTCCAGAATGGTCGCATCTGTTCACAGCTGTACCAACAATGCATTAGTGTACCTATCGTTTATATTTTCTCCAGCATTTGTCATTTTCCCTTTCTGTCATCTTAGTCAATCTGATGAGTGTGAGATGGTACTTCGAAGTTGTTTTTATTTGTATTTCTCTAATTATTAGCCATTTAGAGGATTTTTTTGTTATTATTGATAACTTTTCTTCTTCTTCTTCTTCTGAAAACTATCTGTTCATATCCTTTGACCATTTATCAACCTTATGAACTGATGAAAATTGAAGTGAGAAGAACTAAGAGAATATTGTATTTAGTAACAACAATATTGTAGGGACAGTCAGTTATGAAAAACTTAGTTACTCTGGTCAATACAATGATCCATTGCAATTGCAAATTGCAAATCCAAAATGCTATCCACCTCCAGAGAGAGAACTAATCAACTCTGAGTGAAGATTGAAACACATTTTCTTTCACTTTTTTTCTTGCTTTCTTTTTTGGCAACATGGCTAATATGGAAATATGTTTTGCATGACCTCATATATAGGATATTCATAATGGCAATTCTTGCCTTCTCAATAGATGGTAAAGGGGCTGGAGGGAGAATATTCTGAATTGAAAATAAAAACAAAGCAAATGTCATATAAGAAATGAATTTTCTGAAAATGTGCCAAACAGAAATTACTGACTCCATAAGACAATGAAAAATATTAGAACCAAATCAAAAGAGTGAAAAAATAGAAGAAAATGCAAAATGTTATATAAAAAACAACTGAACTGGAAGTAATGATGTTCAAGAAGTAAGGATGATGATGATGATAATTATTATTTGTATAGTGCTTTAAAGTTTGCAAAGCTCTTTAAAAACATATGCTATTTCATTTGACCCTCAGAACAACCCTGTGAGGTAGTTGCTACTTATAGTCTTTTTGAATATCTAAGGAAATTGAGGGTGAGAGATATTGTCACTTGCCCTGGCTTACCCAGTATCAAAGGCAAGATTTGAATTCAGGTCTTTCCATCTCCCTCCAAGTTCAGCACTCTGTCCACTGTCCCTTGGAGAGATCACTTAAAAATCACTGAACTCACAGAAGATTGTGACTTTAGAAAGTCCAAACAATATATTTCAAGACATTATGAATGAATGTTAACCTGGTCTATTGAATCTACTAATAACCTGAAAAGAACTAGAGGAAAAGTTCCAGGAACATCATAGCCAAAACCCACAGTTTCTACATCAAAGAAAAATACTTGAAGCATCTGGAAAAAACATCCCTTCAAGTACCAAGAAATTGCAGTCAGTAGTTTCTATTAAAAAATAAAAGGTCTTGGAATATAATATCCCACCCTATAGCAAAAGATGTTCATAAGTCTGGGGCAGGGAGAATCAGTTCTTTTTCTGAGCATGTGGAGAGAGGAGAAAGGTGGATGAAGGAATACACTAGTGTAGAAAGGAGAAAGAAGGGTATGGAACTTGCTATTTCTTATACATGAGGTACACAAGAAGATACAAATATGAAAAAAGGTGGAGGGAGTAGATATTAGATTTATTTCATTCTTTTATAAACAGGACAAAACTGTGTTTAACATAAGCATATGCATATTTTGGAGTAGAAATACATTGAACAATGGAAAAAAATGGAAATAAAGAATAGTCATAAATAAAACACATTATGGTCCTGAAAGGCAAATAAAAGGGGAAAAGTAAAACTAAATAAGTGTAATCTAATCTGATGCCTTCGTTTGTCTCTTAGAAAATTGGAGAGGTACCTGAAAAAATTGTGGCATATGAATGCAATGGAAAATTATTGTGCTATAGAAAATGATGAAAGACATGATTTCAGAAAACCCATGAGTGGTTTGAGCTGATGTGGAATGAAGTGAGTAGAACCAGAACAATTTTTTTTTTACAGTAACATGAGGAATTGTAAGGAAAAATAACTTTAAAACATGTAACTCTGATGAATGCAATGGCGACCCATGTCTCCAAAGGACCTGTGATGAAGCATGTTATCCACATCTGCAGTACCAGGGTGATATCCACAGTAGCTGCCATGGATATTCAAGAGTATATATTTGCAAAACATAAACTCTCTTCCTCAAAGATAAAATGAAAATATTTATCCAGATACCAGAAAGTCAATTCCACCAGGGAAACAAGGAAGTTTGTACAAATTACCAGTAGAAGGAAGACTGCCATACCCAAGCCTTCCCTTGGTCAGGCCTTCTCACAAACAAGCTCCCTTAGACAAAATACTCCTCTTTTACTCAGGTTAGCTTCTCTGCTCTGTTCTATCAGAGCTCTCAGCTCCACCTCTCTCTCCCTGCTACATCTTTCCTGCTCCATGCATTCAGCAAGCTCCTCCCACCATGGGATTCATGTGACTCAGGTTGTGGGCTGAACCAAAGCTCAAAGCAGGTCACAAGGGTCTATTAAGGAGCAGGGAAGATCTTCAAAACCCCTGACAGAAAGATGGTGGATACAAGGTGCAGAAAGAGATGTGTATTTTTTGACATGCTTACCGTGTAGATTCATGTTGCTTGACTACACTATTACAGTCTTTGTTTGTCTTTCTCTTGGTTTTTAATTTGAGGAAAGTTTGAGGTGGGGATTATCAGTAGTCATACCAGAAAAGGAAAGGGTCATTGATAAATTTTCAAGCACGGAAAAGAACAGAATTCCAAAAGGAAGCTCAAAATGAATGATTTTGAAAATATAGCACTTATTACATACTTTAGAAAAAGCTAGTGGTATGAAATGGAGATTGAAAACCTTATAATCATCTTTATGTGTTCTGCTGTGAGTATGGAAATGTTCATTTTTGGTGTTCAAGTTCAGAATTAGAATATATAACATTTCTTAAGAAAAAAGAATGGGGATGATTATACTTAGAGTATTTATTAGTAGTGTGTTTGAGTTCCTATGATCATAGAATTAGACGTGGAATTAGGGTTAGAGTTAGGATGCTGGTTTGAGGAGAATGTATAGTCATATGAATATTTCCTAAGATTGAGGAAAACTGGAGCGTTTTGGAGACAATAAATAAGGAGTTAGTCAATAGGGAGAGATTAAAGATGGGAATAGAAAGGAGAGAATAATCACAAGGGCAAGTTCTCTGAGAAGATAGGGGATCAAGGTCACAATGGATGTCCTGATCTTGGCAAGAAGACCCATCACTTCTTCATTTCAGAGTAAAGAAAGGAAATGGGGAATTGAGGATGACATCAAGGGGTTTTGAGATGTAGAAAAAGGGAAAAGAAGTAATTTATAAGTTCTATTTACCTAGTAATGGAGGAGGTGAGGTTTTCTTCTGAGATGTGTAGTAGAGTGGGTGTGATGGAAGAAGGCTTATGGAGAGAAAATAAGGTTTGCAGCAGTTAGTATGGGCAAAATGATATGAATACTATCATAATATGGCAAAATGAAGGAGCTGTCATGTGTCAATAAGGGCCTGGTTGAGACATAAATTTATAGTGCATCCAGTTGTATGGTTTCCTCTAATAGCATTCAGGAACACTCGAGTAGGAGCAGAGAAGACAGATGCAATTAGTGTTTAAGTTTGGCAAGGTGTATTCCTTGGTAGGGGAATAAGTATTCAGAATTTGGTAGTCTTATCTTGCTGAATTCTTGGTTAAATGATCTAAAACATCTAAAAAAAGTAGAGCAATTTCACATCAATGTCTTCCTTTCCTCCTTTTCCTGACCCTGAGTAACGATGAAATCTTAGCTCAGGGAATTACTTTTATTTTTGGTGGTTATGAGCCAACCAAATCCTTGGCTGCCTTGTTAATAACTTGACCACTCATCCTGGCATCAAGAAGACACTGTAGGCACAGATAAATGCTGTTCTTCCTAATAAGGTGAGAGAATTAGGGAAGCAGATTCTCATGTAGACTTCCAATTTACCCATTTATCTTACCTTTGCACAGAAAGCATATTCTTAATTTAACAATTCCTTAGACAGGGTGAATCCACAATACTTTTTACAAGAGGGAAAAACCTGAAAAGCTTGACTTAACACAATTACCCCTTATCCTCCCAAACTACCTCACTCTGACTCTTCCCTCTCTTGCTTAAGCTCTTAACTTTCGCACTTCTGAACTGGAAGTTAGCTCCTCAACGTAATTATCATCTATGACCTAAATACCTATCTTAGTAGTTGTGTAGGTGCTATTGGGAAAATGTCCCTCAACCTCAGCCTCACCATCCACAGTATACCATATTTCCTTGTTACCATAGTAGATGCCACTTAGAGGTTGGATACTGTCCATCAGGTAATTGTTTAGTGCGTAAGAACCCTGCTTCCTTTCTTTTCATTTTGGACTTGACTCAGCGAGTCACATAGGATGAGCAAGATGAATGGACTGTGATCTTTATAACAGATCTCATTATATTATCTTTTTCTCCAAACCCACTTGTCTTTTAGACTTCCTTATCTCTGTTGAGAACACCACTCAGATTCCAGTTACCCAGGTTAATAAACATGGAATCATTTTCAGTCTCCCTTTTTCATGCTTCACTTTCAATTCAATAAGGTTTTGAAATTTTCTTATTTATATCTCTATAAAACCTCTCCTATCTCTCTCTATCTTTCTATTTACATGGCTAGCTCAGAGACTTATCACTTCTTTAGCCTTATCACTTCTTTTAACTATGAGAATAACTTTTAATTGGACTTCTTGCCTCAATTCTCTCCTCTTTCTGAGTCATCCTCCCTGTAACTGTCAAAGTGATTTTCATAAAATGCAGGTCTGACTATGTAATTTCTTTATTCAGCAAATTCCAGTTGCTTTATATTGACTTGGGGGTCAAATATTATTTCTGCTTTATCTTGTCTTTTAAAAATTATCTTTCTGTAAGTTTTCTATGTCCATGATTATTAATACAGTATTATCTCTAAGTAGGTGAGCAATTATATATCGGGGTACTCAAAACTTTTTTTGATAGGATTCATCAAAGTTTGGGGACCACTGGGTATGATAAATCTTGGTGACTACAGATGTATAATATAATCCGAAGAGTTGAGCAATTATAGAGATGTATTCACTTCCATTGTAATGCTCTTTGACTTACTCTGATGAGTTGCTAATTTTGCAAGTATGAAGATGCCAATGTGGGGTGATGACAGGGGTACTGCTTCTCTGATCCTCATAATGTCTCTTCCCTAAATCTTCCATTTTTCCTAAGTTTCATCATTAAATGAATGAATGAACAAATGAAAAAAGTGGCTGTTATGTTCCAGGCACTTTACTAAACTGGTGATTCAAATACACAAAAAAATAGACAATTTTTACTGTCATCGAAATTACTCTCTAATAAGAAAAGACAATACATTTAGATGAATAGGGGACAAGGAAGGGAACTTTGGTCTGTGAAGTTACAAGGATAGTGAATTGATTCATAGAGCAGGGAATCAATATATCCTTTCCAGAAGATGCATTCTTTGAAATCTTTATATTTTTCAAGAGCTACTTATTAAAATGCAAATGGCTCGGGGTAGGGTAACATCATAAATCATTATCAGCTAATACTATAACTTTACAATTACTAATGTCTAACTGAAAATAAATCTGTAGGAATGGGGTACAAAATAGACATCATAGAAAGAGAGCAGGGATGCCAGGAAGAGAGCATTATTTAAAAGGGTGCTAACCATTCAAAGAAATAAAAGAAAGACCTATAAGTTCAAAATATTTATGACATCTCTATTTATAGAAGAAAAATAAAGTAAAGGGAATGCTGATCTATTGTGGAATAGCTGTACAATAAAAAATGTTGAAATGGATGGTTTCAGAAAAACTTGCTGACTGAAGAAAACAGAAACAGGAGAACAATTCATATGATAATGATACTATTAAAAGCTTTGAAAGACTTAAGAACTCAAATCAATACAATTACAAACTCTGACTCCAGAGGTATGAGGATGTAGCTTGTTATCTACTTTTTGACAGATAAGAATTAAGCATACATATTTGGACAATATGGGAATTTGTTTTGCTTCACTATGTATATTTATTACATGTGTTTTCTTTTTTCCTTGATTAGGAGAGGAGAGATGAGAGGAAGAGAAAATAAAATCTTTTTAGTTCACAAAATAAGAGAAAAATAAGGAAGGTTCCCTAGGAATATAAAAAGTAAAGGTTTGGCTTATAATTTTGTAGAGGATAAACTCTAGATTTGGTCCTTAGCCTGGTTAAGAGAACTGAAGAGATCAGGTATCATTTTATAACTCCTTCTTGTCAGTTTCTAGCACTCAGATAGCTCTGATTACAATAAGTTCAAGATGCGTCCTTTTTCAAAAATATCAACATGAAATGCAGTTCTTTTCTTGATGGAACTAAAAAATTTCCATTCAATTTGTATGCAGATAGTGAGCCCAACTCTCCCCAAATTAAGTAACCAAAATGACTTTAGGGTTACGCTCTAGAAGATATTACTGTTGGATATGGGGAAGAAAATGCTAAATAAGGTCACAGAGAGTGGGACACAACTGAAAAGACTGAAGAGCAACAGCATGAACTCTGTCTTTATTTCATACAAACAGCTCAGTGACTGCCACTGAGTTGAACATTAGTGGGCAAAGACCAGATGGATAATCTCAAGTTTTTGGAATCTCTTTTCCCATGCCTCAGTCATAAATGATACATTGATGCAGATGGAATATTTAGATATTGTGATGAATGAATCTCTCAGGTTGTTACTCATAGGAGTTGCTATGAAAACTGTTAAGATCGATGGACTGACTCTTCCAGATGGATGGTGGTGTCAATCCCAATCTATGCTCTTCCTCATGATCCAGAATACTAGCCAGAACCAGAGGAGTTCTTCCCTAGCTGTGCTGATTGTTTTGTCAGGAAAAGTGTAGTGAGGTCCTAAAAAGAGTAACAAATTGGGAGTCAGAGCTAAAGGATACAAACAATGTATCTGCCTCTTTGCGAAAGCTAATTCATTTGTTTTAGGTTCAGCATTTTAGAGTGTTCTCATCTGTAAAATGAATGGATGGAGCTATGTGATTCCCAAAATTATTTCTAGCTCTAAATCTTCTATCTGTTAATTTCCTATAAGGAGTATATCTGTGGATCCCTGGATAGAAAAGAATGAAAACATATTATTTGTATGAAGCATTATGCTGCAGATTTAAAAAAATTACATAAAGTTCTTACTTACTTTAGGTTACATTTTTACATTCTATATCTCCACATGCTAAAATCTAGTTTTCTTGAGGATATTTATAAAAATGCTTGGCTATTGCTGAAAGCACTTAAGTTAGTGGTGTCAAAAGTCATAGAGAAACACAGACAGAGGTGCGGTGTGGTTCAAGTGAGATAACTGGTATAAAGTACTTTTCAAACATCTCAGATCTATAAAAATGCCATATATAATAATTTATGTATAATACATAATTGAATGTAATAATAAAAATAATCTCCTAGGTATATTTTAGCAATGAACTATGAAAAAACACCAAACTGAATATGATCAGGAAAATAAAACAGAAACACAAATAAACTTCTTCATCTAACATAGGACTGCAGAAAGAGAGATTCAAAAATTGTAAGCACTTGAAGAGGATAATTGGGAGAAAAAAGCAGAGATAATGACAGTAATGTCAAAAAAAAGGAAGAAAGAAAAGAGCATCTTTGAAGCAGTTAAAATGCACAGAAGAGATTGGAGGGAAGTTTAGAGGGCAGCACAGACAAGAAGACAGTTTTAGAATTAATATGCTGAACTGAGTATATACTTTATATAAAAAATAATTTTTATGTGGTGAGATTTTTGATTTGCCTTTTCTGTCCTTCTTTTATAGAAATATTCATTTTAGTGTTTGTCAAGCTCATAATAATAAAAAACTTAAAAACACATATTTAAAGAAAGTTTTATCAAGGATACAGGTGTTCCTAATGCATATGTTACATATGGTTTACTCTGAGGAGAAGCTTCTTAGGAAATTTCTGTCTCTAACGTTGTCAGTAAGGAGGCATTGACTCTGTGAAGTCACCACTTCAGAAGAGCTGGCACACTTATTCCTAAAAGGCCTTAATCCATCCCCTCCTAGGAAGACAAAGTCACATTCAAGGTCAAGGTTAGGCTTCTGATTCTTTTCCTAGTAAAGTAGTTGTTTTTCCATAAAATTTGCATGACCAGATAAATATAGTGTGAATTCAGTCTTAAGATATTTCTTTTATCACATTCTGTTACAAATGCATTTCTTGTAGTATAACGTAAGGAGGATGATAAATTGAATTTGTGAGTATAATTTGGTCTTGTTTTCAGAAATCCCAACATAAAAAATTCCCTCCCTTAAAGGAGAAGTTATATGCATTGCATAAAGATTCTTTGCTTGATAAAGGAATTGGCATGGATGTCCTTTGAATAGATGTTTGTCCTGATTTGTCTTTGGAGCATCAGTTTGCCAAAATTAATTTATACAAACCCAAGAACATGTCTACTTCATGAAGGGAGGCACAGAAGGAAGAAAGCCCAAAAGGTAGGGGCCATGTTTCATGGTTTGTCTGTATCTCCTATAAGTATACCAATACCTTCTTATTGCTTGATCAAAGGTTACCCCACCAAAGGGTTCAATATATACCTGGGATTTAAGCTTTTATGTAGTGATCCCAAATATGCATAGCATTTAGAAAAAGAAGGGGCCTTGGAAATCTTCTAGATCAACTACCTGATAGAAGCCCAGAGATGGATGGTGACTTAACCAAAGTCATACAATTAATAAATTTCTGTGTAGGATTTGAACCTGTATATTCTGACGTCAAATTCTCTGTTTCTTCCAATACCTGTCTTGGATCTTCTTTCTCACTAACTTCTTTTCTTTCTCTCATCTCAAACTAGGTTCAGTAAGGAAAAAGGAAGACACCAACCCTAACTTTTACCTTTCTTTTTGTTGCTGATCTCTGAAACTGCCTTGGGAGGAGATTTGACCTTCTGAACATAAAAGTTGCCATCATCCAAGTCTGGCAGGAATTCTTTAGAATTTGTAAGGTAATACCAGTAAGGAAGCTTGTCATGAATACTTAGGATTTTTAAAATATTAATTTTGAGAAAGTTCCTATGCCATGTGGATAATAAAGTTAACAAATATTTATTATGTGTCTACTAAATCCTTATTTATTATCAATATAACAATTTAAATGTTTTACAATAATGATAATAATTACCAGGTACTTGGGAGTTAACAGACTAGTACAAGTGGATATTCTTGGCTACATAATTAATTTAAAACCATGCATAATACCCCATTACCTGTATTTCTTATTTCCTAGTTGCAAGAACAATACTCAACAGTTGTTCCTAAAACTTTGAGTTTCAACTTCTCTTCCTTCCTCCCTCCTCACCCATTCCCTTTGGGAAGGCAAGCAATTCAATATGGGCCATATCTGTGTAATTTTGCAAATGACTTCCTTAATAGTCATGTTGTTTAAGACTAACTACATTTCCCTCCATCCTATCCTGCTCCCCATATTTTCTATTCTCTCTTTTGATCCTATTGCTCCCTAAGAGTGCTCCCTCCTCCCACTGCTCTTGCTTCCATTATCCCCCCTACCCTGCTTATCCCTTTTTTCCCCACTCTCCTGTACTGTAAGATAGGTTTTCATACCAAAATGAGGGTAAATTTTATTCCTTCTTTTAGTCTAATGTGATGAGAGTAAGCTTCATGTTTTTCCTCTCACCTCCCCACTTTTCCCCTCCACTAAAAAGTCTTTTACTTGCCTCTTTTATGAGAAATAATTTGCCCCATTCCATTTCTCCCTTTCTCCTCCCAATACATTTCTCTCTCACTGCTTAATTTCATTATTTAAAGATATGATCCCATCCTATTCAATTCATCCTGTGTTCTCTGTCTCTGTCTCTGTCTCTGTCTCTCTCTGTCTCTCTCTCTCTCTCTCTCTGTGTGTGTGTGTGTGTGTGTGTGTAATCCCACCAACTACCCAGATACTGAAAAAAGTTTCAAGAGTTACAAATATTGTCTTTCCCTGTAGGAATGTAGACAGTTCAACTTTAGTAAGTCCCTTATGACTTCTCTTTCCTGTTTACCTTTTCATGCTTCTCTTCATTCTTGTGTTTGAATGTCATATTTTCTTTTCAGTTCTGGTCTTTTTATCAAGAATGCCTGAAAGTCTTCCATTTCATTGAAAGACCATTTTTCCCCTGAAGTGTTATACTCAGTTTTGCTGGGTACGTGATTATTGGTTTTAGTCCTAGTTCCTTTGACTTCTGGAATACCATATTCCATGCCCTTCAATCCCTTAATGAAGAAGGTGCTAGATCTTGTGTTATCCTGATTGTATTTCCACAATACTTGACTTGTTTCTTTCTAGCTGCTTGCAATATTTTCTCCTTGACCAGGGAAGTCTGGAATTTGGCCACAATGTTCCTAGGAGTTTCTCTTTTAGGATCTCTTTCAGGAGGTGATCTGTGGATTCTTTGAACATTTATTTTGCCCTCTGGTTCTAGAATCTCAGGGCATTTTTCCTTGATAATTTCATGAAAGATGATGTCTAGGCTTTTTTTTTTTGATCAAGGCTTTCAGGTAGTCCCAAAAAGTTTAAATTGTGTCTCCTGGACCTATTGTCCAGGTCAGTTGTTTTTCCAATGAGATATTTCACATTATCTTTTGGTTTTGTTTGGTGATTTCTTGGTTTCTCATAAAGTCATTAGCCTCCATATGTTCCATTCTAATTTTTAAAGAACTGTTTCCTTCAGTGAGCTTTTGGACCTCCTTTTCCATTTGGCTAATTCTGGTTTTTAAAGTATTCTTCTCCTCGTTGGCTTTTTGAACCTCTTTTGCCAATTGAGTTAGCTTATTTTTAAAGGTGTTATTTTCTTCAGCATTTTTTTGGGGTCTCTTTAGCAAGTTGTTAACCTGCTTTTCATGCTTTTCTTGCATCTCTCTCATTTCTCTTCCCAGTTTTTCCTCCACCTGTCTAATTTGATTTTCAAAATCCTTTTTGAGCTCTTCCATGGCCTGAGACCACTGAATATTTATTTTGGATGTTTGGGATACAGAAGTCTTGACTTTTATGTCTTTCCCTGATGGTAAGCATTGTTCTTCCTCATCCAAAAGGATGGGAGAAGATATCTGTTCACCAAGAAAGTAACCTTCTATAGTCTTATTTTTTTCCCTTTTTTGGGCATTTTCCCCAACCAGCTGCTTAACTTTGGGGTCCTTTGTCAAGAGTAGGGTATACTCTGGGATTCTATAAGATCTCAGTTCCTCCAAGGTGGCACAATCAAGCATGTACTGGTCTGGGAGTAGAGAGGAATTTTCTGCCAAGTCAGCACTGGAGGCTGATTTTTAGATAAGCTGGATGGGCAGGGCTGCCATTCAGTGTGAGACAAAGACCAGCTCCCCCAGGACATCCACACAGGGCAGAGGCAAGAATCAGCTCCTCAGTGTCCCCAGGGTTTTTACACTCCAACCATGGATCAGCTGCTGCACCTGCAATCCTGGCCAGCTGAAAAAACCCTGTCACTGACCTTTGGTGCCTGTGGGTTGAGGGATCTGTGGGCCACTGCTGCTGGGACTGGGGATTCGTTGCTGCTGCGACTGGAGATTCTGCCCCCAAGGGCTATTTGAAAACTGTGTGGCCAAGGCTGATGGCACAATAGACATTTCCTGTGGGTCTTTCAGGTCACCCTGAGATGGAAATCTCTTTCACTTTGTTGTTTTCCAGTTATGCTCTTCCAAAATTTGTTGACAGTCCCTCTCTAAAGTTTTTTATGGGCTGTGTGGGAAGAGCCTCTGTATCTGTGTCTTTCTAGTCCACCGTCTTGGATCCACCCCCTTGATTTTGTTCTAAAAAAAGACAAAGTAAGTGGTACAAAATGGAGATTTTGATTTCATAGAAAATCTTCCCTTTGTGTTACACTGTCTGTATGTAACAGCAAACATTCTGACATCTCCAGGATGGCCTGCTAGAACAGATTCTTAGATCTGCCTTTTTAAAAGGAAACCAACTTTTGAGGGGTCAACAATCTCCTTGAATCACATACACCAACAGAAAAAATAGAAACAGAGAAACAAAGACCAACAGACAGGGCTCCTAACTGTTTGACCATAAGCAATACATTAACAGAGTCAACTGTCTGACCATCACATATATACATAGTTGCTAGAGAGAGAACCACCAACACCTGAGTTTTCAAAGTGGGGGGAGAAGGGGCTCCTTAATGGCTACCCAGAGTCTCATCTGGCACATGAATCTTATTCCAAAGAGTAAGCCCCAAAGCAAACCTTCAGGATTTATATATATACTTTTCTGAGCCAGAGGGCACAATGAACCTTGTGACCCACTGCCTTATTAAGAATTAACAAAAGATATAGGCCTTCTTACAAAAAAAAAAACACCCCTAGTCAAACTGGGTGAGGAAGATCTTTAACTCTCATTATTACATTCAGTCCCAAGATCTTTCATACCCATGACATAGCCAACTTGTATCTGAATAAGCATTAATATTTATTAAGTAAATGCAACATAATTCCCACAAAATAATCACATCATGAACTTCACATTTGCAGAATACATAACATAATAACTCATTACCAGAGTGGTCACATGGCCTTAAACATACACAAAGGTACATTCATAACATATCAGTTTTGGGGAGTCATTCTTTAGGGAGTGAGCAACTAGCTTCTTCCCTCAATCCGAAACAAAAAAATGTTCATTTTGTGTTCTTCTCCCCACACTGCCATTGCAGGGTTCCTCCTGACACTGTCAGGTGCTGGCTCTACCAAGCCTTGTCCCAATCTTATTTTTTTCTTTTTAATGTTTATTTACTTATTTTTAGTTTTCAACATTCATTTCCACAAAACTTTGAGTCTCAAACTTTCTCCTCATCTCTCCCCACCCTCACCCCAAAATGTCATGTATTCTGATTATCCCTTCCCCCAATCTTCCCTCCTTTCTATCACACCCCTTCCTTCCCTTATTCCCATCTTCTCTCTTTTCTTGTAGGGTAAGATAGATTTCTATACCTCCTTACCTGTATTTCTAATTTCCCAGTTGCATGCAAAAACAATTCTCAACATTCGTTTTTAAAACTTTGAGTTCCAACTTCTCTCCCTTCCTCCCTCCCCACCCCTCCCCACTGAGAAGGCAAGCCATTCAATATAGGCTATATATGTGTAGTTTTGCAAAATACTTCCATAATAGTCATGTTGTGTAAGACTAACTATATTTCTCTCCATCCTATCCTGTCCCCCATTTATTCTATTATTTCTTTTGACATTGTCCCTTCTCAAAAGTCTTTACTTCTAATTACTCCCTCCTCCCATTTGCCTTACTTTCTGTCATCTCCACCCACCTTACTTATCCCTTCTTCCCTACTTTCCTGTAGCGTAAAATAGATTTTTATACCAAAGTGAGTGTGCCTGTTATTCCCTCCTTAAGCCAAATGTGATGAGAGTAAGTTTCACTTTTCCCCTCTTACCTCCCTCTTTCCCCCTCCATTGAAAAAGTTTTTTTCTTGCCTCTTTTATGAGAGAGAATTCCAACTACCCAAATACTGAGAAAAGTTTCAAGAGTCACAAATTTTATCTTTCCATGTCAGAATGTAAACAGTTCAACTTTAGCAAGTCCCTTATGATTTCTATTTGCTGTTTACCTTTTCATGCTTCTCTTGATTCTTGTGTTTGAAAGTCAAATTTTCTATTTAGTTCTGGTCTTTTTATCAAGAATGCTTGAAAGTCCTCTGTTTCATTCAGTGTCCATTTTCCCCTTTGAAGTATAATACTCAGTTTTGGTATGTGTGATTTGGTAAGTGATTCTTGGTTTTAATCCTAGTTCCTTTGACTTCTGGAATGTCATATTCCAAGGTCCTTCAGTCCCCTAATGTAGAAACTACTAGATGTTGTATCATCCTTATTGTATTTCCACAGTACTCGAATTGCCTCTTTCTAGTTGCTTGCAATATTTTCTCCTTGACCTGGGAACTCTGGAATATGGCTACAAAATTCCTAGGAGTTTTACTTTTCAGATGTCTTTCAGGAAGTGATCAGTGAATTCTTTCAATATTTATTTTACACTCTAGTTCCAGAATATCAGGAGAGTTTTCCTTGATGACTTCATGAAAGATGACATCTATGCTGTCTTTTAGATCATGGTTTTCAGGTAGTCCCATAATTTTTAAATTGTCTCTCCTGGATCCATTTTCCAGGTCAATTGTTTTCCAATGAGATATTTCAGATTGTCTTATGTTTTTTCATTCTTTTGGTTTTGTTTTGTAATTTATTGATTTCTCATAAAGTCATTAGTGTCCATCTGATCTATTCTAATTTTTAAAGAACTATTTATTCAGTGAGTTTTTGAACCTCCCTTTCCATTTGGCCAGTTCTGCTTTTTAAACATTCTTCTCCTCATTGGCTTTTTGAACCTCTTTTGCCAATTGAGTTAATCTATTTTTTAAAGATGTTATTTTATTCAGCTTCTTTTTGGGTCTCCTTTAGCAAGCCATTGGCACACTTTTCATGATTTTCTTGCATTGTTCTCATTTCTTTTCCCAATTTTTCCTCCACCTCTCTTACTTGATTTTCAAAATTCTTTTAGAGCTCTTCCTTGACCTGAGACCACTGCATATTTTTTTGGAGGCTTTGACTGCACAAGCCTTGACTTTTAGGTCTTCCTCTGATGGTATGCATTGTTCTTCCTCATCTGAAAGGATGGAAGAAAATGCCTGTTCACCAAGAAAGTAGCCTTCTATAGTCTTATTTTTTCCCCTCTTTTGGGCATTTTCCCAGTCCGTTACTTGACTTTTGAGTACTTTGTGAAGAGGAGGGTATACTCTGGGGACCTATAAGTTCTCAGTTCCTCCAAGGTGTCACAATCAAGGGAGAAGAGTTTATTCCTCTCATGTCTTGCCCTCTGATCTGGGAACAATCATAAGCACTCTTCTTCCCAGAATCTGTGAGTAATGTTCCCTTTTCACAGCTTCCACCAGTTCCACCATGCCAGCCAGTGCTCCTTCTCACCCCAAGACAACCACTCAGGGCTGAGACCCGGATCAGCTGCTCAATTCCCCCAGGGTCTGTAAGCCAAGAGCTCCAAAAATGGACACTGCCATTGCAGAGGCTGCTGCTGGCAGGGCCAGTCTGCGTTTCCTTCTTACCCAGGTGAAAGAGCTTTCTCACTGACCTTTGAAGCTGTCTTTGGTGTTTGTGGCTTGAGCAATCTGGAAACTACTGCTTCTGATGTTGCCCTGAAGCCTGCTATGGTCATGTCCCTGCCACACTGCATGGTGCATACTGGTTTGTGTTTTGCTCCATGCCCTTTCCTGTTGGCCTTCCAGGCTGCCTTGGACTGGAAATCTCTTTCACTCTGTCATTTTGTGGCTTCTGGTGCTCTAGAATTTGTTTAGAGTAATTTTTATAGGTATTTTATGGGCTATGAGGGGGAACTTCTACAGGTCTCTCTTGCTACTCCACTATCTTGGCTCCAACCCCCTGCTAAGTCCCAGTGTTAACACTGCTCCAGCCCCTCCTTCCAGGTCCTGAGGTGTGACCTCAACAGGGTGAGGTCCTCCAGCTTCTTCCTCCCACCCACCATAGACAGTGTAGGAAATGCATTTTTGTGGTGGTTAAGTGAAGAATAAAAAAAGATTGTAAAAAGTAGCAATTTAAATAATCTATCAAGAATGCTGAATTTAGTAAACTATTCCACTCCTCTACCTCCAGGAAAAGTTACACTTTTTCACTCTCTGTCTGATGAGGTCTCTTATCTCTCTTCTCCATGAACTGCTCTTAACAGGCATTTATTCTTTGAGACAGCAATCCACAGTCTGAGAACTGAAACTAAGTGTCCCCAATAATCAGTGAGATTTTCTAGGTAGACTTTGATTGGATAGGGTGATTTAAAAAATTTGGTCTGTACAGCAGCTTTTAGGACAAATGAAATTGTTTTAAAGGTTATATGACTATCACTGAGAGCTCTGAATACTGTAGTGTTGAGAGGAACATAGCAGGTACTGCTCCTTTCTTTAGGAAACATTTCTTCCCATCATTCCCAGGCAGAAGTGATTGAAAAGGAGAGCCAATGATTATAATTTTGTGAGTACTGTGCTGGTTGATTTGTGAATTAATTATTATTGGATCATTTTGTTAACAGAGTTAAATTTGGAAGGGAACTCAGAGGCTATTTCTTCCAGCCCTCTTATTTTGAAGCTGAGACAAGTGAGGCCTAGAGAGGTTAAATAACTTATCCAACATCACACACATAGTAAATGAAAGAGGAGATATTTGAACCCAGGTAATATGATTCCAAATATAGTGCTTTCCCCATATTAAGTATTTAGGATAATTTTAGAACACCAAGAACTAAGAATAAATGAGTTATGAATTGTTGAATTTGATTTCAAGGATGGATTGGATGCTATGATCAAGGAGGAGAGGCATTGATTTCTTAAAGAATATGTTCTGAGTCTGAATTTCTATGAAGTAGAGAGTGGGGAGAGATAAAGGCTACAATGGATATACATTTTCAAGAGTGATTGGGCAGGTGAAAATAAATGCAGATGGATACAGAAGCTGGGAGTCCTGGGCTTAGTGGAATGAATCCATGGTTCATCTGCCTTTGCATGGATGTTGTAAGTGTATGTACAGCTGACCTAATTTCCAGTACTTCTTGACATAGAGCACAGGTCAACTTTTTTCATAGAATGAGTGACCATGAAAATTGGAAAGCCAAGTTTTGTTTCAACAGCTTGCCAAAATTTCAGGCAGCTGGGCTCCCCTTGGGTTTTTGTTCTATAAGGAGACTGATCAAAGGAACATTGGGCAATTAAAAAAAACCCCATAGGTTTCAAACAATTTATCATGAAAGCTCATAGTTCTTAAACAATAATTTAACCTATGTGCTTTAATATATATGTATATGTATAAAATCATGATATCTATTATTTTACCAAAATAATTAAAAAACTGATTTTCTTTTGTATTCCAATTTAAAGTATGGATAGGAATAATAAAAATGCATATCTTCTTATCTTAGAATTATCTTAAAAATGCATGTCTTAATAAAAATCCAAATCTTACCTTCCCTTAAGAGGTCACAAACATTTCTATCTTTAACATGTCTTCCTAATGTTGCATGTCTATTATTTATCAGAGTTCAGCTCAGGAATTCTTAAGCTTTTTGTGTCATAGATCCTTTTGACAAGCTAATGAAGTCTACAAGCTAATGAAGTCTACAGAGTCCTCCTAAAGATGTTTTTACATTCCAAAAACAAAAAAAACCCAGGATTATAAAGGAAAACATTTATATTGACATATTTATAAAAATATTTTAAAAGTTCACATTCCTAAGACTAAGAACCTGTGTTTCAAATGCTCTTTTCTTATAGTTGAAGATTACCTTTAAGTGTAGCAATAACTTCTTTCTGGCACCAACAAGACCCATTGTCCTGTAAGTTGTTTCAAGAGCTAAAGACAATAAGTTATTTCTAAGAGTGTTCTCCATTCCTCATTCTTTCCTACTCATCATTTCCAGATTTCTGTACTGTTCTCCAAATATCCTGAAACTAGACTTAAGTTCAGAAGCAACTTAATTAATGTTTTTTCTTGCCAAATACAGAAAAGAGAGAATTTCCTTAGTGCAGAGGGTGAAAGGTGAGAGATTTCTGTTGGGTATTTAGAGGTCTCACTGCTTGAGAAATACCATGAAATCTTTAGTAATAATCCAGTTTTAATAGATAACTGTTTCAAAGAATTAGTACAATCTGGTATTTTTGATGTCTGGAGTGATTCAGTGAAGGAGACCAGCAGACAGAGTGGGCACAGACATTAAGGGACTGAAATGTGGGCGGCTGCTGTAGATTCCAGACTTCTCAACACACAAAGGCTAAAGACAGCTTCAAAGGTCAGTGGGAAAGGTCTTTAACCTGGGTGAGAGGGGAGCCTGGTTTGGACCCAGTCCCAGCCCTGGTCCCAGTCTCAGCCCTTGCCCCAGCCCCAGGGCAGCTATAGTCATTGTTGAAGTGGAGTTGCTTTTGGAGACCTCCACTTAACAAAGCTCAAATAGTCAAGTAATTGACTGGGAAAATGAGCAAATGGGGAAAAAAGAAACAGACTGTAGATCCCTGCTTTCATGGTAAAGAGGTATTTTCTCATGATATTGGTGACAAGGAAGATCAAAACATACAGCCAGAAGGAAACAGCAAAGTCAAAGCTCCTGCATCCAAAGCCTCTAAGAAAAATACGAATTGACCTCAGGCAATGGAAGAACTCAAGAAGGATTTTGAAAATCAAAGAGAAGTAGAGGAAAAATTGGGAAGAGAAATGAGAGTGATGCAAGAAAATCATGAAAAATGAGTCAACAGCTTGCTAATGGAACCCTTCCTCCTCAAATGCTGAAAAAAATAACAGCTTTAAAATTAGAGTAATCCAAATGACAAAAGAGACCCAAAAAGCCAATAAGGAGAGGGATGCCTTAAAAAGCAGAATGGGTCAAATGGAAAAGAAGGTTCAAAAGCTCACTGAAGAAAATAATTCCTTAAAAATTAGAATGGAGCAAATGGAAACTAATGACTTTATGAGAAATTAAGAAGTTATAAAAGAAAGACAAAAGAATGAAAAAAATAGACGACAATGTGAAGTATCTCGTTAAAGAAACAACTGACCTGGAAAATGGAACCAGGAGAGATAATTTAAAAATTATTGGACTACCTGAAAGCCATGATAAAAAAATCCTAGACATCTTCTTTCAAGGAAAACTGCTTGATTCTTCTAGAACTAGAAGATAAAATAGAAATGACAGGATCCACTGATCACCTCTTGAAAGATATTCCACAAAGAAAACTTTTAAGAGTATTGTAGCCAAATTCCAGAGTTCCTAGGTCAAGGAGAAAATATTACTA
>JAJHZJ010000055.1:600000-904123 GCA_023548195.1 Bettongia penicillata ogilbyi | reverse complement strand
TTGATTATTCTAGAACTAGAAGATAAAATAGAAATGAAAAGATCCACTGATCACCTCCTGAAAGATATTCCACAAAGAAAACTTTTAAGAGTATTGTAGCCAAATTCCAGAGTTCCTAGGTCAAGGAGAAAATATTACTAGCACCAGAAAGAAACACTTCAAGTACTGTGGAAACACAATCAGTATAACACATGATTTAACAGGTTCTAAACTAAGAAATCAGAGGGTTTGGAATATGACATTCTGAGCAAAGGAGATAGAATTAAAACTAACAATCACCTACCCAACATAGCTGAGTATAATGTTTCAGGAGAAAAAATGGAACTTCAATGAAATAGAGGACCTTTCAGTATTCTTGATGAAAAGACCAGAGGTGAACAGAAAATTTGGTTTTCAAATATAAGAAACAAGGTAAATGGGAAAGAGAAATTATGAAAGACTTGCTAAAGTCCAACTATTTACATTTCTAGATGGAAAGATAATATTTGTAACTCTTGAGATTTTTCTCCTTAATTGGCTAGTTGGAGGGATTGTTGCTTGACCCCCCCCCCCCACAATCTGTGGGCTTAGAGCTTAGAGATCCAGAAATAGGAACTGCTCTTCCTGTTGCTCCTGCTACAGCTACCATGGGCTCCTCCCCTCCTTCCACTGCCCTGGGGCCACTCTACTGTCTCACACAGGTTCAACAGGTTTTTTCCTCTGACCTTTCAATTTGTCCTCAGCATTTTAGGGTTGAGAAGTCTAGAAACTGCCACAGGTGCCATGATTCAGTCCTCCCAAGGCCTGCTCAGGTCCTATCTTTGCCACTGTGGCCTATGCTGGATTGCCCTCTGCTCCCAGCCTGGCATGATAGATATTTCCTGTTGACCTTTCAAACTGTCTAAGGCTGGAGATTTGCTTCACTCCATCCTTCTATGGGTGCTGCAGCTCCAGAATTTGTTTAGAGTCATGTTTTACTGGTATTTGACTGGGTTTGGGGGTAGAGCTCTAGCAAGTCCCTCCTTTTACTCTGCTATCTTGACTCTACCACCCTGGAGGAATTTATGACCAAACAAGAGATAGAGAACTTTATGCAAATGGACATTCCAGAATTATAACATCCAAGCAAAACACAATTTTGATTACATTAAATTGAAAATTTTTATATAAACAAAGTCAATACAACCAAAATTAGTAGGGAAGCAGAAAACTGGGGAAGAATTTTGACAACTAGAGTCTGTGATAAAGGCCTCATTTCAAAAATATTTAGAGAACGGAGTCAAATGCACAACAATACAAGTCATTCCCCAATTGGCAAATGGTCAAAAAATATGAACAGGCACTTTGCAGAGGAAGAAGTTATAGTCATATGAAAAAATGCTCTAAATCACTATTAATTAGAGAGATGCAAATCAAAACAACTCTGGTACCATATCACACCTATCAGATTAGCTAACAGGACAAAACAAGAAAATGTAAATGCTGGAGAAGATGTGGGAAAACTGGAACATTAATTAATTGTTGGTGGAGCTGTGAGCTGATCCAACCAGTTGCTCTGGAGAGCAATTTGGAACTATGCCCAAAGGACTGTGAAAATATGAATGCCCTTTGAGCATCAATATCACTTCTTGGTCTGTATCCCAAAGAGATCATAAAAATGGGAAAAGGACACACATGTTATATCACCAAGTTGATACCCACAACAATAGCTATGACTATGCCAGTGAACTTCCAGGTTGGAATCAGAAGATATAACAGACTCTCTGCATGGAAGATGAAACTAAGACATTTATTCAAACACCAAAAAGCCAAATTCATCATAGTAACAAAGAAATCCATCATAATAACCAAGAAGTCTATAAACATTATCAGGCTTCCCAAAACCAACTTCCTCTTTCACTCATAGCTAGCTATTTGCTTCCTCTCTTTCTCAGTTCTGCTCTCTCTGTCTCACTGCCTCCTCTCTCCCTCTCTCCAAGGTCCAACCCTCACCACCTTCTTGCCCTATCCCTTCCTGTTCCACCCGTTTATGCTCCATGTGACTTAGTCTTGTGTGACTCAAGCAGGTCACATATGTCTATTAATGGATGGGAAAAATCTTCCTATCCATTAACAATGCATTAACAATACACATGAACAAAAATATTTATAACAACTCTCTTTGTGGTAGTCAAGAACTAGAAATTGAGGGTTATACCTATCAGCTGGAGAATGGCTAAACAAGTTGTGGTATATGGATGTAATGGAATACTATAGTGCTATAAGAAATGATAAACAGGTGGACTTCAGCAAAACCTGGAAAGATTTATATGAAGTCATGCTGAATGAATGGAGCTGAACCAGAAGAACATTGTACACAGTAACAGCCGCAATATGTGATGACTGATTTTGATAGACTTAGCCCTTCTCAGCAATTCAAGGAGCTAAAGCAATTTTCAGGGACTCATGAAGGAAAATACCATCCACATCCAGAGAAAGAATTATAGAGTCTGAATGCAGAGTGAAGCAGCCTATTTTCTTTTTTGTTTCGTTTTTTCTTTCTCATGGTTCCTCCCATTTGTTATAATTCTTCTATACAGCCATGACTAATGTAAAAATATATGTAATAGGAATGTATATGTAGAGCCTATATTGGATTGCAGGTCATCTTGGGGAGGAAGGAGAGAGGGAAGGGGAAAAGTTTAAAACTTATGGAAGTGAATGTTCAAAACTAAAAATAAACCAAAAAATGATAATTTTGATTACACAAAATTAAAGGACTTTTCAGAACAAAACCAATTTTTAGCTAAAATTAAAAGAAAAGCAGAAAATTGGGAAAATATTTGCAGCAAGTTTCTCTGATAAAAGTCTAATTGCTCAAATATAAAGGGAAATGAGCCAAATTTATTAGGGTAAGATCTATTCCCCAACTGATAGTCAAAGGACATGAAAAGGCAGTTATCAATAGTTACATGGAAAAATTCTCTAAATCACTATTCAGAGAAATGCAAATTAAGACTACTCTAACGTGTATCTCATGCTTATCCAATTGACTAGAATGACAGAAAAGAAAAATGACAAGTGTTGGAGGCTATGTCAGAAAAGAGGTACATTAGTATACTGTTGTGGAGCTGTGAACTAGTCCAAACATTCTGGAGAGCAATTTGTGACTTTTCACAAAAAGTGCATATCCTTTGATCCAGCAATACCATTATTAGGTCTATAGTAATCAAAGAAAAAGGAAAAGCACCTATATGTACAAAAATATTTATAGCAGCAAAGAATTGGAAACTGAGAAAGTGTTCACAAAGTTGGGAATAGCAGAACAAGTTATAGTATATAAATATGATGGAATAGTATTGTGCTGTAAGAAATGATGAACAGTGGTTTCATAAAAACCTGGGAAGAGTCATATGAACTGATATAAATTGAAATGAGCAGAATCAGGAGAATAATTTACACAGTAATAGCAAAATTGTAAAGATAATCAACTGCGAAAATCTTAGTAATTTGGATCAACACAGTAACCCATCACAGTTCCAAAGGACTAATGATGAAAAATTCCATCCAACTCCTGGGGGAAAGAAAGGGGAGAAAAGGAAAGGGAAGATGATGAGTAATGTGGCTAATGCAGAAGTTTGTTTAGCATGATTTCATATTTGTAATGGGTTTTATAATTTTTTTGCATTCTTAATGGGTGGAGGAGGGAGGGAATCTGAAACTGAAAATAAAATTGAATGGGAAAAAATAAGTCAGAAGAGACTTTAGGTTGTCGTTTAGTCTAAACCACTCATTTGATGGTGAGGAAATTGAAACATATAGTAAGTAGTTAAATGACTCTTCCTAGGTACCCTGGTCATAAGTGGCAGAGACAATAAGTGAACCAATATGTACAAATGATCAATATTCTGAATAAATAGGAAATACTGAAGAGTGGAAAGTGATTAGAAGTAAGAGGGGTTGGGAAAATTTTCTTGTAAAAGATGTGATTTTATTTGGGACTTAAAGGAAACCAGAGAGGGCAGTTTTGGGGGTGAGAAGGAAGACCATTGTAGGAATGGAGATTGGCAGAGAGAATACCCAGAGTTGAGAGACAGAGCATCTTGTTTAAGGAATAGCAAGGAGGCCATTTTCAAGGGATTCAGGACAGAGAGTAAGGCAGACCTGCACAACTTGGCAGTAGGTTGGGGCCAAAATTAAAATAGGCTAAACTTATTTGGGTCACAGATAGGTTTTTAGCAGCTCACTTTCCAAGTAAAGGTATAATGATGATTGGTAACTGTGGGTCATGTGACAAACAGGAGAAGGTTGCATCCTTATATTTTTTGCAGGATTCCAGAAATTCTTTGACTCTTGCAAGTGGCAAGTATGTAATGCAGGCCTGGAGTAAGGTATAAGAAGACTAGGAAGGTAGGCGGGGATGAGGTTATAAAAGGCTTTGAATAATGTAATTTTGTATTTGATCCCAGAAATAACGAGGAGCCACTGGAATTTATTGAGTAAGAGATTGACATAGTTGGACTTGTCCTTTAGGAAAATCACTTTGGTGGCTGAATACCCTTTGTGACAACTTTGGTTAAAAGGTGTCATCTGGAAGAGAATCTAGCAAAGTAGAAGGAGCACTAGTGTGAGGTCAAGGGACCTGGATTCAAATCTCACCTCTGATGCTTATTACCTATGAATCTTTGCAAAGGCACTTATCTTCTCTGGGCCTCAGTTTCAAAACCCATAAAGTGATAGGGTTGAACTAGATGGGCTCCTTCTATCTCTAGGATACTCTGATTCTTTGTAAGATTTTAGACTTTTCAGAGATGTTATAGTGCTCTTGTCCTTGAATGTTATAGGAAGAAGTATGACATGCAGTTTCTCCTTTCATAGGAGAAGGGACTTCTTTAATAAGTGTTAGGGACTGAATATTTTACAGCAAATTCTACTGAATGTTACAACAATTTCTGGAGGATTCCATTCTGGAGGATTCAATGATGAATTCAATGGGAATTTCCTTTTGAACCTTGGCATCTCTCCCCTTTATTGAAAGGTATTAGAACTGTGATTTCATTTACATAGGAACTTCCAGGTGAAGAAACACTTTTTACCAATGTATGTCAGGACCTTGTCCACAGCATTGTAGTCTTAGAGAGTTAGAGTGCTGATTGTCACTTGCCAAGGGACATATAGCCAAGATGTGTCAGAGGCAGAATTTAAGCCCAGGTCCTACTGGTTTTGAGGTCAGATCTCTATCCAATATACCACGCTGCTTCTGGACTACGTAAAAATCTTTGTCTTCAGAGGTGGATGTATGTGGAGAACAGACAGCAAGTGATGCTTAATATCATCAAGGATGTGTTATAGTGGAAAGAACTATGGAGTACAATCAGAAGATCTGTGTTTGAGTCCCAGTGGTTGAGTTGGGGCAAGGTGCTTAACTTCTCTATAGCTCAGTTTACTAAACTGAGGGTGATTATGCCTACTCTACCTTTCAAGAATTGCTACAACCTCAGAAGGATCTCTCAAATTTGTTATTCAATTCAAATCAATAGACATTTCTTAAGCAAATATGATGTAGAGGGCATGGTGCTAGACATAATAAAAATGAAAAACAATCCAGACATTTGCACAAGATTTTGAGTTCCAATTTTTTCCTCATCTCCTCCCTCTACCCACCCAAAGATAACATGCATTCTGATTACCCCTTCCTCCAATCTGCCCTCCCTTCTATCATACCCCTCACTTCTTATTCCTATCCCCTCTATTTTCTTGTAGGGCACCCCATTGCCCATATATTTTATTTCTTAGTTGCATGTAAAAACAATTTTTAACATTCATTTTTAAAGCTTCCTGCCTTCCTCCCTCCCCACCCATCCTCAGTGAGAAGGCAAGCAATTCAATATAGGTTATATACATGTAGTCTTGCAAAACACTTCCGTAACAGTCATGTTGTGAAAGACTAACTACTTCCCTTCATCCTAGCCTGTCCCCTACTTATTATTTTCTTTATTTTAACCCTATCCCTCCTCAAAAGTGTTTACTTCTAATTACTCCCTCCTTCCATTTGCCCTCCCTTCTGTCATCCCCATTCACTGTTTGTCTCCTTTCCCTCTACTTTCCTGTAGTGTAAGATAGATTTTCATACCAAATAGAGTATGCATATCATTCCTTCCTTAAGTCAAATCTGATGAGAGTAAGGTTTACTTTTTCTCTCTCACATTTCCCCTCTTTCCCTCCATTGAAAAAACTTTCTCTTGCCTCTCTTATGTGAGATAATTTGTCGCATTCTATTTTTTCCATTCTCTTCCTAATATGTTCCTTTTGCACCCCTTAATTTTATGTTTTTAGATAACATCCCTTCCTATTCAACTCACCTTGTGCCCTTTTTCTATATGTATATAATCTCTCTAACTACCCTAATACTGAGAAAAGCCTCAGTATTACAGATATGATCTTTCCATGTAGGAATGTAAAAAGTTCAACTTTAGTGAGTCCCCTATTATTTCTCTTTCCTGTTCACCTTTTCATGCTTCTCTTGATTCTTGTGTTTCAAAGTCAAATTTTCTATTCAGCTCTGGTTATTTCAACAAGATGCTTTAAAGTCCTCTATTTTACTGAATGTCCATTTCTACCCTGAAGTATTCTACTTGGTCTTGCTGAGCACATGATTCTTGGTTTTAATTCTAGCTCCTTTGACCTCTGGAATATCATAATACAAGCACGGCGATCCTTTAATGTAGAAGCTGCTAGATCTTATTTTAATCCTGATTGTATTTCCACAATACTTGAATTGTTTCTTTCGTGTTGCTTGCAATATTTTCTCCTTGACCAGGGAGTTCTAGAATTTGACTACAGTATTCCTAAGTGTTTTCATGTACAAACAGAAAATCATGCACCAACATTCCCCCCCACTTTGGTCTTGGTTTGTAGCCTTTTCAAATTGAAGAACTTACCATCGGTATAGTAGTTGACCTTGATGCTGTGTTCATCCTCATTGAAAGCATTTTGCAGCATGGCTGAAAACATCATGCTAAAAAGCATGAGAGCAAGCACACAGCCCTGCTTCATTCTCTTGGTGACTGGGAAGGCACTAGAGCATTGTCCACCATCCAGAACCCAGGCAAACATGCCATCATGAAATTTACATACAATGTTGATGAACTTCTCTGGTCAACCAAATTTTGACATAAATGTCCATAAGCCCTTGTGACTAACAATGTCAAAGGGCATGATCAGATATACACATGTTGTGTATAGACCTCTGTTCTGCTCCTGGAATTTCTCCTTTGTTCTCAACAAACACTGTATTGACTGTTTCTCAACCCTTTCTGAAGCCACACTGACTCTCAGGTATATGACCATCTTCCAGGGGAAGGATCAACCTATTAAGGAGGACTCTAGCAAGAGGCTTGCCTGCAATGACTAAGAGACAGAGAATTGCCCTGTGATTGTTGCAGGACAATCTATTCTCTTTACCTTTGTAGAGATGGACAAAGGAGGCATCCTTGAACTTCTGGGGGATAACCTCCTCTTGCCATATAACCTGGAAAATTTCAGTCAGCTTTTGTATAAGCAATGGTCCCCCTGCCTTGTAAATATCAGCTGGAATAGAATTAGCACCAGGTGTTTTGCCACATGAAAAGAGCCTAATGGCATTCAAAACCTCTTCTTCAGTTGGAAGTTTAGCTAAGGAGGGATTAACTTCAACCTGAGGTAAACGGTCATTGGCCTTAGCATTGATTGATGATGGTCTGTTGAGAACAGTATGGAAGCATTCAGCCCATCTCTCTAAGATCATGTCCTTATCACTAATCAATGTGGCTCCATCGGTGTTGCATGGTCGTGATACATCATAGGTTTTTGCTCCATAAATAGCCTTCAAGGAATCATAAAAGTGCTTTAAATTGTTACTATTAGCCTAAAACTGAATTTCATCTCCCTTCTTACTGAGCCAGGAATCCTACATCTTTCTAAGCTTTGCTTTTATTTTACTTCTGATGGAATTAAATGCTCCTTTTCTTAGAGATGAATGAATTGTCCTGCTGATAAATCCTGTGGAGTTCTCATTTTTCATTTAGTAGTTTCTGAATTTCTCCATCATTTTCATCAAACCAGTATTGGTGTTTGCAAGTGTTCTGATCCAGATGAGCAAATACAGTATGGTACACCAAATCTCTGAAAACTGCCCACTCCCTTTCTGCTCCATTGTTGTCAACTCTGTGTTGGTTCAACTGTCCCTCCAATTTAGCAAACTTGCTCAGAGAAGAGTTCTAATTTGTTGACATTAATTCTTCTGGTAGTCATTTTGCCTTGGGGGAGTCCTTTTGATGAATGTGAATATTTAGCTTGGAAAGGATAAGTCTGTGATCAGTCCAGCATCCTGCACCACACATTGCTTTTGTCACTCTCACATCTTGTCTTTCTCTTCTCCTTATAATCACGTAGTCTATTGGACACCAGTGTTTGCTGTGAAGGTGCATTCATGAAGTTTTATTGCATTTAGGTGAATGTAAAACAGTGTTTGTGATGAGGTCATATGATGCACAAGTCTTCATCAGTAAATGACCATTGCTGTTGCTATTTCCAACTCCATTCCTCCCTAGGACTTCTTGCCAAGTCTGGCAGTCTGAGCCTACTCTAGCATTAAAGTCACCCAGAATTATAAGATTGTCCTCTTTTAGCACATAGATGATAAAGGTCTCTAGTTCTTCATAATACTTTTCTTTGATCTCATCAGGGTTCGTCATGGTGGGAGCATAGGCACTCTGATGGTGGAATGGCATTTTCCTGCAAGTGCAATCACATTGCCATGAGCCTGCCATTCACTCCTTTTGGCAGGCATACCAGATTGCTGACTAGATTAATTTTGATTGCAAAACCTATACCATCTTCATGGTGCTCCCCTTCACTGTGCCCTCTCCAGAAAACTATGTATCCAGTTCTGACTTCAGTAAGCTGGCCTTCATTTGCCTGCCTTATTTCACTTAGGGCTGCTATTTGGATACTATACCTGTTGAGTTCTCTTTAAGAAAGAGCATTTCTTCTTTCAGGTCTACAAGATTTTGGAGTGTAGGGTGTGTTCAGGGAAGCTGAATCCCTTTGATATGATGGCTGCCAAGCCCTTTTCAGGGCTCTTTCCACCTCTGGTGTCCATCTGTTCCACCCCGTTTGACAGGCATCCCCTCAATATCCAATTCTTAGACATCATAAAAAGAGCTGCTATAAATATTTTTGTACAAGTAATTTCTTTCCCCTTTAAAAAAATCTCTTTGTGATACAGACTTAGTAGTGGTATTGATAGATCAAAAGGCAGGCACAGTTTGATACTTCTCTGGATATATTTCATACTGGGAATACTCTTAATCCTTCCTTCAATCTCTTAGAATCCTTAGCTTTTTATAATTCTCATCTTATGTACCACCTCCTATGGAAGACCTTTCCTAATCTCCCCAGTTTTTCTCTTCAAATTAGAGTGTATTTACTTAATAGTTATAAGTAATGTTTCCACACTCATCAGTTCCCTTGTCTCCAACAAGAAAGAGTTATTTTCTTGCGAGCAAGGACTAATTTCCTTCTGTTTTGGGATCACTAGAGCCTAGCACGGTGCCTTGCATCTAGTAGAGATGTAATACATTCTTATTGAAGTGAATCACCTCACAGAGTCCTTGCAATGATCAAATAATACTCATATAATGATACAATGGATTTATAATAGCTTTGAGAAATTTAAAATACTAAAGAAGTACAAGAGACATACAAGTTTATTAATAATATTATTAACAGTAATCATTAATTGAGAATTTATTAATCAGCTACTCTATGGGATGCACTGAGCAAAGTACTGGAGGAAGGATTCTTAATCTTAGATCTTTGAACTTGTTTTCAAAATTATTTTGACATTTCTTTAAATATAATCATTTTCCTTTTTAGTCTGAGGTATTTTATTTTATGCATTTAAAAGCATGGATCTGACAAGGGGTCTCTAAAACATGAAACAGTAAGAATGTCTGCACTAGGGGAAACCAAAAGATAAGCAAGATATGATGACTAGACATAAGGAGCTTATAAAATAATACACACAAAGACATGTATTGGGATAATTATTATATAAACATGAATATAGTGAGTACATAATTGTGTGATTAATCCAGTAACAAGTATTCATTACTGTGGATATCAATGCAGTGAATCAAATAATCCCTCAAAGCTTTCATAGCATATGAAAAGACATAAAAGTCAAGAAAGCAGGATTCTGGAAAAATCACTTTCTCCTTGAGAGATCAAGATAGGTTTTATGGAAGAGACTACCTTGGAGTTGTACCTTGAAATTGAGTCAGATATCAACAGGTAAAGATGTTACTAGGTGAAAAGGTTTTCTAGGTAGAAATAAGAATGTAACAACAATATTTTTTAGGCAGGACTTATACACTTATTTTGGAGGTTAGAGTCCTGGGTCTGGAGTCAGGAAGACTTGAGTTCAAAGTTTGTCTCAGACACTCATCCGAGAAGGCACTTAATCTATTTATTTTAATTTACTGGAGAAGGAAATGGTAAACTACTCCAATATCTTTGCCAAGAAAATTCCATACAGGATCATGAAGCATTAGACTGAACCACAGTACAGTTATTTTACATTTTTCTTTCTATCATAGTACATTATTGATAATATTCATTATTAAGAAATCAAATCAATATCTGACTTTACAATGATTTTTTTGTAGGATTTTGTACAATTTGACTTTGCTTATTTTAAAAAATATGGGAAAACTTAGAAGTGAGCATTCTAATAAATCTATCCATTGCACCTTCACATTTCAATGACTTTTGAAGAACCAAGAGCTTCTTGATACAGATTTAACCCATATTCATATGTGAAGAAAATCAATCTTTAGTTTCAGGTATTGGAGAGCTTCTTTGTTAAGGCTAATTTATAGTAAAGAGTCTTAGCCTCTGATGAGTTGCCATATTGGGTGGCTGACTGTCTTGTGGGCATGGACTAAGACTCTTTGGCATAAATCAGCCTTAAAGTACCTATGGGCAAAACTCTAAAGAAAAAGAGGAAGTGGTCCTAAGCCCAGAAAGAACTCGTAGAAAAGTTCAAAAGGTAGTATAAAAGTTTTTATGAGAGGTAGAAGAAAACCTGGGAAAAGAAATGGGAGTAATACAAGAGAATTATGAAAAAAGAGTCAACAGCTTGGAAAAAGAAAATGAATGCTTAAAAAGTAGAATTGATCAAATGGAAAAGGAGACAGAAAAATCCACTGAGGAAAACATTTCCTTAAAATGTACATTTTAATGTACAATTGGGAGAGAGGATTCTGGGAAGATGGCAGAGTAGGTCAGAAAATTTCAAGCTCTCAAGATATTCCTCCACAAAAGAGATAAAACAGCACCTCTGGAAGAACATAGAACTATGAAAACAAATGAGAATAGGTACAGAGCAGAGGTCCTGTTGGGACAATTAGAGAAATCCCAATGAAAAATCCCTGGACTAGATTTTCTCCCTCAGAAGAGTAAACACCTCCAGGCTAGAATCTGCCTTAACAACAAGTGGTGAGTTATTTAAACAATAAATTGCAAGCCTTGGGGTTAGTTGGTTTGAGAGACTGCCTCAGCCCTAGTAACTTTTAACCTTGGGATAGTGAGGGGAGTGGGTCATCTGACTTAAGGAAGATCTAGGGAATCTCTGCTGCCAAGAAATGCCAGACCCAACTGTGATGGTACCACAATTAGAGTCACACAAGATCTAGCCCTGGCAACACTAAATGACTGCAGATCTTCGAACGTTATATATTGAAGAGCAAAAATACTGAGCCTCTGGCTGAAAATATCATATGTAGCACAACTAAGCATAATTTGGAACAAAAAAAATACGGTCATTTGATCAACCGTCATACTTTCAAGATTCTGTTAAAATAAACAAACAATCGCTGAATTCAATAGAAGATTTGACATAGAAGAGCCAAGAGAAATGTAAGGTACATAACAATGACCAATCATAAAGGATTAAATAAGGACAGAAAGTTCACCTTTTATGTATGGAAAATGTAAAACCTATGTCTAAGATTGTTACTAGCAATTAGGTAGCTTATAAGAAAGATTGGGGTAGACCTGAGTATGATATCACTTCAAAAAGTAAAACCACTCAAGAACAGCTAGAAGCATAATTATCTTATACAAATGAGGTGCAATAAGAAGAACCAATACAGAGGAATTAGATGGGGGAGGAGGCTGTTAGTTCTAGAAATCTACTTTCATCAGAAATGGGTTGCAGAGGGGAAAATACATCCAGAAAATGCATCCAGAAAAGTACAAAATTCTTCTAAACTTAGGAAGAAATAAAATTATAAAAAGATAGGGAGTGGGTAGAGGACAAAAGAGATTTTTTTAGAGGAAAGGGTGAGGGAATTGATTACAAAGGGGATATAGAAGGGTCTTTAGATTTAGGAGAATAGGAGGATAAGGGAGAGAGAGTTCTAGAATTGAGGGCGATGGAATAGGTCAAAGGGATGTATAAAAAAGTGTTTAGATTTAGGGGAATGGGAAGATAAGGGAAGAATTGCTGGAGTAGGAGTAGGTTAAATAACAGGAGGGCAAGGTAGCAAGTAGGAGAGATAGGAAAAAAGAGATAAGCATAAGCATAAAAACAAGGAGAAAAATCACCTTAGGAAAAGTATATGTTTATATATGTATGTATATATGTATATACGTGTATGTGTGCATATGTGTATGTACATATCAATACCTATATAAAAATATATCCATGCTTAATTGCAACCTTGGCATAGCATGTACAGGAGAGAAAGGACAAAGCAAAAAGTGGCAGAGAACAAGAGAAAATCTACAAGGAAGTACAGAAAAGATGAATAGCTTTCAATATAATAAATAGTATTTAATATATAGGTATTCTTGAAATGGCAAGTTATTGCTGTATATTCTAAATCCTGTCCTGCATTCTGTGGTGAACATGACATATTTTTCTTTTTTGTTTTATATTTAAGGCTAATGCTTCTTTTTACGTATTATGTATTTAAATCTTAATATAAAAAAAGTACAATTGGTCAAATGGAAAAGGAAGCATAAAAGCTAACTGAGGAAAACAACTACTTAAAAGTTAAAATTGGGACGTGAAAGCTAATGACTCTATAAGACATCAAGAATCAATCAAAGAAATTCAAAAGAATGAAAAAAATAGGATAAAATGTAGAATGCCTCATCAGAAAAAGAGGTGACCTGGGAAATAGATCCAGAGGAGACAATATTAGAGTCATTGGACTACCTGAAAGGAAATCAAAAGGAGAACTTGGACAGCATCTTTCAAGAAATTATCAAGGAAAACTGCCTGATATCCTGGAACCATTGGGTAAAATAAACATTGAAAGAATCCACTGATCACCTCAGGAAGGAGATCTCAAATAAAAACTCCAAGAAACATTAAAGCCAAATTACAGAGCCACCAGATCAAGGAAAAATACTGCAAGAACCCAGAAAGAAATAGTTCAAATATCAGAGTCACAATCAGGATTACATAGGATTTGGCAGCTATAACATTAAAGGACTGGATGTCATGGAACATGATATTTTGGAAGCCAAAGGAGTTAGAACTACAAGCAAGAATCCACTACCCACTGAAATTAAGCATAACACTTCAAAGGAAAAATTGGTCATTGAATGAAATAGAAGGATTGCAAACTTTCTTTAAGAGAAGACTAGAATTGAATAAACAACTTAATTTCCAGTATCAAGACCTAAGAGAAGGTAAAAAGGTAAAAGAAAACATAAGAGATTCAATGGAGCTGAGCTCTTCACATCCCTGTTTGGGAAGATGATACTTGTAATTCTTAAAAGTTATACTACTAGTAGTACAGCTAGAAGGAATATACATAGACAGAGAATACAGGTATAAGGTGAATTTGAGGGAATGTCATAAAAAAATAATTAGAGGATAAGAAAGAGGAGTATATAAGGTGCAGAAGTAAGGGAGAGATAAAATGGGGTAAATTATTTCACAGAAAAAGGTGTGAAAAACCTATTACAGTGGAGGAAATGGTCAATGGGCATTGATTAAGCTTTAGTCTTATTAGTATTGACTGAAAGAAGAAATAATATACACAGTCAGTTGAACATAGAAATCTATCTTAGCAGACAGAAAAGTAAGAGGGAAGGAGATTAAGGAATGATTGGGGCAGATTGGGGGAAGCAGGAGACAGAAACAAAACACTGTTGAGGAGCAAAAGGTGAAAGAAGAGAAAGAACAAAGAGGAGGAAAAGGAAGATGGAGGGAAATACAGTTAGTCATCATAACTGTGAATGTGAATGGAAAGTACTCTCCTATAAAATGGAAGTGGATAGCAGAGTGTATCAAAAACCAGAGTCCTACAATATGTTGTTTAAAAGAAACACACTTGAAGCAGAGAGAGACACATACAGAGTAAAAGTAAGGGAGTGGAGTAGAATCTGCTTCAGTAGAAAAAAGCAAGAGTAGAAAACCTGATCTCACACAAAGCAAAAGTAAAACTAAATCTAATTAAAAGTGATAATGAAGGAAACTACATCGTGCTAAAGGAAACCATAGACAATGAACTAATATCAGTACTAAACATATTTGCACCAAGTGGTATAGCATTCAAATTCTCAAAGAAGTTAAGTGAATTACAGATTTCTGACCCAACAAGAGATAGAGAGCAATTTTGATTATATTAAATTAAAAAACTTGTGTACAAACAAAACTAATGAAACCACAATTGGAAGGAAAGCAGAAATCTGGGAAACAATCTTTATAGCAAGTATCTCTGATAAAGGCCCTATTTCTCAAATATATGTGAAGAATTGAGTCAAAATTATAAGAATACAAGCCATTCCCCAATTAATAAATGGTCAAAGGGTACAAACAGGTAGTTTTCAGATGAAGAAATCAAAGCTATCTATAGGCATATGAAGAAGTGCTCTAAATCACTTTTGATTAGAGAAATGCAAATTAAAACAACTCTGAGTCATCACCTCAAGCCTGTCATTTTGGCTAATACGACAACAAAGGAAATGATAAATGTTGGAGAGGATGTGGAAAAATTGGGACACTGATGCATTGTTGATGGAGTTGTGAACTGATCCAGTCATTTTGGAGAGCAATTTGGAACTATGGCCAAAGGACAACCAAACAAACTATGCATACCCTTTGACCCAGAAATACTACTACTAGCTCTGTATACCAAAGAGATCATTAAAAAGGGATAAGCACCTACATGTGCAAAATATTTATAGTAGTTGTTTTTGTGGTGGCAGACAATTGGAAATTGAGGGGATGCCCAACCATTGGGGAATGGTTGAACAAGCTGTGGTATATGCATATAATGGAATACTATTATGCATTAAGAAATGATAAACAGGCAGATTTCAGAAAAACCTAGAGAGACTTGTATGAAACAATCCAAATTGAAATGAGCATAACAAGGAAAACTTTATACAAGGTGTCAGTAACATTGTTTGATGATCAGCTCTGAATGACTCAGCTCTTCTTAGTAATGCAACGATCCAAGACAACTAGAAAGGATTCACAAAGGAAAATGCTATTCACATCCAGATAAAGAAGTGATTGCAGCATTTTAGCTAGTTTAGATAGTTTGATTGCACAGATCCTCAATCTCCTGAGTTCCAAAAACTTCTCCCACCCCTCTGCAGAAAGAATGTTCCCATCTTAGAACTCATCAATAACGTCAAGAAGATTGTGAAATTCCATAATTTAACCACCAAATCACACCATTCTACTTCTTCTATTAATATAATATTCTTTATTCTTGCCATGCCCTTTTGTCCTTTACTCATTTCTATTTTTCTGGCATCTATTTTCCACTTGAATGTCATCAGTTTTCATGCTCAACCTTAAGTTCCTGGAGGCATCAATGTCACCATTGTCCATAGTTGGTCTCTATAGTAGAAGATGGAGCTAGACTGCACATGTATAATGGCCAGAGCCTCCTTGTTATAATATAGACCAAATATAGTGCTGGGATATCTTAATTATAATTCCATATACTCTTGGTTTGTTTGGGTGAATTGTGTAGAAACCTTTTCTAATCATTCTTATTTTAGAGCCTGGTAGAAATTCCCTTAGCATGTGAAACTGTGCTGAAATAGAAAGACTTCCCTGGCCAAAAGGCTGGGCTTATGAAAAGGAAGAAATAAAGATTGATATTCAGTCATAAAAGAAGGGAGAATTCCTAGAAATGATACATTACTTTTCCATATCCTAAATCCACAACTGTGAATGAGGCAGATGTGTGAGAGGAATAGAACAGATCAAAGAAGAAATGAGGTCTTATGACTCATGTTAGGCTTAGTTTTTTGGTGATAGTTATTACATTAAAAACCCACATCATATCTGTGAAAGTATTTGAAATATTTTCTAGGAAATAAGGAGGGTCAGGTAGATCTTTACTGAATTTTTATAAATTGACTGAAGGGTATAACAAAGACACAATGACTTTGTCTGAATGTGTACTGTTTCTTTCTTTACTTCAGAACTGAGTGATAATGAAAACCATTATCATCCTTTTTTTCTGGCAATGAAACAACCACCTCTACCCTTTCCTTTCTTGCTTACAAGCTGGCCACTCACTGTGATCAAGTAGAGACTGCAGGAGGAGATAGATGCAGTTCTGTCCAACAAGGTGAGAAAATGAAGCAAACAGTTAGCTGCCCCTCACTTCCTATTCACCTACTTGCCTCATCTCTTAGTAAAGGCTTTGTCACAGGTCTGTCATTGGAGATTGGTATTTTCCCATATATTGGAACATAAGAATAGTCTGAAAAGGCAAAGGCGTGCTGAAACACTCTACTTGTCCTTGAAGTTCTACTCACATAGCAAAACCTTCCAACCAACCTACCAAACAAGCAAATAAGCAAAAATGTCCCCAAATAAAACACCAAAGCAACCAATGTCAACTTTAAGCAAAATGATGATAAAGGTAATTTGTCTTTAGTTCCCAAGCCACTTCGTGGTTCTTCCCTCCACTTAATGGCACCCATTTTTCATCTCCTTTGGTAATGAATGACTCTGTCATACTTAGTGTCTTCTTTACTCCTCATCTAGCCCCTTTACCTTCCCTCCCTTTCCTATTTTCTCCCCTTCTCAGATTTTCATTAAATCATTGATGAGACTTGTAAGAGGGATTATGACCTCTTTCTCTTTTAAGAAAAGATTCTATAACTTTGGAGTCTGTCCATACACAGGAGGCTCTTACCAGAATTTTTGTCCATGTCACTCTTGGATATAGGATAATCATCCTCATAGGGACAATTTAAGTTGTCATATCCTTAGGGAGTGGATAATCTTCAGTATCTACTGAAGTTATTTAGATTAACAAAGATTAAAACCTAGAGTGCTGGTAGTGGGAATGGAGAGAAGGTAAAGTCCTGAAAGGGTTCCTAGGGATCTGATTAATCAAATGACTGAGCAAAGCTTGAGCCTATGTGAAGATGTTGAGACCATTCCAGGACACATAAGTGAAGAGAGCTAGATTCTTTTTCATCTTAGTTTGGGAACTGATCCTTCCATATAGGACTTTCTTTAGTATTCTGTAAGTTATCAGGGGTTTGCTTCTTGAAGAGGAGTGGTAATCATTTAATGTTCATTCTCCTGTCACCCAATCTCCATACTGTTCTCTGAGCTACATATTAGTAAAGAGTGTTAGAACACAAGGATATGAGCAAAGCTGATCTTATAAATGGGTAGCTGCAGTTTTGATTTGATGAAAGGTACACTGGGAAACCGCCTTGCCCCTGTCCCCCCCAAATCTCCATTATATATTCATTCCTTTGAATTTTTTCAGTTTTAAAGTCATCAATTAAAATGCAAATATCCTTTCAAGGGATAAAATGTTAAACTTATAAGCTAATACTAGAAAGGACCTGCAGTGATGATTAGCTGAGAGTGAGGATTTCTATGGCTTAGAAAGAATATAGTCATTTTCGGAAGGACAAGCAGAGATGACACGAAGTGGAAGCCAGAAAATTATGAATAGATAAAATGGTTTCCCAAAGATTTCACATATAACAAATGCAAATTTGGCTGACAATAATTTTATTTAGCATCTTTTATCAAGGTGAATTTCAGTGTTAGTCTGGTTTTTCCAAGAAATGACCTTAAGAGAAGTGAGAAGAAAAAGCTCTGTCTTAGTACCATTTGCCTCAAATGTGGTTTCTCTGAAATATTTTCCTTTATCATTGTCATGACTCACAAGTGCTCTTTTTTGGAAAATAATAATATGGCTACAGTTCTCACTTCCATAGAAAGTAGACATTTTGAATCATTTCATTAGCAGAATGAGAATTATACTTAACTCTAATATTCTTTTTTATTTGTTTCTTATTTTTACATTACAAACATAGATTACTCCCTCTTCTTAAGAGGTCTCTTACAATAAATTAAAAATTATAAATTCAATGAACAATATCAGAACTTTATCTGAATGTGCATATAACATTTCACATCTGCAGCACCCTGTAAATTGTTAAATTTACAGAGATTTATTTTCTTTTCCTCCAACTCCTGCCATATTGAAAAAAAAGAAACGAAAAATACTTTTGACAAATTTGCATAACAAAGCAAGATACATTCCTTCAATTGCTATGTATATCCTTTTATACTCTAAATCTGTCACATACCTTCAACTTGCCATGTGTTAAAGAAAGTCTTATAGCTTTTTTCAAGAAATTATTATAGTAGCATCTGGAGAACGCAGATTTGATTTGTGATCTCAGTTCATGTAAACTACTTCTCTTCTTTCTAGTTAGCAGTCACATATGATGCCCTACTACCGATGGGATACATATGAATGGTAATTAATGAAAAATCTCAGGCTGTTCCACAAAGCAAGCAAACTTTAAAGGGTTGCTAAGAAAACTGTCAAAGTTAAAAGATTGATTATTTCCAAATGGACAGCATTGATGATTCCACCCTCCGTCTTTCATCATGATGGAGTATACTGGCTAGTGTCAGAGGAATTCTACCTTGAAAGGCATAGATTTTTTCACTCAGAAAAAAATTCACTATATGTGGTCAGTGGGGGCAGAGGGAAGAACATAAGACTGGGAGATAGATGACTGGGGTTTCAATTTTACCTTTGTTTATTATTCAGCTGAGTGATTTTGGGATGGTGCTAATCTCTCTGTTCCTTATAATTTTTAGAATTTTCTTAATTGGAAATGAGAGAGACTTAATTCTATGAACTTCTTCTCTTATATTTACTTATTTATTTACATTTAGGATACCTGTGCTGGGGTCAATAAGTAGAAATGAATATAAACTTGTCAGGAGTAACCTCTTTTTAGATTTTTTAAAAAAAGTTTTCATTGCTGTCTTTTGTTTTTTATATCCCCATTGTTTCCCCCATTATCCCTCTACTTCCTCTTCCCACAGAACAATCTAATCTATCAAATACTATTTTAAAGATGAAAAAAAGATGAAAAAAATCAATACAATGAATCGATGGACTGAGAAGATTTGAAAACATGTACAATGTAAAACGCTTGTGTACCTCTCACCTCCATGGAGGGGAATAGGAATGTTTTCTCATAACTCTTCCTTCCAGCTTTGATTTTTCACTATTATTGTGCATCATTCGTATTAGATTTTTGGTGCACGGTTGTTCTTTTCCTTCACATTGTTGCTGTTATTGTATTTTCTTGGGTCTGCTTGCTTCGCTCTGCATCAGTTCACGTAGATCTTTTCATGCTTATCTATATCCTTACATTCATCATTTTTCACAGCACAGTAACATCCCATTATGTTCATGTGTCATAATTTGCTTTGCTGTTTCCCATTTAATGAAGATCAACTTTGTTTCCAATTTGCTTTTCACAAAAAGTGCTGCCATAAATATTTTGGTGTATATAGAGATTTTCTTCTTATCAATGGCTGCTTTGGTATAGAATCTCTGGTTCTAAGGGTACAGACATTTTAATCATTTTATTGTAAAATTCCAAATTGCTTTCCAAAAATTATCACAATTCACAGACCCACTAACAATGCACCAGGGTATTTACTTTCTTACTTTCTCCAAAACTGTTTCCATCTTTTATTTTCTCTTTGCCAATTTTCAGGGTCTGTGAGGTTACCATCTTTTTAGGACAAAGGACAAAGTGTTGCTCTCATAGTCAGGAAGATTCAAACACCCTTAAGAGGTTTCACTTAAGGGCACTTAATCTATCTGAGCCTCAATTTCTTCATCTATAAAATGAAGATAATGAGGACTGTAGAAGCTATTTTACAGAGTGGTTGTGGGGAACAAATGAGAAAATGCCTATAAAGGGCTTTGCAAATCTTAGAGTGCTAAGTAAATGTGATCAATATTTTAATGTTCTATAGCTGCAATTACTTATTGAAGTCTTTTCTATACACTTTTATAAAATAGTTTTATCAATGAGATCTTCTTCATGTTGAATACTTTCATTATTCTCTATTGAGGATTCAGACATTCCTGATCTATATGCTGCTTATGATACCATAATCTATGCCTATACTCCTGTATTGAGAATAGTCCCTCAGGAATTCTGTCTTTAGGATGACTTTTTTTTAGGAACCTTTGAATGGCTAAAGTCAACTCTTCTTCAGAATTGAAACCACACGTTTCTAAATGCCCCTACCTCATTCTCTCATGGAAAGGCAAGGTCAAGTTCATGCTGCTAACTACATTCTGGGGAGACCACTATCTTTTTGCAAAACATTGGCTGAACAAATATAGGATGAGTTCAGTCTCCAGACAAGTTTCTCTCTTCAATTCATGTTCCAGGGAATATAATTCAGACTGTAATGGAAATGGTACCATGGACAGGGTTTGTAGAAATGTGCCTTTCTTTAAAATAATCCCATTTAAAAGAGGCTTTGTTTTCACAACAGATTAGCACTGACTTCCTTTAAATAGAATTCTCAATTGTCTTCAGATGATCATTTTTTAAAAAATGAGATTTCTACAAAATATATCAGGAATAGATATAGTGCATTAAAGGAGGGAAATAAGAAAGTGCCACGTAGATGGATAATGTGTCTTATAGCTGCAGTGTAACATATAATCACTAGCTTTTAAAATTTAATTTTGTCTGATCCTATTGAAATGTTTAGTATATGCCACTAATTGATGGCAATATGTGGAGGCCTCAAATATACAGTAATAATAGAAAGATTTAGAATTAAGTAGGATCATAGAGATCAATCCAGCCCAGCTCCTTCAGTTTATGGATTTTGAAAAGTGACTTGACCAAAACCATGCATATAACAAATAAAAAAGCCAGAATTTGGAAGCCTATGCTTCAGACTCAAATTTAGTGATTTTCTTTTCTGTGACAAGCCTCAAATCATCTTTTTTCTTCACTTCTTTTCTCCTGCTATTTTGAATAAAAAATTGTTTCAATAAGGAATAAAAGGTAAGCATCAATCTCTATGTGTACCTCCACTTCAGTACTGATCCTAAAACTGTATTGGGATGAAATTTATACTTATGAGCATGAAAGTTGGTATTAGCCAACTCCTACAGAAATTCTCCTTTAGAGACATAGGGGAAGAAACTGTCTTATAGGTGAGTACTAGTTTTTGTTGAAATGTTTTTGTTCTCAGTTTGAGAAATATTTTATTCCATGTGGACAGATTTAATTCAATAAACATTTTCTTATTATTATTTTGATTTATAGCAAGTTATTATCATAATTATCAACATGGAAACTTACAGAGCCAATAAGTGAACAAGAAAAGGTTGTTGGTTACATAATTAGTTGGAAATTAACCAGTCCAATGTAACAATATTATTAATAATACTGAGTTCTGGGTAGCAATTGATATGTCATTGAATACGACCATGTCAAATCTTTTCAATTTCCTTTTACAAGAGAAAAATAGGCAGTATTAAATGTTATGTAATCTTCTCAAACTTCAGTAAGTCTTTTTAGTTTTATCTCATAACAGATTAACTTTAGGAATATTTGTGAATAATTCATAAATGCTTATTGATTGATTTTCAGTTTTGGTGACAATTCTCTGATTTCAAACTGGTATAGAGCTCCTGTTATCAATCTTATCCAATCACCATGCCTTAGTTTGTCATTCTAGACCCTCTATCACACAGCTTCAACTAAATTTATTCTTTTAGGAACTCTGTTCTTATCATTTGAGTGAACATTTTTGTTTTTTACAGTTTTCTCCTTTTTGTTTATACTTCTTTCTTACCTGGAATATTTCCCTTTCACTTATTCATATCTTGCTCATGATTCAAAGTCAAAATTTCTTTCCATGAAATCATCCTTGTCTCCTTAGTTTATGTCGATCTGTCTGCTCTCAACTTTAACAATTGTTATGGTCTGTACCAGTCACACGTTTGGTTTTACACTATCTGGTATTCTTTAATTGTTTCTTCTAATTGTTTTCCCACCCAGATCATTCATTTCTCAGAAGCAGTGAATATATTTTTTCTACTTTTTCATATTCCAGCCAATAAATGCTCAGTTACCCAGAATAGTGTCAGTTTTGCATGGAACAATCACTAAATCCTTGCTGATGGATTAAAATATTTGGTGAATTAAAAAAATACCAGGAGTAAATTATCTCTAATATTTAATTTGTGCTCTAGTCAAAACTGGAGTTCCAAATAAGGAATCCCCTCTGCCAATGAAATCACAGATTCCATCCCTAATCTCTGACCCAATCCCAATAAAGTTAAAAATAAAGTATATTTAAAAAACTATGTGTGTCTGTGATGTAATCAATCAATAAGGAAGCCTTAGAGCTTCAAAGGTATCAAGAGTTTTGTTCTTTAGAGGAAGAGAAGCACAGATGTACTTCTTTGAAGAGTTCTTGACCTCCTATTGGTTTGTGAGTAACTATGGCATACACTGGATAGGACCTAGGCATTTGCCATTACTCACAAAATCAAGAAATTATTTCACACTCGGTAACTTCCACAAACAACAATAAGTTTTATAAAAGCTGTTCTATTGTTAATTCTGGGGACACAAGGAGAATCAAGTAATCAGTTGTCTCTGTAGATACCAGCTTATTTACCAAAATTAAGATTAATGGTCATGTGCTAAAGGAGGGAAAATATGATTAGACTATGTTTAGTAATAATTTAAATAACCAGCCAGCAAGAATGGATTAACCCACTAAAGCCAGTAAAGAATGAGTTTTGTTCCTTCTCTGGGACTAGAATTGTATATTTCCACTAAAATTACTCAAGAGGAAAGAAGATCTTTGTGAAATGACACTAGGACATTTATCTTTTCCAAAAATTTCTAAAGAATATATGATATTCTTTTGTATCCTAATTTATTTTTGTTCCCTTTTAACTTTTTTCCTTTTTTATGGTAAAACAGTATAGAAAATGTTCTTCATGAATTGGACATTCTTCATGAACTGGACATTTGAAATTTTGACTTTGGACCTTAACATGAATTGATTAATAATAAAGTATTGAGTTGGCTTATATGAATTTTACCTTGGGTCCCTCCCATAGTTGGTGTATGACAGAGTTTCAAAACAATGCCAGATTAGAGGTGTTGCCTTTTCTTTAGATTGTGAGCTCCTTGGGGATTGTGATTTTCTTTTCCCTATTTTTTATCCCTAGCACTTAGCATAGTGCTTGGTACATAGTAGATGATTAATAAGAGTTTGCTGACTGATTGAAGCTGATCGATGCTTTCGTAGCATCACCAGGCTTCTCAGTATCACTCCTCCCAGTCTGGCTGCATTATCATCTCATGACTTCAGTTATATAGAACTCATTTTGCTCCACTCTCCGTGACAAGTACCATCATAGCCACATGTTGCTCACCCTAACATAAGTGGGGCTACTAGTAGCTTTTCCAAGGTCTGAGAGAAATGATCTCTGTCATATTAGAAAATTGTCCTCCAGATCCATTTTCACTTTGTTTTCCCTTTAAAGTTCATGTACACATTAAACTCTATGAATTGTCCTCAGTTGATTCTTAGAAGTCTTCTTAGATGTTCACCCTGCCTCAAAGTCTTCTGCAAGATTTTAGGTTTTTTTTGTGGAAAATTATGCAAGTATACTGGATAACAGTTTGTTAAATTTTCAAAAATCAATTATTTAAAATATTTTCCAATTAAAACACATTTATCATGATAATTCTGTGCTTTAACATATAAAATTTCATGTACTGCATATTTTCATAAACCAATTTATAAAAAAAAATCCAGGCTGTCAAACTTGCATAGTATTTTGGAAGTTTAGAAAAGTATTTTATATTTCCTATATTCTAATTTATAAATATGAAAAATAAATATGGAAGGTGACAAATCTAGTTGATATTTATATAGTCTTGTTTTCCTTAAGATATCATAAATGTTTATAATCACTTATTTCCACTTTTTGTGTTGATTATTTATTGAGCTCTAAATATTTCTTTACTGTTGTAAATTCCCTTATCAGTCACTCCTCATAGCAACCATACCTGCTGTCCCGAACATATAGGAGGGGCCAAAAAGGGCAAACCAACACTAAAAGTCCTCCATCTAACTCTACTTTTCTTAAACAAGAACCCCTCACCCAGATTTCTCTACTATAGCCATAGACATTGCATCCTATGAATTTGGAAGCAATTTAATTCACCTTATTAACTGCAGTGGCTGAGTAGTTAGGTATTGCAGATTTTTTTTTTGCTTGTGTGTGTAGATCTTTATGTTTGAGGATTACTGCACAATGTTTACTGTTATTGTATCATGTACACTGTTCCAAAAGAAAATAAACTCAAACAGCTAAGTAGCACTTGATATTACTGAATCGCAGTAATTCAGTGGAAGAATATAGAGAGAACCATGAATTGAGTGGCTGCTGATTATTTTTGTCAACAGTAGCTACTGATGATTGTAATTATAGTGAATATAATATTGTGAGACATTTTTCTGATTTATAATATTCTAGAATTGAAAATGATACTTCTACAAACCAATGAAAATATTTCTGTAAACCAGTTGTTTTATGTGTAGTACACCTTAAAGTCATATTAATGTCATTTAATTCAATTGTCAATGTGTTGGGTTTTATTGTATTAATTATTGTTGCTAGTTAACTGATCAGAATGACCATTCAGAAGTCCAATTTGATAACGGTGAACTTAAGTGGACTGACGATCTTGGTAATTTTGTCACTTTCCTTTCCTTCCACAAGTATTTGAGTCTAAAGTTTGATCAATACATGGATCAAATTCATTCTTGGAAGTTCCTCAAACTTCACATTTATTTGTTTGTTTTCCCATTAAGGGTTTTCTCCAAGAGCATCAGCATTCCTCTCTTTTATTATTCTCTTAATGGTAGATCCTCAACTCCCTGACTCCTCTAATAAGCATGCCAATAATTTATCCAATAAGAATAAGCTTTAATTCAGCTGACAAAAACTATAAAAGAAAAGCATTCATATTTAAGTTTGTAAATAGACAAAACAATTTTCCTTACTTTTCTCATTGTCTTCCATTTCACCCAGAGATGCCTTGAGGTTCAGACACATCCAAAACAGGAAAATATTTGGGACCATTAGGGAACCAGCCTCTTTTCAAGTTTGTACTTCCAGAAAGGCCTTGTGTACAAGCCAAGATTCCATAGAATTCTGTCATTTGAATTCTTCCTTCAGTGAACTCTAAATCCTTTGCCTATTTAATATGGACTTGATGGTTTGCAAGAAAGGTTTTGATGATAAGCTATAAAATGGGGCTGGTAGAAAGACTAAATGTTCATCCAGCTTGAATATTCCAAGATATTTGATTTTCTGTTTTTCATTACCTCCCAAACCAGTTAGAAATTATATTACCTCAGTTTTTCTTTTGTAATGTTTCTTATACTTGTATATTCATTGCCACTCTCTTTGACTCTGGTATAGCCCACTTAATTTAATTCTTTCAACATTACACTACTTCAATAGCTCTTTAGCTGGTCTCCCTGCCTTAAATATCTCTTTACATAAGTCCATGTTCTACAGCCATATGAGATAAATCTTCTTATAATGCTACTTTCATAATAACACTATACTAGCCAAATTCCCTGTTATTTTTTCAGTGTCTATAGAGTCAAATACAAACTCCTGGCATTTCATATAATTATCTATCATCCAAAAAAACTCTAAACATATTGTCTAAAACAAAACCTTTTGTCTTTTCGGAGGCAAGTAAGGTTAAGTGACTTGTTCAGGGTCATATAGCTAGTTAAATGTCTGAGGCTGTGTTTGAACTCAAGTCTTCCTAACTCCAAGGCCATTCAATCCACTAGATCTCCCAACCACTCCAACCAAAGCTAACTTGAATGCAATATTAAAGTGAATAAAAAGATTTGTCAGATGTATGGACCCAGATGTTTTGTTACTATTGGCAAACTATTTAACCATACTTTTCTTACTTTTTTCTTTTATAAAATGGAAATAATGCCTGTTATACTCTAACTCTTAGGGTTTTTGTTATGAGGAAAATATTTTAAAGCCTTAAATTCCTAAATTAACATGAGTTGCTATTATTAAGATCATAAATTATTCCGCATTTCCAGGGAGAACTGAAAATGTGATGATAGATACAGTTTCTTGAGATCCCTTTACTGGTTTCTACTTTGACCATGTGTGCACTGTTCTCCTAACTGGGAATAATTATTCACCATTTCTTTACTTATCCAAATGCTGCCATTCTTCCAGGTTTACCTCAAGTTCTATTTTGTTCATTGGAGCCGCATTGATCTTGGACTTCATATAATACTCATATGGTCTTCTGTTAATTTTACTGGTATTACCATTTGTTCTTAGTAAATTTTTTTTCTCATAAATATCTTATTTCTATAATGAGACTGCAAACTCTCAAGAGGAAGTATTGTGTCTCATTTTTCATTTAATTCTCCTACTATGATTAGCTTAGTGTCATATTAGTAGGCTTTAAAAATTATCACTGGTTGTTAAATATAAATAGATCACTACTGCTGGAAAAACAATTAAAAATACACTCCATGTTCATGGAAGGAAAATGGTGCCAACAATGCACAAGAAGGACAGAATGGTATTTCTCTTTGTGTCTCAATCAATCAATTAAAGCACCTCAATATGTGAAAATATGTTAAGATGTCATTTACAGATTGAAATTCTACTTCATGGGAAAAAGGGAAGGCAAGAGACAGAATGATACTGCAGATAACAATACAAAGAAAACAACTAATCCAATTAATCTTATTTAAAGATTCTCATGGTGGTGATGGTGGTGGAACCAAGATGGCCGAGTAACAGCATGTAGTTTCTAGAGTGTTGCCCACAAGTCCAGACAAATATCTATAAAAAATGGCTCAAACTAAATTCTGGAGCTGTAGAACTCACAGAATAATGGAGGGAAGCAAATCTCCATCCCAAGACATCCTGGAAAGTTGCCAGGAAGTGTCTATTGCACCACACAGGAGGCAATGTGCAGTCTAGTGGGCTGTGCAGATATAGACAGGATCTGAACAAGCCTTGGGAAGATGGAGTCTCTTACACCTGTAGTGGTTTCCAGACTTCAGGACCCCAAAACATGGAGAACAAATTGGCAGATCAGTGGAAGAAGCCTGTGGACCCAATACAGGAGAGTGGATGGTCTGGCCCCAGCCTCATGGTGGGAGAAAGAGAAGGGGTGGAGGAGCCCACAGCAGCAGGGATAGAGGCAGTGACTGTTTCTGGAGCTCTAGGCCCACAGATTGTGGGGAAACCCAACAACTGACAGTACACCTCCCATGACCATTGGAAGCAGAGCTCTACCTTGACAAAGAACTCAAAAGTCAAGTAAATAGGTGGGGAAGTGAGCAAAAACTGAAAAAAAAATCAGACTATAGAATATTACTTTGCTGACAAGGAAGACCAAAATATGCAAACAGAAGACAATAAAGTAAAAACTCCTCCATTCAAAGCCTCCAAGAAAAATATGAATTGGTCTTAGGCCATGGAAGAGCTCAAAAAGGATTTTGAATACCAAGTAAGAGAAATAGAGCAAAAATTGGGAAGAGAAATGAGAGTGATGTAGGAATATTATGAAAAATGAGTCATCTGCTTGCTAAAGTGGATCCAAAAAATACTGAAGAAAATAACACTATAAAAAATAGACTAACCCAAATGGCAAAAGAGACTCAAAAAGTCAATGAGAAGAATGCCCTAAAAAGCAGAATTGGCCAGATTGAAAAGGAGGTCCAAAAGCTCACTGAATAAAATAATTCCTTAAAGATTAGAATGGAGCTAATGATTTTATGAAAAATCAAGAAATTAACCAAAGCAATGAAAAATAGCAGGCAATGTGAAATATCTCAGTGGAAGAACAACTGACCTGGAAAAGAGATCCAGAAGAGACAATTTAAAAATTATAGGACTACCTGAAATCCATGATCAAAAGCAGAGCTTAGACACCATCTTTCAAGAAATTATCAAGGAAAACTACCAGAGGATAGTCTAGAACCAGAGGGTAAAATAAATATTGAAAGAATCAACCAATCTCCTCCTGAAAGAAATCTGAAAACTCCTAGGAATATGGTAGCCAAATTTCATAACTCCCAGGTTGAGGAGAAAATATCACAAGCAACCAGAAAGAAACAATTTGAGTATTGTGGAAATACAATCAGGATAACCAAAATCTAGTAGCTTCTACATTAAGGAATTGCAGGGCTTGGAATATGATATTCCAGAAGTCAGAGGAACTAGGATTAAAATCAAGAATCACCTACCCAGAAAAATTGAGTATAATACTTCAGGAGAAAAAATGGCCATTCATGAAATAGAGGATTTTCAAGCATTCTTGAAGAAAAGATCAGAGCTGAATAGAAAATTTGATTTTAAAACACAGGAGTCAAGAGAAGCATGAAAAGGTAAACAGGAAAGAGAAATAATAAGGGACTTACTAAAGTTGAACTGTTTACGTTCCTACATGGCAAGATAATATTTATAATTCTTCAGATTTTTCTCAATACTAGAATTGTTGGAGAGATTATATTCACATAGACAGAAGGCACAGGGTGAGTTGCATAGGAAGGGATGATATCTAAAAACATAAAATTAAGGAGTGAGATAGCAATATATTGGGAGGAGTAAGGGAGAAATGGAGTGGGGCAAATTCTCTCATAAAAGAGGCAAGAAAAAGCTTTCTCAATGGAGGGGAAAAGGGGAGAGGTGAGAAGGAAAAAGTGAAAGTTGTTCTCATCACATTTGACTTAAGGAGAGAATAACATGCATACTCAATTTACCATGAAACTCTACCTTACACTACAGGAAAGTAGGGGAGAAGGGGATAAGCAGGGATTGGGGGGGATTGTAGAAGGATGGGCAAGTGGAAAGAGGGTGTAACTAGAAGTAAATACTTTTGAGGAGGGATAGGGTCAAAAGAGAGAATAGAATAAATGGGAGGCAGGATAGGATGGATGGAAACATAATTAGTCTTCACCAACATGATTTTTATGGAAGTCTTTTGCATAATTACACATGTATAACATAAATCGAATTGCTTGCCTTTTCTGTGGGGATGAGTGGGGAAGGAGGAAGGGAGAGAAGTTGGAGCTCCAAGTTTTAAAAGCAAATGTTAAAAATAGTGTTTACATGCTACTGGGAAGTAAGGTATACAGGCAATAGAGTATAGAAATCTGTCTTTCCTCCAAGAAAATAAAGGGGATGGGGATAAGAAAAAGAAAGGATGTGATAGAAGGGAGGGCAGATTGGGGAAGGGGTAATCAGAATGCATGGTGTCTTGGGGTGGGTGGAGGGGAAAGATGGGGAGAAAATTTGGAACTCAAAATCTTGTGGAAATGAATGTTGAAAACTAAAAATAAATAAATAAGAAAAAACCTCCACAGCCTCAGAATTGTATCAATAGATAATGGAAAAATCCTTGACAATAAGTCACATTCATTTTCAAAAAAACAAAAAAAAGCTAAAGAAAGTATACATCAAAGGTCCATTTAAAACATAGTAACATATATTTGAATATAAAAGCTAATATTTGCAATGGAGAAACACAAAAACTTTTCTAAAGATAGATGACTGAAAAGAGAAATACACATTAAAAAAACAAAAAACTCTGATACCACCTCCTAGCTATTTGAATGGCTGGAATGATGGAGAAGGAAAATGCTAAATGTTGAAGAAGATGTGGGGAATTTGGGACACCAATGCATTATTGGTGACCATGTGAACAGATCCAATTATTTTGGAGAGCAATTTAGAACTATGCCCATAGGGTTATAAAACTGTGTATACCCTTTAATACAGCAATATCACTACTAGGTCTGTATCCCAAAGATATCATAAAAAATGGGAAAAGACTTATATGTGCAAAAATATTTATAGCATCTCTTTTTGTGGTGGCATAGAATTGGAATTTGAGGGGAGGCCCATCAGTTGGGCAATGACTGAACAAGTTGTGGAATATGAAGGGAATAACGGAATACTATTGCTCTACAAGAAATGATGAGTAGTCAGATTTCAGAAAAAGCTGGAAAGATTTACATGAACTAATGATAGGTGAAGAGAGCAGAACCAGGAGAACACTGCGCAGTAAGAGCAACATTATGTGATGATCGACTTGAATAGACTTGGCTCTTCTCAGCAATACATTGACAAATGATATATAAAGACAATTCCAAAAGACTCCATGAAAGAAAATGGTATCCACATTCAGAGAGAGAACTATGGAGTCTGAATACAGATTAAAATATACTAATTTCATCTTTTTAAAAGTAGTTTTTCTTTCTTGTGGCTTTTTCCTTTTGTTCTGATTCTTTTTTCAGAAGGTGACTAATGTGGAAACGTGTTTAATATGATTGTATATGCATAACCTGTGTCAGATTACTTGTCTTGGGGAGAGGTTAGTTAAGGGAGAGAGGGAGAAAAAAATTGGAGCTCAAAATATTATAAAAGTGGATGCTGAAAAATAGTAAAAAATAAAGATGATTAAAGTAAAAATGCTTATTATTGACTTAGTTTTAAATATTAATATAGTTATTGATACAATAACCATGAGAAAAAAATGAAAGAAATTCAAGGTGAAATATTGGCAAGGAGAAGGTGAAATTATACCCATTTGAAGATGACATACACAATCCCAGATAATTAGTTAGGAAACTAATTAAGATATTGCCTTCATTAAAGTAATATGTTACAAAATCCAGGAAAATATGCTGCATTTCTATATCAAAATAGCAACAACCAAGAGGAGATAGGAGAAAAGGAAATCACTCAAAATATCTCTAAAATGAAAATAAATCATTTAGGAGTCTGACTACCAAGACATAATCTAGGCTTATGTAAATATAACTGTGGGGCTATTTTGGTCTTTCCTCCTCGGGGCATCATTAGAGAGATCATATCTATGTCCTTTGCATATTAATCTCTATTGTTTTCCTCAGTTCTCCCAGGAAGATTGATACTGAGTTTCCAAAAGCAGAAGACATGAAACTGATAGCTCTTTTTCTTTAGGATTGTAGGGGGGAAAATAAAAATATGAGAGCTAGGGAGGGTGGGAAGATCTTTTAAAAATGCTAATTTTTTTTATACTTAAATACCAAAACCTAAATACAGAATAAGAAATGAAAAAGAAACGTTATTAATTTAAATATTAGAACCTAAATACAAAATAAAAGAAAAAAAAAAGAATTGCCATGCGCACAGCAGCATGTAGAAGAGGATTCAACATATACAATAAATTTCCATTTCAAGAAAACCAATATAATTAATAATTCACATTGTTTTTAGAGTTGTCCATCTTTTCTTTATTTCCTTTTAAGTTTTCTTTTGTTCTTTGCTCTACAATTTTTACCCTCCTCCCCTCTTCCGCCAAGAAGGCTTCAATTAAGTGTGGAGATACACACATATATAAATATGTATATATACAAACATTTGCAGATATGTATGTATATGCATGTATATATACACATGCACATCTACACAATACATATATAAATATATACTCATACAAACGTAAGTACATATTTACATACATGAACATATAAATATTTATACATACACACATATATACATGCACCTAAATATATATATACCTAGATATCTGTAATCATACATATTATTTATGTAAGACTGTATTATATTTATCTGCCCTCTGTTTCTCTCAGGGTGGATAGCCTTTTCCTTCATAAGTCCAAGTCTTTCCATTTTTTTCTAACTCCACCAACTTGCTATTTCTTATTACAAAGCAATATTCCAACCTTATGCTGTTTATTTTAGCTCATGATTACTACCCCAGTTTTTTTTCCTATTAAATTCTGCTCCTGATCTTTATTTTACATTTGTGTGTATCTTTTATTTCCTATCCCTCCTGATACTTCTTCTTTACTTCGACCTACTACATTGCCCTTCTATTACTTTACTTATCCCCCCCACCAAGGATCTCTGCTTTATCTTCCCATTCCCATTAATGTAAATACCCTTCTACACCTCCATCCTATTCCCTATCCTGTCTTCTAAAAAACCCTTGCGTATCTTCTCCCTCTCCCTAGAAGACTTTAGTTCCCATAATGCACAGAGACACATACAGACACTCACACATATTGTTCTCTCTTAAACTCATTCCTGATCAAAGTAGGGTTCCAGAAATACCAACCCTCCTCCCTCATCTAGTTTCTCTGTCAGTTCTTCCTCTCATACCTCATTCTTATAAGATAATTACTCTTTCCCCCACTCTTAAACAGTTTTACTTCTTAAAATTACATCATACTCAGATTTACCCCAATCTTTCTTACAAACTACAATTACTAATAGCAATCTTAAATATACATTTAAAAAAGCTAAGCAGGCTATCTTTATTGTAAATAGTCTTTGATTTATATCTTAGTTTTTTCTTGAATCTTCTATGTCAAATCTTCTATTAAGCCCAGGGTTTTTAAAAAACAAAATCCTGAAAGTCTGACAATTCATTAAATGTCCTTTTTATTCCCCATTCAGGATTATGATTAACTTTGTTGGGTATGATATTTTTGGTCACAGCCCCACTTCTTTTCCTTTTTGATATATAGTGTGTCTTTAGAGTTGGGGTTGCTAGGCCTTGTGTGAATTGAATTGTGGCACCACCATATTTAATTTTTTTCCTTTTTTGCTCTTAATATTTTATCTTTGAGCTGGGCTTTTCTGAATTTGACTATGATATTCCTTTAGATTTTCTTTGTAGAATCTTTTTTAGGTGATCATCAGTGGATTTTTTTTCTATTTCCACTTTTCCCTCTCATTCTAACATCTAAGGACAATTTTCCCTATTTCTTTTACTATTGTGTCAAGATTCTTTTTTTTTTTTTAAATATTTATTTATTTCTTTAATTTTTTACATTCATTTTCACAAAATTTTGGGTTCCAAATTTTCTCCCCTTTTCTCCCCTCCCTCCACCCCAATACCCCAAGCAATCTAATTTTCCCTATCTCCAATCTAACCTCTCTTCTGTCATCCCTCCCTTCTCTTGTCTCCATCTTCTCTTTTCTCCTGTAGGGCCAGATGACTTTCTATTCCTCATTAACTGTATATCTTCTTTCCTAGTAGCAACAGCAATACTAAACAGTTGTTCCTAACACTTTGAGTTCCAAATTCTCCCCATCCCTCCCTCCCTACCCATTCCCTTTGGGAAGGCAGGCAATTCAGTATAGGCCATATCTGTGTAGTTTTGCAAATGACTTCCCTGATAGTCTTGTTGTGTAAGACTAACTGAATTACCCTCCATCCTAATCTGCCCCTCATTGTTTCTCTTCTGTCTTTTGATCCTGTCCCTCCCCAAGTGTTGACTTCAAATTGCTCCCTCCTCCCTTTGCCCTCCCTTCCTTCATCCCCCCCCCCTTGCTTATCTCCTTCTCCCCCACTTTCCTATACTGTAAGATAGGTTTTCATATTAAAATGAGTGTGCATTTTATTCCTTCCTTTGGTCAAATGTGATGAGGGTAAACTTCTTGTTTTTTTTCTCAGCTCTCCTCTTTTTCCCTCCACTAAAAAGTCTCCTGCTTGCCTCTTAAATGACATATAATTACCCCATTCCATTTCACCCTCTTTCCTCCCACTACATTTCTCTCTCACCATTTACCTTAATTTCTTTTCAGCTATGGTCCCATCCTATTCAATTCAATCTGTGCTTTCTGTCTCTGTATGTGTGTGCATGTGTATACAAGCACCACTAGTGGCGCTTCACATGCACATCCAGCTCAGCATAGGCGGGGGTCCAGCAGAACTGGGTGAGAGTGAAGTGCAGGACCCATGGCAGGTGCAGCAACCACTCCTACAGCTATAAGCCTACAGACTAAATGTTTGAAAGTCACTTACTTGAAATTCCGGGAGCCAAGATGGAGGAGGAAACTGTAAGTGTTCTCACCCTCCCTTGTGAAAAACCAGAGAACATGGCCCCAGGAAAAATTCTGGGATAGTGGAGCCAGCAGAAGGGGTATAGAACGCTTTTAGCTCAGGAGGCTAGGGAGATTGCTGGGAATGGCCCCTTTTACTGTGGTTGAAGAGTTCCAATTCAGGACCAAAATCATACCAGCAAGCAACAGCTGAGTGAAAAAAGCATGAGACTATGAGCCCCAAGGGGGTTGAGAAGGTATGCACCAACACCAGGATCCCAGGCATACCTTAGCACAGCCAAGGGAATTGGGCAGACACCAGTGCAGATGGGGCTAGTGCAACCTGATGAGATGTCCAGCAGACAGAATATCCCTCCCCCACACTTCCAAGGCTGAACTTCTATGTAACCAAGAGGAAACTCAGACTTCACCTGATCTCTTCCTTGGCAGACATCAGCCAGCTCAGCAAGAGATAAATTGCAGTATTATATAGCTTCTAAGTGAAAGAACCAGAGGCCAGAGAACATTAACCAGGACCCTAGCTTCCAGCACAAAAGACAGGGGCCAGAGTCCGCTGTGCCCCAGAAGCAGAGATCCACTTTGAAAGCCAGAAAAAAGGCAACCACCACGAGTAAGAAGCAAATTAGGAAGACAGATTATAGGATCTTTTTACATGGACAGGGAAGAACAAAATATGACTTCAGTCATTATCAGTTCAAGGAGAAAATATTGCAAGCAACTAGAAAGGAACAATTCAAATATCGAGGAATTACAGTTAGGATCACACAGGACTTTGAAACTTCTACATTAAAAGATCAGAGGGATTAGAATATGATATTCTGCAAGACAAAGGAGCTTGGACTACAACCCAAGATCAACTACTCAGCAAAGTTGAACATAATCATTCAGGCAAGGACATGGACATTCAATGAAATACAGCATTTCAACACCTCCTTGATGAAAAAGACAGAGCTTAATAGATAATTTGATCTTCAAATACAAGATGCAAGGGAGGAATATAAAGGTAAACAGGGGGGAAATGAAAAAAAAGAACTTGTTATTCAATATTGGCAAATTCTTTACATTCCTATATGGGAAGATGATACTTGTTAATATTGAGAATTGTACATTTATCATGACATTTAAAAGTGATATAAACAGAAAGAGGGAGTGGATATAAATTAACTGTTGTGATGACAAAAAACAATTAAAGGGTGCAAAGGTATTGTAATGGGAAAAGAAGAAAGGAGGAGGCAGAAAAGGGTAAGTTACATCACATGAAGAGAAACAAAAGCATTATACTAGAGGAAAAGAAGGAAAGGAGATGAGCATTGTTTGAGCTTTATTCTCATTGGATTTGATTCAAGAGGGAAAAACATACTCAGTAATGTATAGGAAATTAATTTGCTCTATAGGCAGTAAGAGGGGAAAAGGAAAAGAAAGGAAGGGGGTGGTTAGAAGAGAGGGAAGAAGTAGTAAGGGAAAAGAGAGGGGAGTTGATAGAAAGGAGGGAAGACTGAGGAAGGAGTGGTCAAAGTAAAACTCTTGAGGAGTAGAAGGGAAAATGGAAGCATAAACAGGGGTGGAAATTGGGTGGGATAAAAGATACAGGTAGCAAGAATAACTGAATGTAAATGGGATGAGCTCTGCGATACAATGGAGGCAGAGAGCAGAATGGCTTAAAAATCAAAATCCTACATGCTGTTTTACACATAGGGTAAAGATAAAAGATTGGAACAGAATACATTATGTTTCAGATAAAGTAAAAACAAAAACAAGACCAACCAAAAGCAAAAATAGATCTAATCAAAAGAGATAAAGAAGCAAATAATATCCTGCTAAATGGCACTATAAACAAGAAAGTAATATCATTACTAAACGTATATCCACCAAGTGGTATACCATCCAAATTCTTAGAGGAAAAGTTAAGGGAGTTACATGAAGAAATAGGCAGCAAAATTTTGCTAGTGGGGCACCTCAGCTTCCCCCTCAATGAACTTGATTAATTTCATCTCAAAATAAACAAGAAGGCAGTTAAAGAGGTGAATAGAATTCAGGAAAAGGTAGATATGATAAACCTCTGGAGAAAACTGAATAGAGATATAAAAGAATATACATTTTTCTCAGTGGTACACAGCACCTACACAAAAACTGACAGTTATAGTTATAAAATGGAATAGTTATAAAATAGTTATAAAAACCTCACAATCCAATGCAGAAAGTCATTGCAGCTTTTTCAGACAATGATGCGATAAAAATTATATGTAATAAAAGACTATGGAAAGATAGAACAAAAGGAGTCTACCTGCCAGAACAAACCTAGGGACTATATGAACAGAATTACAAGACACTTTTTGCACAAATAAAGTAAAATCTAAATAACTGGAAAAACACCAGTTGCTCATGGGTAGGCCAAGCTAATATAATAAAAATGACAGTTCTACCTAAATTAATTTATTTATTCAGTGCAATCAAAAAACTAATATCAAAATTCATCTGGAAGAACAAAAGATCTAGACTGTCAAGGGAATTAATGAAAAGAAATGCTAAAGAAGGTAGTCTAGCCACATCAGATCTCAGATTATATCATAAAGCAGCAATCATCAAATCCACTTTGTACTGGCTAAGAAATAGAGTGGCTGACCCGTGAAATAGGTTCAGTACACAAGACACAGTCATCTATGACTATAGCAGTCCATTGTTTGATAAACAAAAGGACCACAGATTCTGGGATAAGAACACACTGTTTGGCAATTACCACTGAGAAAACTAGAAAACAGTGTGGCAGAAACTGGACACAGATAAGTGCCTGACACCAAACATAATAAAGTTGAAGTGGGTTCATGACCTAGGTATAAAGGCTGATAATATAAACTGTAAAGAAATTGACTCGGTGTTGTCCTTCATCTTCTAAGAGGACCAAAATGACATCACCATGATAAAGTGAAATTTCAGTGTGTCCGACTGTGGCTGATCAGATCAATAAGAACTTGGAATGCTCTACCACAGGTTAGGAACAGATAGTCACAGATAGTCCATGTGAATATGTGGGGTGGATAACTCAAATTTGCAAATCCTGAATTGAATTTGTGTTGTCTCATTTCTGCTTTGCTCAAAGAGTACAGCACCCTTTCTGATGCAGGTATGCCATGCTGAGAGGTCCTGTGTCAGTGTCTCCCATGTTGCATAGCAAAATCCAAAGTTCTTCAGAGTATCCTTGTATTGCTCTTTCTGGGCACCATGTGATTGCCTGCCCCATGCAAGTTCTCCATAAAGTAGTAGTTTTGGTAAGTGTACATTTTGCATTGGAACAATGTGGCCAGTCCATTGGAGTTGCACTCTCCGAAGCATAGTTTGAATACTTGGCAGCTCAGCTCCAGCAAGTACTTCAGTGTCTGGTACCTTACCCTGCCAGGTGATCCTCAGAATCTTCCTAAGAGAGTTCGGATGGAAGCAATTCAGTTTCCTGGCAAAGCATTGGTAGACTGCCCATGTTTCACAGGCATACAATAATGAGGTCCACACAATGGCTCTGTAGACCTTCAGTTTGGTAGTCAGTCTAATAGCTCTTCTCTGCCAAATTTTTCTATGAAGTCTCCCAAACACTGAGCAATGTATCCATCAACCTCATTGTCAATGTGTACATCCCTGGAAAGTACACTACCAAGATAAGTGAACTTATTCACAGCATTCAAAACTTCTCCATTTGTTATAACTGATGGTTTCATATATGGATGGTGTGGTGGTGGCTGATGGAACACCTGTGTTTTCTTGGTGTTAATTATTAGGCCAAAATTAGCACAGGCAGCAGAGAATTGATCCATACTTTGTTGCGTCTCAGCTTCAGAGGCTGCATTGAGTGCACAATCATCTGCAAACAGAAAATCATGCACCAATGCTCTCTCCACTTTGATCTTGGCTTGCAGCCTTTTCAAACCGAAGAACTTACCTTAAGTATGGTAGTTGACCTTGATGCCATGTTCATCCTCATTGAAAGCATTTGACAACATGGATGAAAACATCATGCTAAAAAGCATGGGAGCAAGCACACAGCCCTGTTTCACTCCATTGGTGACTAGGAAGGCATGAGAGCATTGGCTACTATCCAGAATGCAGGCAAACAAGCCATCATGAAATTGACATACAATATTGATGAACTTCTCCTGGCAACCAATTTTTGACATAGTTTTCCATAAGCCTTCATGACTAACAATGTCAAAAGCCTTGGTTAGATCTACAAATATTGTGTACAGACTTCTATTCTTCTCCTGGCATTTTTCCTGGAGTTTTTGGGCAGCAAACACCCTATCAACTGTTCCTTGTGTTTGGGGTGCATTCAGAGAGGACCAGTGCCTTTGGTGTGATGGCTGCCAAGCCCTTTTTTGGGGCTCTCTCCACCATTAGTGTCCACCTGTTCCACCTACTCTCACCTGTGGCTCCAAAAACCTGCAGCATAAACAAATAGGGGAGCAAGGAATAGTTTATTTGTCAGATTAATGGGGAATGGAGAAATTTATGACCAAACAAGAGATAAGAGAACCTGACAAAATGCAAAATGGATAATTTTGATTACATTGAAGTTAAAAGTTTTTGTGCAAACAAAGCCAATGCAACCAAAATTAGGAGGGAAGGGGAAAAATGGGAATTTTTACATCTAGTATCTGTGATAAAGGACTCATTTCTAAAATATATAGAGAACTGAATCATATTTACAAGAATACAAGTCATTCCTCAATTGATAAATGTCAGAGGATAGGAAGTTTTCAGAAGCAATTAAAACTACCTATATGTGTATGAGAAAACACATTAAATCACTACTGATTAAAGAAATGAAAATCAAAACAACTCTGAGGTATCACATCACACCTATCAGATTGGTTAACATGAAAAAACTAAAAGATGATAAAATGTTGGAGAAAATGTGAGATAGTAGGAACACTCATTGTTGGTGGAGCTATGTGCTCATCCAACCATTCTGGACAGAATTTGGAAGTATGACCAAAGGGCTATAAAAATGTGCATATATTTTGACCTAGTAATGCCACTTCTACGGCTGTATCCCAAAGAGATAATAAAAGTGGGAAAAGGATTCACCTGATTAGAAATATTTATAGCAGCTGTTTTAGTGGTGACCAAGAATTGGAAAATGAGGGGATATCCATCAATTGTGGAGTAGCTGAACAAGTTATGGTATATGAATGGAATGGAATACTATTGTGCTATAAGAAATGACAAACAGCTGGACTTAAGAAAAATCTGGAAAGACTTATCTGAACTGATACTGAATGAAAAGAGCAGAACCAGAAGAATATTATATTCAGTAAAAGCCACAGTATTTGAGGACTGTTTCTAATAGGCTTAGCCTTTCACAGCAGTTCAAGGACCTAAAATATTTCCAAAGGATTATTGATGCAAAATGCAATCCACATCCAGGAATAGAACTATAAAGTCATAATGCAGAATGAAGCAGACTATTTTCTATTTTGTTTTGTTTTGATTTGGTTTTTATCATGGTTTCTCCCATTTGTTTTAATTCTTCTAAGCAATATGACTAATGTGAAAATGTGTTTTAAAAGAATGCATGTGTGCAATGCATTATTGGGAAAGGAGGGGAGTGGAAGGGGAGAAAAATTTACAATTTATGGAAGGGATTGTTGAACACTGAAAACAAAAAAAAATTCTATTCTCAAAAAAAATAAACTCAACATTGACTAGAAGGAATTTGAGTACTTTAGAAATAAGATGCATTTTATACACAGAAAAATTGAAGGACGGATCTGGGGGTGGCCAAGTAGTCGGGGGGGGGGAAGTGGGGGGGCTAGATGAGGATTCCCAGGAAAAATCTTAATGGGAGTGGCCAGTAGATTGGAGTGACTACGGGCTCAGATTCCAGAACCAAATAATTGAGGTTTTGATAGGATTGAGTGTGGGAAGTAGCCAAAGGAGATCCAGAGATAAGAGTCAATGGAGTGCTTGACTAGGTTAAGTGTAAAAAAGAATTGGGAATAGCAGCAACTAAAGGTTTATGGCCTCAGGTGAATGCCAGATCAAATGAGAAGAAACAAGGGAGTTCAAGGGGGTTTTCAGAGTCTATATCCCACCATTCCCTCTTCAAAAAAATGGGACCCAAATTTTTGAGGGGTAAGGAGTGAAAGTTTTGCCTTCTGAAACTCCTTCATGCTGGCAAGGAATGTAGAACTGTCCCTGCCTTGATGCATCCCATTCAAGGGGTACATATCCTGAGTAGTTATCTGAAAGTTGATGACTTGGATCCTGGAGGAGACAAACCTGGAAAGGAGGTTAAGCAAACAAAGACCAAACAGACACAAAAGGAGTACAGAGAAAAGACAACATCGCTGGAAGGAATTAAAGATGACAATTTGCAATGTTGCAATTTAAGAGGGGTTTCAGGGACCCCTCAGTGATCAGCATACTGTAGAGGGTCATCTTGAATGAATTTGCAGACTCAAGCATTCTTTAAGTCAAGGTGGTAAGGGTTTATTGTAAGGTCAATATATTGGAGAGATCCTGATGGAACTTGCATTCCTTAAGGAACTTGCAACTAAACAGGAGTGATGATATAGGAGCATATGATATAGGAAAAGCAGTGGATTATCTGGCAGATATGCTAATTAGGTGATAACTTACAACCTTGGTCACAGGAGTTTTTCTCTACTGGAAATTAGGGAAACCATTTTCTCAGGGGTTTATATTTGGTCTGTTAAGTCCCTAGCAAGATAGCTTTAAGAGTTGATGTCTATAGCTTGACCTCTGGATTGAACATGATAACTTTGGGTATTAATAAATGACAATTCTGTGATTAAAGATAGTCCTGTTTTTACAAGAGAATTTCTTCAGAGGTCAGCTTGTTCTTGTGATGGAAAAAGATAGTTTATTTTACTGGGACCCACTCATGAGTTATTGCTAGGCATAGTGTCCTTGAACTAGGGAGAAAACTGTCAAGGACAGTGTTTTGAATCTAGGGAGAAATGTGATCTGGGAACTGGGGTCCAAGCACAAGCACCCAAGCACCCCCTCAGCAAGGCTAAAGCATAAATGCAAATGGCCATGTCTCATAAGGACTTTTTTCTGTCCAATATGCCCTTTCTTTCTCAGTTGTTCCACAGGTATGTAGAACATGGAAGGCATATTTTGAGTCAGCAAAACTTTTATTTTTTTTTCTCCCTGTAGCTCTAGGGCTCTGGTAGGTGCTATTAGAGGTTCCAGGAGGGCAAGGATTTGACTTCAATGATGTGGTGGAGATTATTTCGTACCTACCTCTCCCAACCCCTTGTTCTTCGTACCACATTGCTTTGGGGTTTGGGAGTGTGTGGCACACTTGAAAAATTAGGTCAGAGGTATCTAAGAGCAAGGTTTGAGTCTGCAGCTATCCACCCTCTGATGATCAGAGATATTCTGTACTTGGTAGGGAGTCAGAACTTCCAGGGGCTGTCCAAGTGAAGTGGCTGCAGCAACCACTGCCTGGAGGCATGCAGACCATCCAGTAGGCACAGAGTCTAATTGCTTTCAAAAATAGGCAACTACCCTGGGGTCAGGTCCTAAGGACTGACTTAGGACTCCCAAAGTCTGCCCTCTCCTATCATCAATATACAGAGTGAAAAGTATTTCTACATTGAATAGAGCTAGTGCTGTAATGATAACCAATTTAGTTTTCAAAGTTTCAAAAGCTTTAGCATGGTGGGAGTCGCACTCTAGAGGGAGTGAGTCAGGGTCTTGAGTAACATTTAATGGTTATAGTCCCTGCCAGACCTCCAACTTAGTTGGATATTGACTATGATGAGGAAAGACTTTAGGGTCTTGGAGGTGAACAGTGGCTGGGGTGATCTCAAACAATTGACTCAACTATCTCTCACATTTCTGGGGAAACATAGGGAGGTCTGGGGAGTAGAGGGAAGATGGAGATTGGAGGCTTAACTAGAGCAAATTGGCTCCCCATTTTCATCATGACGTTCCTTCTCAACAAGGAGGTAAGGCAAGAGGAGATGGTAAGGCAGGAGTGTTCAAATAACAGATCCTCAAATAGGTAGAAGAGGGGGAATGTCTCAAGACATCCCTTAATTTTATCCAAAGTTTCCCATAACCCCACGGGTCAAAGGGTAAGTAGAGCCACAGTAATTGGTTAAAATAGAGAATATAGCCCCTGTATCAATTATGAATCAGTTAACCCTTACATTGAACTTGATATTTGCTGGTGCTCAGTGAGAGAGATGAACAAAATAGAAGCACTACCAAGATCCAAGTTCTCTTACTGTTTCAGTTTCATGACATGTTGTAATGGAATCATCTCGAAGAATTCAGAGTAAGACCTCTAATCCAAGTATAGACATTTTTTGAGACTGATGTCTCTCATGAGGTGGGCTAAATTCCAAGAGGAACCAGCAACTTCAGAAAAGCAAGATGGATTTTTATAGGGTGAACATGTAATTACAAAACAGAAATTATGAATATTATAAAGGCAGGAGGGATTTATTAAGGGATTAAGTAATAGGGGAGGGGGTCCCAGTCACAGTGGAATTGTTTATGTGATTACCCACAATGCATACAGGAAAAACCATGGATAGAGGGATATGTGTGTATTATAATGATATTATAATAAGCCTCTCTACATCATAAGTTTACTCTAGGTTAGTTCTTTACCATTACTGTGCAGGTGCCTACTTGGGAAAAGTCTCTTGTTTTGGGGTCCACTTCCTGCTTGCATATCCTGGTGGTGCTGCTTCATGATTGGCTGAATATTATGAACCAGTCTAAGACCAGATGGATGTGGTTGCGGTTGAGTACATGGACACACCTGCTGTTCTGTGAGCAATATGAGATCATGGCCTTACCTGTTGCTCTAATGAGGTTTATATGAAGAAATTAGGATATTGAGTAGGGATGAGGGGTGAGTGACTAGGTAGAGAGAGTGAGTCTGTTGCTCAGTGGGGCCTATAAAGAACTTGGAATATTGGAAGTTGGGGTAGTTTTATTAGGATTCCATCATTCCCCTCTCAAAGAGCTGGGGTCCAAATTCATTTGGGCAAGGAGATGATGGTCTCAGCTTCTGTAGCTTCTGTCACTGAAAAGTGACATGGTACTGTTCCTGCCTCAGTGGGTTCTGAGGAGGAGGTTGACTGGAACTGAGCATAGGTTACATTCAGGGGATGATGGGTGAGTATCAATTGTTTGCTGCCCAACTAGGTAGGTGAATTGGCGTCATCGGAGACACCCAAATCTGTCAAGCAAGTTCAATATGCAGGGCCCAAGATAAGGAGAAATCAGATATATCTAGTAACAGGCAGTTGATTAGGCCAAATACCCATTTACTAAATTATTTGGGCTGTAGAAAGAAATATCATTTTAGGCTGAATAGCTCAGATCTAACACACCTTTTATTATAGTAACTCAGATGTATCCCAGCCTTAGTGTATGGGATAATGATTACCATTGTGTTTGTTCCTTTATTTCATAATTTTTTTTCACTTGAATATGCAGGCAGGAAGATGACAACAGAGGCAGATATATTAATTTGCCCAGTTGTATGAAATATGGAATGACTACACATTCAAATTGAAACTGGCAAGATTTCACTTGTATTGTACTCATATCTTTTACTGACCACTTGCTTTCATTAGAGAAATTTGTCATAAAAGGAAAAAGCAGGGACATGCCAGATATGACAGATAAAACATCCTTAGCTCATTTTGAATTCAGATAAGAGTTATAGTTATTATCAATTTTACCTTATAGCTTGACTCAGGCATAGCCGAGTAGGAAACATTTCCTTTCAAAGGAAGACAATGAGGGGACCAAGCCTAGAGGATTCCATCTTAGACTGAGGTTAAAATTGTCCTCCCGACTATTCCCAGAAGTGCATCAGGATCACATTCTCTGTATTTTGTGTAATTTCTCTCAGATACTGATTTAAAACAGACACTATAACTATTTTAAAATTGAACATAAAATCAGCACAGTTGCAAGGGCTTTTACGTCAAATGACAAATTTCACCAATCACAACTTAGGACTAGATAAAATAGTTTTTCCTTATACAGAGTAGCAATAAGTAATACAATTTTCATAAGTAAAAGCAAAATTTTTTAGCTGTAAGACAGGCTTAGAAGGGCTTAATAAAATCACATAACTTATTTGAAGTAAATTTCCCACTCTCTTTTAGTTCCAAATAATTCAGATTAAAAGCTGCTTTGTCTAACACCACTTCTGGTTCATATGGTCACTCAATTTTACAATATAAGAGAATTTTACTACAACTTAGAAATATAATAATATCAAAAACAGTGAACTTCAGATCACATTAACTCTATTTCTAAATCATCACATATAAAATATATTGATAGAATATTAAACTTATCAAATCCAGAGGCTGGCTGGATGCCTTGCTTCTCACCTTGTGCTGCCTTGTGCCATGCCTTTTTCTCCTCTCCCCACAGTTGCATAGCCAGGTTCTAGGACTGGGTGAGTCTGGGATTTGGGAAGGAGTAAGAGGGCATTGCTTCTTGTGTGGAAGGGACTAAAAACCCACTATCTAGGTGATCTTAGGCAAGTCACTTAACCTTTACCTGCCTCAATTTCCTCAGCTGAAAAAATGAGAATAACATCTACCTCCCAGGGTTATTTGAGGATCAAATCTGGTATTATTTGCAAAGTGTTTTATAAATCTTAAAGCGCTATATAAATATTAGCTGTTATTATTATTACTGTTAATGGCATGGTTAGTAAAGGAAATAGTGATTACAGTGAGACCACATGACTTCAGTAAGATGAAGTAATGCCAGATGAATCTAGTTTACTTAGATGTATTTGACAAAGTTTCATACTCCCTTTGTGAACAAGACAAAGGGATGGGGACAACCAACGGTACAATTATATGCATTGAAGGAATTGAGGGGATTGGAGCAGCGACTGATAATGGGAATTGAGTGAACCCTCTGAGGAGTGCATGGAGATTGTAGAGCCAGCACCTGAATGAAAGGTCTTGACTGCCATTGAGGAGAGGGTTTTGGTGTATAAAGAGGAAGGTCCCTGAGGGACCTACAAACTTCTTGATAGGGGTTGGCTGCTCAGCTTCAGGGAACTTGGAGCAGAAGCTTCATGTTCTGGTGGGGTGGGGGAGGATGGACTAGGGGTTTGAGAGGAAAGGTTCGTCTTCTTGCCTAGAGAGATGGACTTCAGAGTGTCCAGGAGCCTAGGGTTGTTGCCAGTGGGGACCCCCATGTAGCTGTTATGCCTCCCCCTCATTCCTTTCACCAGGTGGGGGAAGTTAGCTCAAATTCCCTACCATTCTTCAGTGCTCTTTCCTTAATCTGATCTGGGGTGAGGGGAGTTAACAGAATCTGCTAAAATGATTTTAGCTTTTCTAACTTTTTATGTCAGGTTTAACTTGGTCAGAGCTGGGACAACAGAGTGAAAGATCTTAATGGTTCTAAATTTTCAGTAAACCCTCAGCTCAGTCTGACCAAGGATGACAGAGAGAAGGTACAGTAACCCTAGCCTGCTCAGAAATAGTATGACAGGGAGGAGAATCTTACTGGGTTTTTTTTTTGAGGTTTTACTCAAATAAACTTCACTTCTCTGATTACTCTTTAAAAACTTTTTTTAAAGTGAGATCTTTGAATCAGTCAGTCAAGGTGAGTGGGATTCTGGAAAAGATCCATTGGTGCCTAGTCCCCGTCTCGCATAATGGAAAACTCAAAGCTTCATCTCTGAGGTGTCTCTTTTTCAGATCTATGCATTTTCCCAATTTATCTTATTGCCAAATAGTATAATAAATCCTGCTGGCAGTAGCAACAGCAAAAAAGACACCACTGAACATTTTGCAATAGTCCTCAAACATGGAGGTCTGCAAAAGACCTTCTGACAAAATCTAAGTACTCCTACCCTGTGGTTTGAAATATCATTTATTTTTCTTTGCTTCATTCACAAGGTACATTAAGATATTTTTGACATGTAAGGATTAAATGTCTTTGGATTATAGAAGAGAAATCAGTATCATGGCTGTAGACAGGGATGTGTTGAATTAAAAGGAGAATTTCTAGTGCTGGTTTGCCTTCTTGGTCCTTGGCACAGCCTGTAGAACAATGGGTATAGATGGTGAAAGGAATGGCTTCTTTCTCAGCTTAAGAGGAACCTGCAACAATTTAGAAAAACAATTAAACTTCAAAAAGCAACCAACGATAGAAAGAAAGAAAAGTAGTAACAAATTCTAATGATCTCATCAGAAAAGATTATAGAAATGAAGATAAGCTAGTTAAAATATCATGGAAAGAAATGTTAGAATATATGATCACTATAATAGAGACCCAGTGTATGATTGGTGACAGAGACTGTTGCAAAATATAAAATACATATTAACTTTATACTCAGGGTTATTGTTAATACAAGTCTTTTGTAAGACAGAATTAAGAATCTTGATGAAATTAAGAGATTTTGCTCTCTCCCATCATCTTTAACATCAAACGTTTTTTTCTCATAAAACAAAGAAACTAAAAGGGGCTGCTATACATTCGTCTTCAAAAATTATATTATTTACAACCAACAATTTGGTATTAATGTTACTTTTATTATAGTTGAATCAACTTAATTATGTAGCCAACAACATAAGGATTGTTTCTCTCTTAACCTTCAATATATTTCCGTCTGAGAAAGGGTATCTTTAATAAACTGCTAAGAATAAGTAAACAAATTTTGTAGAATTAAATTAGTTCATATGGCATAGGACATTTCTCTACTTTGAAAATAAAAATCATGTCAATAAAATACCATACTAGGTATTGAAACAAATTATGCAACTCTTCACCTGTGACTCTTTACAAATTCTGAAGGAAAATTTCTGCAGGAGTCGTCTAGTTGCAACTTTCATATTCAGAAGTTCAAACCTTTTCCCAATGCAGTTTTGGGAACCAGTGCCAAAGGGCAGGTACACATAGGGGTTCATGCTGTCTTTGTTTTCCTTGCTGAACATGATTTGTCAAAATGGCAGGAAAGAAGAAATGAGTAGGAGAAAAAGAACCAAGACTTTTCAGAAGAACAATGAATCTGACTCTTTAAGAGATGAATCAGTCAATTGCTTAATAAACATTTACTTAGTACCTGCTAAGTGCTGCTTGGGTGCATAAAGAGGCTAAAGTTCCTTGCCCTCAAAGAGCTTCCAATTTAATGAGATTGTCAATACAAAAAGAAACCTGTACAATACAAGCAATATACAGGATGAATAAGAAATAATTAACAGAGGAAAGACACTGGAATTGAGAAGTGTTGAGGAAAACTTTCCTGTAGAAGGTGGAATGTGTATTAGGACTTAAAGGAAGCCAGGGAGATCAGAAGTTAGAATAGAGCAGGGTGTGCATTCCAGGCAAGGAGAACAACCAGAGAAGATGCTTGGAGCTGAGATGGAGTCTGTTACTTGCAGAACAATCAAGTGACCAGTGAAACTGAATCAAAGTACAAGTTACAGGCTTTTGGTTTTGTCCTTCTTTAAAAAGGACCATGACATGAAGTGATGACATGGTATGTTTTGAATTGAATCTGAGTGAGGGAGGTCTGTATAAAGCAACCAGTCTTACTTTCTCCTCCAGTCATCTGAGGCCAGTGGGCAGATATAGATCGGGATGAGTAAGATTGTCAGGATCCAGGGGGAGACCTCGACCTTTTTAAGCTAAGGTCTTTCCAAGTTCCCACTCCGAGTGAGGCAATTTGTGTTCCTTTTCTGTTTTCAGGGAGGACCATGACATCAGAGAAAGGATGACATGACTTGCACTTGACTTTGTTTGACGGAGAGATGGCTGTGCAGGGTCACCAGCCTTACTTTCTCTTTCTGAGTCATCTGGATCCAGGGACCAGATATTCATCAGAGTGACTGGAGTTGGCCCAGGATGCAATTGGAGACCCTGGCCTTTTCAGGTACTCACTTAAAGTGAGGTAATCCTCATTCAGAGAATAGCCCTCTTAAAAGCTGAGTCAAGTGATAGCCCCTCTAATCAAAATCAAAAATCAAAATGGGAGGGGTAGATAATCAGGGTTGCTGGTCAAAAGAGAAGCAATCACTAGTTATGTTCATTCAGAGCCTGAAGGACCAAAAAAAACAAGGATTAAGTAGTACTTGGGCAGATACCTACTAAATCAAAGACCATGCCTTAAAGTCAATACCCTCTTGTTTTCATTGAATCCAAAACAATGGGTCTCTGCCAAATGATCACTTATTAGTTATTTTTTGGGCCCCACTGGCTCAGAGGGAATAGTAATTATTTCTCTTTCCTCCAGCCACCCTGAGGGCCTCCCCCTCCCAGTTTGATTATATTTTTTTTACTAAAGGGTCCATCCCTTGAGTGACTTCCTAAAGAGGCTTAATCTATGAATGGGCCTTGAGTAACTCAAAGTGAGGTGACCAGGAGTAAGATGGAAAAAGACTAAAAAGGTATTAGAAGGACATAGTATAAAGGGTTTTGAGTGCCAAATAAAGCATCTTGTAATTGTCTCTAGATGCACTAAAGAGTCATTGAAGTATATTAAGGATGGCTATGACCATACCTGCATTTTAGAAACATATTGTCAAGGTTAAATGGAGAATGAATTGATGTGGGGAGAAAATTGAGGCAGGTAAATGCAACAACATGCTATCATAATAATTCAAATCTGAGATGATGAGACCCTGTACTGGATTGGGAAAAGTATCAGATGGGAGAAGAGAACATTTTTGAAAAATGTTGTACAGGTAAAATCAACAGGCCTTAATTACAGATTTTATATGGGAGTTGGTGATAGAGATAGTGAATAGGCAAGTATAACTCTGAGGTTGTGAACTAGAAGGACTGGGAGCACAATGTTGCCAGAAATGGGCAAGGTGGGTGAGGGATTATGGGGAATGACAATGAATTCAGTTTTGATCATATCAAAGTTAAGGTGTCTCCTGGACGTCCAATTCAAAGTGTCTGAACAGCATTTGGAGAACAGAGGTTAGGGGTCAGTAGAGAGTTTGGGACAGAATAGATAGCCTTGAAAATCACTGCCAAAAAGCTGGTGATGGAATCCATAGTAATTGATAAGTTTACCCAGTGAAGTATCATATCAAGAGAATGGAAGAGGGTTCAGGTAAGAACCTGGAGGAAAACCTAGGAATTAGAAGGTGTGATCTAGAAGAGATCCAGGAAAAAAGAGACAGAACAGGAGAGGTCAGGGAGAAGAATCAGGCAGGAGAAGAATCAGGAGAAAGTGGGACTCCAAAAACCTAGAGACAAGAGAGTATGATGAGAAGAACGATCAACCATGACAAAGGCAAAGAGGGCAAGCAGAATGGGGACTGAGAAAAGCTCATGGCATTTGAAAGATCAGAGGGCATTAGTAACTGGAAAGAGCAGTTTGTGTGAAATGATAAAGTCACAAGCAGAAATGTAAGAAGTTAAGAAATAGAAAGACGGAGACAATGCTTACACGTCCAGCTAAACTCTCCCAAGATTCTCCATTAAAGAACTTTAAAAATCATATCCAGTCAAATTCTAGAATGGCATATTACAAGACATAGGATAGGATGAGTTATTTTTCCAGCCCAAGAGAACTTAGAAGATCAAAAGGATAGGTCTGTGTCACACAAGTGGGGAATGGAGAAAAGCAGAGCAGGACAGTGAAGTCAGTTATGGGCCTTGGAGGAGGAAATGGAAGCAACAAAAAGGTGGTCAAGAACACATGAACAGAATAGGATTCCAGGAGACCCTTATTCCAGCACTAGGCAGAGGATCGGGCACCATTTAACAACTCTGTTTCTCATTATACAATTCCAGGTCCAAGTTGCATGAAGGAGAGGAGTTTTGATCATGAGACAGCAAGGGTCTGAAGACAGTAAGCATCAGTGTCCTGACTAGGAGAGCAGGGACCACATCCCTCCCTGAATAAAACCAACTTAGAAGCACCAAAGTGTATAGGCCCCCAAAACTGTTAAAACAGGACAAAAAAACCTGAAGCTTTTAAGCAAAAGTTTAAAATCAAGAGACAAAAGAAAACTTGTTCATAAAAAGATATGAGGACAACAGGGAAGTTCAGGACCCAAACTATGAAGAAGATGATATGAAAATATTTATAAGCAAAGCCTCAAAAAAATCCTCCATATTGGATAAAAGCCCCAAAATAATTCCCAGAAGAGATAAACAAAAAGTGAGATACTAAAAGGGGGGAATTATTTTGCAAATTAGATAAGGACAGTAGAGGGAAAATTGGGAAAAAATTAGAGCAATTCAAGAGAATTGTGGAAGGCAAATTAACAGCTCTGTAAAAGGGGAACAAAAGAATGATGAAGCAAATAACTTCTTAAAAAGCAGAATTGGCAAAATTGGGGAAAAGTACAAAACCTCACTAGTGGTGAGGCCAGATGGAAGCTAAAATAAATGAAATATCATGAAAAAGTAAAATGATGCCAAATAAATAAAAAAAGTAAAAGAAAATGTGGAATAACCCTTGAAAGAATCCACTGATCACCTTCAGAAAAGATTCCAAAATGAAAATTCCCAGAAATATGATAGCCAAATTCAAGAGCTCCAGAATCAAGAAGAAAATAATGCAAGCATCCAGAAAGAAACATTTATGGGTCCAGGGTCAGGACCCTGCAAGGTATAACAGATACCAAGATAAAGGAAAGGAAAGCTTGGAATATGATATTCTAGAAGGCAAAGTAGCTTGAAACATTACCAAAAATTACCTACCCACCAAAATTGAATATATTTCTATAGGTCAACAATGAAATGGAGGAATTGCAGGCATTATTGATGAGAAGATCAGAGCTGGATAGAAAATGTGACTTTCAAATACTGAATCTGAGAGAAATATAGAAGGGCAAATATAATTGAGAAATCATGAGAAACCTAAAAAAGGTTCATACCTTCGCATTTCCAAATGAGAAGATGATACTGAAACCTGCAAAAACTTTATTATCATTTTTAACTAGCTTACTTGTCAGAGAGCATGGGTATTTGACAATTACATTGAGATGATCTCAAAAGAAAAATAGAAGACTGGGAAAGAAGGATATACTGGGAGAAGAGGTATGAGGAAACAAAAATGTAGAAAATTATCTTACCTTAAGTAGGTGCATGAGGAAGAGATTTTTCCAATTAAAGAGAAAATAAGATGAGGAAAGGGCACTACATGAATCTCACTCATATTTACTGGTTAAACAAAGAAAGAGTATATGTGCATACTCAGTTGTGTATAGAAATCCTTAATCAACAGTGAAATAGGAGGAGAAATGGCTAAGAGAAGGCAGGCAACCGTGATAAGAGTAGTAAGGTAGTAAGGTAGTTTAAGAGAGGTGTATGTTCATCCCTCATTGCTGAAGAAGACCATGCCATCAGAGAAATAATGACATGACTTGCCCTTGACTTTGTTTTGAGTGAGGGAGGGCTGTGCAGGCCACCAGCCTCACTTCTCCTCCAAAGCCATCTGAATTCAGTGACCAGATATTCATCAGGATGACTGGAGATGACCCAGGGTGAGGCAATTGAGGTTCAGTGACTTGCCCAAGGTCACACATCTAGTGAGTGTCAAGTGTCTGAGGTGAGATTTGAACTCAGGTCCTCCTGACTCCTGCACTGGTGTGCACTCCACTGCATCACCTAGCTGGCCCAAGAGAGGCAGTAGCAACAGCAAAAAAGACTTTTGAGATGGTCAAGAAAAAATGAGACGCAAAGAGGAACAGGAGGAAGGCGGACAAAAGGAAAGTGGAAGAAGAGGAAGAGAAAATGAAGGACAAAAAGAAAGAGGAGAGTAACAAGAAGTATAGCAAAAAGAACAACAGAAAGAAGGGTATAAAGGAAATATGCAGTTACTGATCATAACTATGAATGTGAATGAGATAAACTTACCAATAAGTGGAATTGATTTGGTGGATAGTTTAGAAATCAGAATGGAACAATATGTTGTTCATAAGAAAAATGCTTAAAACAGAAAGACGTGGCATGTTTCCTCACCCTGTAGCCCAGCTGCTATCTGAGGTAGGAGGAACTCACACTCCCAGAAGCCATGGCACTGAAGCAGATCCAGAAGGAATTAAATGATCTGCAGCGTGACCCTCCTGCCCACTGCTCAATAGGACCAGTGGAAGATGACTTGTCCCACTGGCAAGTCACTATTATTGGACCTCCAGACACTGCATGTCAAGGTGGAGTTTTCTTTCTCACTGCACATTTCCCAAAAGACTATCCTTTTAAGCCTTTAGGTTACCAAAGATTGCTTTCACAACAAAAAATCTACCTCGCAAACATAAATAGCAATGGAAGTATCTGTCTTCATCCTGAGGTCACTCACAGCCATCACCAGGTTTGATTGTATCAAAAGTTTTGTTGTCCATATGTTCACTACTTTGTGATCCAAATCCAGATGACCCATTAGTACCAAATATTGCACAGATCGATAAATCAGACAAGGAAAAACACAACAAACAGGAGAGACAATTGACACAGAAACACACGATGTAAATTGGAAGATATTTTTCCTATATACCAGAGTACTATAAATTTTAGGTTTTTTCAATAGTAGAAATAAACTGAGCATCATTTGCTATTCCAGTGTACCCTGAGACTCTTTGATTTTTACCCATCTTAAATGTGTTTCTGGAGCAAGACAAAACAAACTTCCAAAAATAACCTTAATACTGTGATGAGATTATTTATTCTTTTGTATGCTTTGCAAAAGACACGTATTATGGTTTTTTAAGATAGTTGTCTATCTGCATCTTCAGCTTACAAGATCCACAGTGCAGTTGTAAAGCAACCAAATTATTTTTTGCTGATACCAGATGTTTTTACATGAAATACTGTATGTGTTTGTTTAAAATGTCATCAGTTTTATAAATCTGTATTCCGACGTCATTCTTTGTTAACTCACTATATAAGTTGTGTTTCTTTTACTGTATAGACTAATTATATTTTATTTACCATGTAAATCAATTCATTACACGTTCTCTTCCTATGCACAGTATTGACAAATTACAACTACTAGTAATGAATGAACGCTTTGAATCCTCTTCCTTAGGATATTCCACGGACTGCAGATTCTTCAAATTTTATGTGATATTTTAACACTGTAATTCTCAGTATTCTGATTGTGGAGAAATACTTGTTTTGATTTTGTTGCACACTTAATTTTATTGCAATGTGAAGTAAATGCACTACTAAGTAGGAAGATATGTAAATTTTTTTCTTTCTATTCTTTATCATACATACAGGCAATACAATATTCTCATGGACCTCTTACAGATCTTACCACAGCTTTTTCCATATAAATTAAATGCTTTTTAAATTACCTCTCATGCCTTTTTTTTTTTTTTTTACAAGACTCATTACTAGGTCTCAGAGAAAGGATCTAAATATTGTATATAGTTTTGCATGCAAATTTTTGAAAATAAGGACTGCCTTGTTCAAAGTTCATATATTTAATTTCCATTTCTTGTTATTACATTTCCTGTATAAATCTTGTCCGATGTTAAATTAATATCCCAGAATAGGAAATCATGGTGCTATCAAATAATTTCTCTAAGTCTCCTGCTATAGAGCAGGATTCAGAATATTGTTGGTCTGTTGTGGATCAGGGTGTCGAGGTGGTTTGGTTGTTTATCAGAGAACCAAAAGGAATCTCTCAGAGAAGATGATTTCACTGCTATGGCAAGCCAGTGGATTTCTGAGTATAGCACTTGTAGACATGAGGCATAGTTTAATGAATTAGTCAGACTTATTATATGTCTACAGGTGCATGTTTTAAAAGCAAGTTTGTCCAATAGATTGAACTTTCATTTTATCCTCAATATTTAACATGGAATTACTATTACAGTATTTTAGAAATGGATTCTCAATTTTGAATTAAACCAATTTTTTACTATAGAAATTTTAAGAAGACACTAAAATCATGCATGTTTGAGGTTATTTTTGTGAGTAGTTTGCTTCAAAGACCCAAACTGACCTGTATCAAATTTTCAGTATTGTATAATGAAAACATGAAGACATTAAATTTTCTAATCATTTCGCTTTAAAAACTAGTAATAACTTACATTTTTCTACGGAGTGAGTGAGTGACAGTTTTGAAAACAGTGCATCCATAATCTCATTTGGTCCTCATGACAAAGTGCATGAGGGGAAACAGGCCAAGTGGTATTGAGTCCTCCCTTTAGACAGAAGAGGAAACAGAGGTTCGGAGAGGATTGATAGCTTGCGCATGACCACACAGTAAGGAAGAGATAGAGTCAGAATCTGAACCCAGGTCCATTCTCAGGCCAGTGCTGTTTCCCCTGCACAAAGGTGCCATAATAATAATTATTATTGTTATTATTTTTAGTAGTAGTAGTAATAGTAGTAGTAGTAGTAGTAGTAGTAGTGGTGGTGGTGGTGGTGGTGGTGGTGGTATTGGTGTTATTTTCTTTTTAACCATCTAATGTCTTTAACATAGCAATTTTTTCTGTAGTATTGCAATGGTTCTATAAATGTGCAACTATTTGTGATGGGTTTATGACAATAATTTAAATCAGTTAGCCATCTTCTGGATAGAAAGCTACAGCACAAATAAGATAAGCTTAATGAAAGAATAGAAATAGCATGTGTTTTATAAATGTATGTAAAATACTTAAATGAGTGGTGAATTGAAAACCTAAAATGTGATTGTTTAAAATAAACCATCTCATCCTTTGAGTTTTCAAGATAGAGACATCTGAAAAATATTTTATGTTCTGGGCTACTTTCTCACTGAATTTGAAATGGGGTTAAAGTAACCAGTTACTTTAAATTTAACTAGAAAGAAACTCTTGGTCTCACTGGGGTTGGTTAATTAATCTACTTTGGTAGTAAAGGACTTTGTTGGCTGGAATATCCTTAGAACTTTTGTTATGTTACATTCATTTATGGAAGTATAATGTTTTCTTGAATTAAAGTTTCTGAAATTTGAAAAAGAAACAGAAAGACACACATATGGGCTTAAAACAAGTTGTTATAACCAAATCTACTGTGCTTCAAGTTAAGTAAAATAGGGAGGGTTACAAACTTGATAATCATACAAAAGAAAACTTTTAAAAGACCTGGTTTAAAGAGATAATCAGGAAAACTACATTTTGCTAAAAGTTATAATATACTATAAAGTAACATTAATACTAAACATGGATACACTAAATGGAAATACATTCAAAATTATGAAAGAAAAGTTAACTGAGGAGGAAATGGTGTTACTAAGTTGCTGGGACTGTCCACTTTACTCCACTCATAACTAGATAAATCTAGTTTATAAAATCAATCAGATAGAGAGTTTAACTCATAATAAATGAGTTAAAGTGGTGAATAGAATTTTTGACAATTTAGATATGGCAGATCTTTAGAGAAACCTGAATTAGAATAGAAAGGAAAACTTTTTTTTCATCAATTCTACATAACACCTTCACAAAAATTGGCCATATATTAGGGCATAGCAATTTAAAAAGAAATTCAGAAAAGAAAAAATAATGAATACCCCCTTTGTGGATCATAATTGGACAAAACTAAATTTAATAAAGAATTTTTGAAGCATTGATTAAAGAGTAAGTGAAAACTATATATTCTAATCCTCAAGAATGAATGTGCCAAAGAACAAATCATGGGAGCAATCAAAAATTCCATTAGAGATAGTGAAAACAATGAGATAGAATAAAAAAATGATGGAATGCAGTTAAAGTAATAAATAGCAGAAATTTTATATTCCTAAAAACAGATCAATAAAAGAGGGAAATTGCAGATCGATAAATTGGGAATGAAAGTTTAAAAAAATTAGAAAAAGGACAAATTAAAACTTTATCTAAACAGAAAAACCATATCCTAAAAATGAAAATAGATTTTGAAAATTGTAAATTTTTTAAAAATCATTTTAATTAAAAAACAAAATGTAGACCTGGTTTGTGGGAAAAATAATAAATAGGGAATATCATTGCTTAATTTGATTTCTTTTGAAAAGAAAGAAGTAAACCAAATTGCCAGTATTAAGAAATGAAAATGATGAATGCACTATGAATGAAAAGGAAATTAAAGCCAATTTTAGGAACAGTTTTTTTCCCAATTATATGCCTATACAACTGAAAATCTATATGAATTGGAGAAGCACTTACAAAAAAAATTGCACAGATCAACAGAAGAAGACATAAAATATTTAAATTACCCTAACTTAGAAAGCGAAACTTAATGAGTCATACATGAACTCACTTAGATAAAATATATGTGACTACATGGATTTAAAAGTGAATTCTTGCAAACATTTAAAGAAGAATTAATTCCAATACTATATGAACAACTTGAAAAAATAGCTAAAGAATGAGTTCTACCAAATTCTTTCTGTGACACAAATATAGTGTTTATACCTAAACCAGGGAGTGCAAAAAGATAAAGAAAACTATTGACAAATTTCTGTAATGAATATTGATATAAAACTTTTAAATGCTAGAAAAACTACTTTATCACAAAGATCATTATGACCAGGTAGGATTTCTAACAGGAATGGAGGACTGGTTAAATATTAAGAGAATTCTAATTGACCATATTGATTACAAAAAATAAAAATTTATATGATGATATCAGCAGATCCAGTAAAGCATTGTGAAAAACATATACCACTTATTCCCATTAAAAAGCACTAGAAAGCATAGAAATAAGTGCAGCTTTTCTCAAAATGATAAATAGAACCTATCCAAAACCAAGAGCAAATATCATTTGCCTGGTAGTATGAGATCAGGCATGACAAAAAGATACCTATTATCATGATTATTACTCAGCATTGTACTAAAATGTTAGCTATAGCAACAGACAAGTAAAAGACATTGGTGTAATAGGCATAGGCAATGGCAGGGGGTGGGGAGGCAAGTGATCCCTCTTTGAAGATGATTAGATGGTGTATTTGGAGAACCCATGGGAATTAATTAGCAAAGTCTGGTCAGAACAATGAATAACTTCAGCACATAGGCAGGATATAAAACAAATCCATATAAATCATCAGCACTCAGGAAGAAAAAGAAATAGAACTTTCATTTAAAATAAATATAGAAAATATGAAATTCTAGGGAGTCTACCTACCAAGAAATACACAGAAACTCTACAAACATAATTACAAAATTCTTTTCATACAAATAAAGGGAGCTCCAAACAATTGGATAAATATTAATTGTTCACGAATAAGCCAAACCAACATAATAAAAATGATTCTACCAAATTAATTTAATTATTCAGTGACATATCAATCAAACTTCTAAAGAATTAATTAATCAAATTAATGATGCCCATCAGAGGGGGAATAACTGGACAAATTGTGGTATGCTTGTGATAGAATACTATTGTGGTATAAGAAATGACAAAGGGGATGATTTGAAAAATAATTGAGAATACTTATATGAACTGATACAAAATGAAAAACAATTTGCTGAGTAACAGGAAAATTGTAATTTTGATTAACTGTGAAAGACTTAGATACTCTCCTTGATACAATGATCCAACATTCATTCCAACATTACTGTGATGAAAAAAGCTATCTGTCTGCACCAAGAGAAATTATGAAGTCTAAGGGTACGTTGAAGTCCATTGTTTTCACGTTATTTTTCTTGTTCTTTGGAAGAAGGCTAAAATGGAAATATGTTTTTCATGACTTCATAGGTAAAATGATTCATATTTTTTGACTTCTCAATGGATAGGGAAGGGGCCAGAAGGAGGAAGAATATTTCAAAATAAAAATAAAAAATGAAAAGGAGAAAAAAATGTAGACAGCAAGGGATCTGCTTCAGGAATATAGTAAGAACTTCTAAAGCACCACTTGTCTGTCTTCAGAACTATTCCTTCCTGTCATGAAGTCCTATTTGTTATTTATTATTTTTAAAAATTTCAAGTGAGCCTTGAAAGGCAGAAATTTCAACAGACTCTCAACAAATTATCATAAAAAATATCTAGATATACGAAATGCTAAACTGAATTACTAAGAAATGTAAGGAATGAGAGTGTTGATCTCTTATTGCAACAGTATTTCACTTTTTGGGCTGCTGGGTGGCAGAGGAGATAGAGAGGTGGACCTGGAGTCAGAAAGACTTGAATTAAAATCTGACCTCAGAAACTTAGTAGCTGTGGGACCTTGAGAAGTCATTTAACCATATATGCCTCTGTTTCCTCATCTGGAATACGATTGGGGCAAGTAAATAGTAAACCACTCCAATATTTGAGCCAAGAAAACCCCAAATGAGGTGAAGAACAGTCGGATTACACTGAACAACAACAAAAAAACAGTAACAAAAGACTTTAAACTAATTTTCAAATTCCGAAATGAAGGCAAAAGGAGAAAAAGTGGAGGCACCTGTAGTAGAAAACCTTTGGACCTTTTGTTGTATTGTAAACTTTTTGAGGAGGTTAGCTACAAAGGATAGAGGAGATATAGGACGTTAGCAGAAAGGGAAAGATCAAGTGGGGGTTAACTGAGGATAGAAGACACATAGGCTTCTTTGAAGGCAGTAAGAACTGAGTCTTTAGACAGGGACAGATTGAAAACAGTACATGAATGGAAATGATAGATAGGGCAATCTATTAGAAGAGATGGAATCATTTGATTACGTAGAGGAATTAAGTTACTTCATCATGTGATACAGGTGTAATGGAGGGGCAAGTAGCAGATGTTCCACATCTGAATAATGGGACTTGAGGGAGAGGAGAAAAGGAATTCAATGAGAAAAACCTCATTTTTTCTGGTAAAATATGAGTGAAGATTCTCAGCTGAGAGAGTGAAAAAAAGGGAGCAATGGGAGTTTTGAGGAGAGAGTAAACGTTTTGGAAGGGTCACTAAGTAAAATGGGGTCATTAGTGCCCTTAGCAACATAGTTTTGTGTCAGATGTGGGCTTTGAATTCAGGTCTTCCTGACTATGAATGTAGCACAATGTCCTTTGTCTGATATGCCCTAAAAAGTTTAGTCCCTCCTAAGGGCTTAAAGAAATCTACAAATAAGTGATTCATGAAAATAATTACATGTTTTCATTGACCCTGGAATAGACATAAATATAAAATAACTAATTAAAAGAGTCAAAGATTAGAGAATTTAAAGACAGAAGAGATCTCAGTTGGTATACAATTTATTTTTTTTAATTTGTATTTTTTATTTTTAACACAGTTTATGACAGATAAAGCAATTCAAACTTTTGGTCAGATAATATTTCTTTTTAAAGCATTTAAAATATGGACTACAAAAGAATTTTTTTAAACATTAACCAACTGAGACACAAATAATATTTATGTTGCTAACTTCACAAGCTCTTGACTTAATTGTCTGCACATTATTACTAAGAATTAAAGGACCGTAACTTATTGTTGTTGGTCTAAAGTTCTATGCCTAATAGCTTAATTTTAAACTTAACCTAGGATGTTCCCCTACCAATAATCTATAATTGAATAGATCTGGTATTAAGTTTACAAACCTTTTGACTGAAGGAAATTGCCACCAAGAGTAGGGACGTTGCAGGGATACAATATCTTCCCAATTTCATGTCAGTTCCAGGCAGGAGTAGATTGTCCACTTGCATTCAGTCAGGCTTAAAGTCTGCCAGGGGTCAGTGGGGAAACTGAGTCAGGAGAATCCTACCTCAGCCCAGGCTGAACAGCTGCTCTCCCACCCTTCCCATGAGATCATCTTTTGCAGTTCATACCAGCATCTCACCAGCTCACTGACATCATGGATTGGAGGCTCAGACTGCCTTTCTTGCTTCCCATACCTGGAGTTAGACTCAGAAGAACAGTCACTTAATGGTCCCATAGCATCTAAAAATGGCAAGGTCCAATAACCAGGTTTCAAATATGATTATAGTTTCACTTTGGCTAAGGAACATCTTTTGAGGCAAGTCTTAATTGGCTTACATGCCTTTCTATGCATGTTCTAGTTCCTGATTAAATGACAATCATAAAATCAAATTTACCATAAAAACCTTAATTTTTCCATCAATGCCAAATTTTGCCCATGGTTACCTTCCTCTAGGGAATTAGATTAAATTCTTTTCCCCAAACTAAAGATGTCATTGAATTATTCTCAGTAATTAATTCAGTCAATTGTTTTAATACTAATTGCTTTTACCTCACTTTGTAACATGTCCAATTTTTCTCCCCATCACTCCCCTCCCTTGGTATACAATTTAAACCCTCATTATTCAACTTGGAAATTCTAACAAAGATCAGTATTCAAAACCCACTTCTAACACTGCTTAACTGTAGGGAGAATGCTAAGTCACTTACTGTGTATAAGCTATTCCTTCATCTATAAAATAGAGATAATGGTTCCTAAAGTGGCTATATTCAAGCTACTGAAATAGCTACATAGGCATTATACAGGGTGGTTGTGAGAGTTTATATTGCAGACCCAGAGTCATAGATCTAAGAAAGACACAAAAGCAGAAATCAAAGCCTGGTCTTGCCTCCCAAGGCTTTGGGAGAGTTATGCACTGTTCCTGGTGTCAGAAGGCCTTTTGAGTGGACATTTTAGTTTATCTTTACCAATGAACCATTTTTTGATGCACCAGGATCCCCTGTCTCCATGCCTCTTGGACCAAGTAAGATAATACCCATTATGGGAACACTTAAATAGTCATTTCCCTTTGAAATTAAGAGACATCCTTGAGATTGTCCCTCAATCTCAATGCTGCAGCTGAGCACATGGAGCAACTATTTCCCTTATTTAAAAAAAAAAATAAGTGTTTACCTTTCAGGACAGAACTCCTCTGGCTCTGGTCAGTATTCTAGGTAATGATGAAAGACAATATATAAAACCATCACCACTGTGCCTCTAGGTATCCTCAGTCCATTGATCTCAACAGTTTACTTAGCAACCCTTTCAATCCTGAGAACTATGGGAATCAGCCTGAGATTTTCATGTATCACCTGTCTAGATATTCCATCTGTACCAGGGCATCATATGTAACTGCTTCCTAGGAAGAAAACCAACAGCTCTAAGATAATGGACTGGGTCACGATTTCCTCATCACTCAGATCTGGAAAGAGACAGAGAAATATTCAGACAAAGTTATCCTACCATTGTTATATAATTTAGTCATATCACAAGAATTTAGGAAAGACATTTTCCTCACTGTCCAGAATACCTAGAAAAGATATGAAATGCATTCAGTGACATGACAGGAATTTCCCACTGAAATTTACCATCACAAGGATAAAGGTTAAGCTCAGCCTCTTTTCTCCAATATCAGCTCTGCTCTTTCCACACACCTGCCTCATCATTAGTTGTTTCTGGGAGTGATAAAAATGACATTCGATTTCAGGGAATTTTCTTTTTGTCCTGGTATGCTGTTTAATAGAAAAAATGTAGTAGAAGTTTCTAGCAATAGTCCAGAAGAAAGAGGATAAGTGCCTGTAGTTGGGTAGTTGTACATGGAGTGAAGCAAATAGTGAGGAAAGAGGTCTGAAGTGAGATCATTTATCTAGAGGTGGAGGGAAATTCAAAAGCCATGTACTCCAGTATCCTGACTTTCTTTCAGTAAACTGAGGCCTGAAGAGGTTATGTGACTTTGCCAAAGTCTCTTAGGTGAGAGAGCTATGATTTGAACATAGGTTCTCAGATTTCAGAGACCATACTTTATCCAGAAAGTAATGATAAACATTAATTACATTTATAAACATAGTGCCTAGTGTTTATATTTTGCCTACATTATTTTATTTGAGCACCATAACAAACCTGTGAAATTGCTAATGCATGAAGGTTTCTCTCCATTCTTCAGATAAGGTAATTGAGATTCAGAGCAATAAAATGACTGTTGCAACATCACTGAACTAGTAAGTGGCTGAAACTAAGACTAGAATCTGGCCTTCTGATTCCCAACTCTAGTTCCCTATATTGATAATGCTTTTTATGTTTTAGTATAATCAAGTTCCTCTCATTGAATAATTTGATTAAAGAAGATATTCCCCACCTATTACTTGGCCTGGAACATTCATAGGAAGGTCCACACCTTTTGTTAATGAGGCACTAGCTTTTAAGGGTTATAATGCCCTCTGTCTCCAAAAAATGCATAAATATTCAGAGGTGAGATTTTTACCTTGGGGTCTAGATTTTCGAAGAAGGTTTGTGAGACAGATAAGACTGCTAAGCAGCTGCTAAGCAGCCCCCTGGCTTTGAAAACCCAGATGTTGTTGCTTCATTTTCTGGTAACTATGTATGTATGTAATGGTCGGATAGCTGCATCTGTCTCTTGATCTATGAGGTATGTACTGCTTATGTCAGGCAGCTGGAAACTCTATCTGTTGATCTTGATTTCTCTGTATTTTCTCTGATCTTCGGAGTGCTGACTCTTCCCCCTGAACTAAGTGAGTGATGCATGTGTTTGATCAAAATTATTGTTGATCCCCTTTTCCTTAAAATACGCTGCCCCCCACCCACCGAGTTCTGATAGGAATGCCTAGGTATAGCAAAGGAGAGTCAGTATCCTACTTATGGTTAAATGAGAATAGTGCTAATTAAAACACAGTTTCAAAAGTTTACCTGCAAGTTTTTTGTTTCAAGAGCTACTTTTACTCTTTTTTCTTTCCGGGGAGGCTATTTTACAATTTTTTTCAGTCATTGCATCATTAAGCACCCTGACATACACAGTGGGGCCTGCTATCACAGGTTCTTTGATCTGCTTTTGGAAAAGGAAAGGCAACTTTTGAGGGGTTAACAATCTCCTCCAATCAAACACATATATCATTCACTTTGTTCAGGAAATCAATAGTCTGTGCTTCCAAACTGTCTGACATAAGCAACACATATATCACACATCAACAGACATGTCCAACTTTCTGACTATAGTTATCAGAGAGGAAAGCACCAACATTTGGGGTTTCAAAGCTGGAGGGCTACTTAGCAATTTCCCAGAGTCTCTTCTGCACCAACACAATTTCTTCCAAAAACTAAGCCCCAAAGTAAAACTTCACCCTCAGAGTATTTATACCCTTTTTAAAGCCAGAGGGCATCATAAACCTTGAGAACCAGTGCCTCATTGACAAAAGATATGGGACTTGGTACACTCCTCCCTAATCAAACTCCCCTTAATGGGCAGGTCCATTAATGAATGAGGAAAATCTTTAATCTCATTAACAATACAAATACATACAGTGTTTCTAGTTAAAGAAACTCTTGTTCCTGCATTTTACTCCTAGTAAAGACTCTTGGTTGATAAAGGCAAAATTCAGTCAGAGGCATTATACTTCTTGATTACGCTAAAACAAAAACAGCAAAAGATTCTACTTTACTTGTCCTTAGAGTCATGCTTGATGCCTTGAGGCCCCACTTGGGGTTTTCACTGCTAAGATATTGTTGTGGTTTGGAATTTCCTTCCCCAGTACATTTTACAGATAATGATACTGAGGCAAACAGAGTTAAATGACTTACCCAGTGTCACACAAGATGGGTATTCCTGACTCCAAGTCTAACACTCTATTCTATCTGTCCAACAAGTTGAGCAAAGGAAACATGGTCGAGGCCAGGGAATAGAATAAAATTATCAGATTTGGAAATAGAAGAGAATTAAATGATCATCAGGACTAATGCCATGCATTTACCTATGGCAAGCAAGTCTTGGCAAGTGAAGTAAAGTACCCAGGGATCAAAAAAGTACTAAGTAGAATAGTTAGAATAAAAGAATTGATTACTTTTCTTGAAAATATTTTTTTGGAGGTGGAGCCAAGAATGAAAGCAGGGACCTTCTTGAACTGTCCCCCTAAACTCAACCAAATACCTCTAAAAATGACTAAACAAATTAAAGAGCTTTAGAATCCAAAAAGTGATGGAGTGAAACAAATTTCCAGCCCCAGACAGCCTGGAGGGTTAATGGGAGCCATCTGACCCACTAGAGTGGGAGTGGAGTTGAGTACAGTCAGGCATAGACTTTGATAGCATGGACTGCTTCAGCCTCAAGGGACTGAATTGCTGGGAATTGTGGCCATTTCCTGACTTCTCAACTGACAAACACCAAAGACAGCATAGAAGGTCATTGAGAGAAGTCTGGGCTATCTGGTCTAGCTGGGGACCAGATCCAGCCACAGGGTGGAGAAGGAAGGAATGCTGGTGCTGGGCATGGCAACAACAGAGTCTTCATCAGCTGTACCCAGAATTCTGGGCCAACAGACAGTGAGTGGGGGATTGAATAGCTGATACAAAACCCCTGAACCCTTGGACAATACACCCATATCCACACCCACCAGAAGCAGAGTCCTACCAGGACAAAGAGTTAGGCTGGGATCATGAGTACACAGTGAAAAAAAAAACAACAACTCAGACTATATAATCTTACTTGGGACAAAGAAGATCAAAACATACAACCAGAGGAAAACAAAGTCAAAGTGCCTGCATCAAAAACCTCCAAGGAAAATACGAATTGGTCACAAGCCATGGAAGAGCTCAAAAAGGATTTTGGAAATCACAGAAGAGAAGTAGAGGAAAAATTGGGAAGAAAAATGAGAATGATGCAAGAAAATCATGAAAGACAAGTCAATAACTTGTGAAAGCAGGCACACACACAAAAAAAATACTGAAGAAAATAATACTTCAAAAAACAGACTAAACGAAATGGCAAAAGAGGTCCAAAAAGCTAATGAGAAGAAAAGTTCCTTAAAAATATGAATTGGTCAAATGGAAAAGTAGGTCCAAAAGCTCATTGAAGAAAAGAATTCCTGCAAAATTGGAATCTTGAAATGGAAGCTAATGACTTTATGAGAAACCAAGAAATTGTAAAACTACTAAAAGAATGAAAAAATAGAAAACTGTAAAATATCTCATTGAAAAAGCCACTGATCTGGATAATAGATGCAGGAGAGATAATTTAAAAATTATTGGACTACCTGAAAGCAATGATCAAAAAACAGCCAAGACATCATCTTTCAAGAAATTATCAAAGAAACCTCCCCTGATATTCTAGAACCAGAGAGTAAAATAGAAATTTAAAGAATCCACCAATCACCTCTTGAAAAAGAACCAAAAATCAAAAAACTTCCAGGAACACTGTAGCCAAATTTCAGAGTTTCTAGGTCAAGGAAAAAATATTGCAAGCAGCCAGAAAGAAACAATTGAGGTATTGTGGAAATGCAATCAGGATGACACAAGATCTAACAGCTTCTACATTAAGGGATTGAAATATGATATTCTGTAGGTCAAAGGAGCTAGGATTAAAACCAAGTATTACCTACCTAGCAAAACTGAGTGTAATACTTCAGGGGAAAAGATGGAATGTGAATGAAATAGAGGAGTATTAAGCATTCTTGATGAAAAAACAAGAGCTGAATTGAAAATTTGACTTTCAAATACACGAATCAAGAGAAGCATGAAAAGGAAAACGGGAAAGAAAAATCATAAGGGACTTACTAAAGTTGAACTGTTTACATTTCTACATAGAAAGATGATATTTGTAATGCATGAGATCTTGCTTAGTATTATGGTAATTGGGTGAAAGAGAGACAGAGACAGAGAAAGACAGAGAGAAAGAGAGAGCACAGTCAGTTGAATATGAAGGTACGATATCTAAAATATAAAATTAAAAGGTAAGAGAGGAATATATTGGGAGGAGAAAGGGAAAAAGAATGGAGCAATCATAAGCTGAAGGAAATCTACCCAGCAATGTAAAAGTAATGGAAAATATTAGTTCTGAGAACACACTTGAGAACACAGAAATTAGCTCTGAACACAGCAAATTAATATACCTACTGTAGGATAGACAAGTGAAGATCCAAATAATCAGAGACATTGTGGTGTCAGCTCAATGTCAGAAATAGAATTCTAACTAAGGTACTTCTACTTAAGGACCATGGATGGTCAAAGAAACTGAGCCTCAAGTGAATGAAATAATGTCTTTAAATCAGATTCCAAAACATTAAAAGAGTCTGAACCATTAACAAGTCCAGGGTTATGTAAAGGAAGCCAACACTGAAAAATCCAAAAGAAAATGTTAAGTATTTCAGGAAATGAAATCTCTTAAATCTGACAGAAAGGATAGAAAGGTAATGCTTTTCAGTGATTTATATCATTGACATGGACATACTGATTAGTATCTTACAATAATTTCATGTCTGATTGTCAGGGATCACTACAGGCAAAGGAACTGATATCACTGTGGTCAACAAATGTACAGCTCTCTTCAAACTCAGCTAGATTGGTCCTAGGTCAGCAAGCATGCAATGAACCAATATGCCCATGTTGGAAGACTTTGTAGCTTGCGAGGATAGATGATAGGTTGTACTTTTCTGGTCTGACTTTCAATAATTAAGAGTCATAGCTGTTCCAGAATCAGTACTCAGAGTAAGAGCTTTGTGGAAAAATGAAAAATGTTTTGAATTTGGACTAAGAGCCCACATGAAGAATTTAAATGTCATATTACTGGCATAATTACAATTTTCGTGCCCATTCTTATATAGGTTTGTTGTTGTTAGCAAGACCTCTTTTGAGAGTATATAAATAAAGAAGAAAGGTAATTTCTTCCTCTTGAGTTGCTGCTACATATAATATATTAATTTACAGTATATCAGATGCTTCTTATCCCACCTGAGTGGCTGTAAAATATTTGAGAGCTGGGACACTGCCTTTTTTTCTCTTTGTACTCCCACAGACACAGATCACTAAGTACAACAAATATTAAATGATGAGGGGGGCATAAAATTAGAGCTGGAAATTAGCTTACAGGATATAAAGTGACTCTTCTTCATGCTACAGTAAGTCTTCAAAACAATCTGACAATTGGAGTGGAATAAAAATTATAATGAAGAAAGATGTACATCAAGTAAAATGGAACACAAGAATTTTGCCCTATTCTGGATAAAGAATACAACCATTTCTAATGTACACCTATCCTTATTCGAAATATTGGTGGGACTTACCTTCTGTGGATTTTTCTTTCATTCTTCTTTTATTTTTTTAACTGATTTTGCCAAGAAATTTGCTGGTTCTTTTAGAAATGCAGTTACATCCATTTTTTTAACAAGGCAACAAGAAATAGAGTGATGAGGAAAAGGAAAAAAATACAAAAAAACCCCCATCCTTATAAAAATGTAGCATTTTATGAAATATGTTACCACCTTTATTTGGAATATAAATGAGAAAATTGTAGCAGAGGTACAAATTGTAATGTAACATGACTTACTCATTTCCCTTCTGAGGTCTCTGACTGCCTATGAACTGGTGCATCAACAAAAAGTCCAACAATGGAAGAGCTCTCTAAAATCAGATGTCCTGTACCCGTCCCTGGTCTTCTAGATTAATTCCAAAGCTACCTGGCTCACCAATCAGCAAACTATTTCCTTGAAAATTTTGGACATTGCTCTCTGAAATCTTTCCCTTTCTGACACATAGAAATTAAAGAATTGAATCTCCATCATTCTTGTGACTCTTGTAATTTCTCTTTCCTTTCAATATTTAATTTTCTGTTAAATAAAGGGGTTAGATTTGGTGGCTTTTAAGTTTATTCCCATCTCTAAATTTATTTTGATCCAACTTATTGGTTTATCTTCAGCAATCTTCAGATCACAAAATTTTTAATTATTCATTTCTGAAAATAAAGACTAACTTACCTGTTGTAAACCTGAATGGGTCCAGAACACTAAATGCATTTTGTAACTTAGTGATTTCTCTGACAAAAGAATCATTCTTGTTATTCAAGGAATCAATATTGACACCAAATGAAGTACTGGTTATCACATCCGTGCTGTAGGCCCCCAAAATGCTGAGGAAAGACAGCAAAAAATGAGTCAAAAATTGAGTCAAAAAAAAAATGAGTCAAAAAAGGCATCACATCTTTCATTAAATAGTGTGAAACTCCATAGAAATTGGTGTCAACCATTCCAGATGATACCTAAGGGTCATATATTCAAACTGGAAAAGTGTATGTTAATATTATCCACATTCTATTGTATTTTTTACCTATTTCCCAACTACATTTCAATGTGGTCTAGCCAAGTTTACCCTATTTGCTCTATGATCAAGCCAGCAGGGCATATGAACCAGATATGAAAAGATCAGTAGCATCTACTAGCTGAGATTTTTTCAGAAATAATGTTGATTCTTTTCATCAGCTACCTAGAAGTCCAAAATGTTTTTTATAAATGAATGATGGAATGAATGAATGAGACATTCATGGGACAAAATGCACAGCAAAGCTAAATGGTAAAAACTCTTTTGGAAAGCTGTTGGAGAACCCACAGTGTGAAAATTCTCTTGTTCCAATGGGTTGGTTGGTTGGTTGTTCGCCTTCGCTCTTGAAGAGGACAAAATGACATCGCAATGATAAACTGAAGTTTCATTGTGTCTGACTGTGGCTGATCAGAACAATACAAGTTTGGGAATGCTCTAGAACAGGTTGGACACAGATAGTCCACATGAATATTTGAGGTGGTTACTCCAAATTTTCACATCCTACAATTCCTTTTTGCTGTCTCAATTCTGCTTTGCTCACAGAGAACAGCACCTTTTCTGATGTGGGCATTCCATGCTGAACAGTCCTGTGTCAGTGTCTCCCATGTCACACAGTTAAATTTAAAGTTCTTGAGAGAGACCTTGAAAGGGTACTTATATTACTTTTTCCAAGCACCATGTGATCGCCTGCCTCATGTGAATTCTCCATAAAATAGGCTTTTTGGAAAGCGTACATTTTGCATTTGAACAACATGGACAGCCCATTGGAGTTGCACTCTCTGAAGTATAGTTTGAATGCTTGACAGTTCAGGTCAAGCAAGGACTTCAGTGTCTGGTACTTAATCATGCCAGGTGATCCTAAGAATCTTCCTGAGACAGTTCAAATGGAAGCAATTCAGTTTCTTGGCATGGCACTGATAGACTCTCCAGGTTTCACAGGCATATAACAATGAGGTCAGCACAATGGCTCTATAGACCTTCAGTTTGGTAGTCAGTCTAGTACCTCTTCTCCCCTAAACTGTCCTGCAGAGCCTACCAAATAATGAGCTAGCTCTGGCAATGTGTGCATCAATCTCATTTTCAATTTGTACATCCCTGGAAGTACACTACCAAAGTAAGTGAACTTATACTCAACATTCAAAACTTCTTCATGGATGGATGGTGTGATGGTGGCTGATGGAGCACCTGTGTTTTCTTGGTGTTATTAAGCCAAAACTAGTACAGGTAGCATGGAATTGATCCATACTTTGTTGCACCTCAGCTTCAGTTGCTGCATTGAGTGCACAATCATCTGTAAACAGAAAATCATGCACCAACACTCTCTCCACTTTGGTCTTGGCTTGTAGCCTTTTCAAATTGGAGAACTTACCATAAGTATGGTAGTTGACCTTGATGCCATGTTCATCCTCATTGAAAGCATTTGACAACGTTGATGAAAATATCATACTAAAAAGCATGGGAACAAGCACACAGCCCTGTTTCACTCCATTGGTGACTAGGGAGGCACAAGAGCATTGTTCACTATCCAGAATCCAGGCAAACATGCCATCATGAAATTGATGTGCAATACTGATGAACTTCTCCTGGAAACCAGATTTTGACATAATTTTCCATAAGCCCTCATGACTAACAGTGTCAAAGTCCTTGGTCAGATCTACAAATGTTGTGTAACAGACCTCTGTTCTTCTCCTGGCATTTTTTCTGGAGTTGTTGTGCAACAAATATCATACCATCTGTTCCTCAGCCCTTTCTGAAGTCACACTGACTCTCAGATATATGACCATCTTCCAGGTGAAGGATCAACCTATTAAGGGGGATTCTAGCAAGAATTTTGCCAGCAATCACTAAGAGAGAGAACTCCCTGTGATTATCACAGGATAATTTTTACCTTTGTAGAGATGGACAATGGAGGCATCCTTGAAATCCTGAGGCATAACCTCCTCTTGCCATATAACCTGCAAAATTTCAGTCAACTTTTGTATGAGCAATTGTCCTTGTAAATCTCAGCTGGAATAGAATCAGCACCAGGTGCTTTGCCACATGAAAGGAGTCTAATGGCCTTCTAAACATCTTCAGTTGGAAGTTCAGCTAAGGAGGAATTGACCAACCTGAGGTAAGAGGTCAAGTGGCTTCAGCATTGATTGATGATGTTCTGCTGAAAACACTATGGAAGTGTTCAGTTCATCTCTCTAGGATCATGTTCTTATCACTAAACAATGTGACTCCATGAAACACTAAGTAGTTGTGATGCACCATAGATTTTTGGTCCATAAATAGCTTTCAGAGAATCATAACAGTGCTTTGGATTGTTACTATTAGCATACAACTGAATTTCATCTGCCTTCTTATTGAGCCAGGAATCCTGCATCTTTCTAAGCTTTGCCTGTATTTTGCTTTTGGTGGAATTAAATGCTACCTTCTTAGAGGTGGATGAGCTATTCTTCTGGTAAATCCTGTGGAGTTCTCATTTTTTTGTTTAGCAGTTTCTGAATTTCCCCATCGTTTTCATCAAACCAGTTTTGGTGTTTGCAAGCGTTCTGACCCAGATGAGCAAATTCAGTGTTGTACACCAAATCACTGAAAGTTGCCCACTACTTTTCTGCTCTTCTGTTGCCAACTATGTGTTAGCTCAACTTTCCCTCCAAGTCAGCAACAAACTATTCATGCTCAGAGAAGAGCTCTAATATATTGACATTAATTCTTCTGGTAGTCATTTTGCTTTGGGGCAGTTCTTTTGATGAATATGAATATTTAGCTTGAAAAGAATAAGTCTGTTTTCAGTCCAGTACTCTGCACAACACAATACCTTTATCACTCTCACATCTTGTCTGTCTCTTCTCTTTACAATCACATAATCTATTAGATGCCAGTGTTTGCTGCGAGGGTACATTCATGAAGTTTTATTGCATTTAGATAAATGGAAAACAGTATTGCTATTGAGAAGGCCATGTGATGCACAAGTCTTCAGCAGTAAATGGGCATTTCTGTTGCTATTTCCAACTCCATTCCTCCTTAGGACTCCCTGCCAAGTCTTGTAGTCTGAGCCTACTCTAGCATTAAAGTCATCCAGAATTATAAACTTTTCTTCTTTTGGCATATTGATGATAAATGTCTTTAGGTATTCATAAAATTTTTCTTTGACCTCATCAGGGTTCATCATGGGGAGCATAGGCACTGATGATGGTGGAATAGTCTTTTCCTGCAAGTCGCAATAGCATTGTCATGAGTCTGACGTTCACTCCTTTTGGCAGAAATACCATCTTGCTGACTATTTTAGTTTTATAAAACTGCAACCACTCCAGAAAAATGTGTATACAGTTCCAACTTCAGTAAGTGGTATAGCATCCAAATTCTTAGGGGAGAAGTTAAGGGAGATCCAGGAAGAAGTAGACAGCAAACTTATTCTAGTGAGGTCTTCAACTTCCCCCTGCCTCTGAACATGATAAATCAAACCTCAAAATAAACAAGAAAGAAGCTAAAGAGGTGAATAGAAGTCTGGATAAGATAAGTGATAGACCTCTGGAGAAAACTGAATGGGGATAGAAAAGAATATACTTTTCTCAGCAGTACATGGGACAAACACAAAAATTGATCACATACCAGAGCATAAAAACCTCACAATCCAGTGCGCAAAGGCAGAGATAGCCAATGTATTCTTTTTAGATCATGATGCAATAAAATTATATATAGTAAAGGGCAATGGAAAGATAGACAAAAAATTAATTAGAAACTAAATAAACTAATCCTAAAGAATGAGTAGATTAGACAACAAGTCATAGGAAGAATCAACAACTAGATCCTGGATAATGACAATAATGAGACAACCTATCAAAACTTATGGGATGCAGTGAAAAAATTTCTTAAGGAAAGTTTTATATCATTGAATGCCCACATAAATAAAATAGAGAAGGAGAAGAAGAATGAATTGGTCATGCAACTGAAAAAACTAGAAAAAGAACAAACTGGAAATCCCTAAGTAAATACCAAATTAGAAATACTGAAAACCAAAGGAGAGATTAATACAGCTAAAATTTAAAAAAATTATTGAATTAATAAATGAAATTAAGAGTTGGTTTTATGGGAAAAAATAAAATTGATAAATCTTTGGTCAATCTGATTTAAAAAAAGAAAGAAGAAAACCAAATTACCAATATTAAAAATGAAAAGGGTGAACTCACCTCCACCTAGCAGGAAATTTTAAAAAGTAATTAGAAATTTCTTTTCCCAACTATATAGTGATAAATTTGACAGTCTAAGAGAAATGGATGAATTTTTTTAAAAGTATAACTTGCCCAGATTAACAAGAGAGGAAGTTAAATACTTAAAGAATTCCATCTCAGAAAAAGAAATTAAGCAAGCTATCAATGAACTCCCTATGAAATATCTCCAGGGTCAGATGGATTTACAAGTGAATTTTATTAAACCTCTAAAGAAGAGCTAATTTCAATACCATATGGACTAATTGGGAAAATTGGTGAAGGAGTCCTCCTAAATTCTTGTTATGATACAAATATGTTTCTGATACCTAAATTAGGAAGAGAAAAAAACAGAGAAGGCAAATTTTAGACCAATTTCCCCTAATGAATATAGATGCAAATATTTTAAATAAGATATTAGCAAAAAGATTACAGCAAGTTATCAGAAGAATAATACATTATGATCAGGTAGAATTTATACTAGTAATGTAGTGCTGGTTCAGTATTAGGAAAGTTATCAGCATTATTGATCTTATCAACAACAAAACTAACAGAAACCATATGATTATCTCAAAAGGTGCAGAAAACCTTTTGACAAAATACAACACCTATTCCTATTGAAAAAAACTGGAGAGTATGGAAATAAGTGGAGTCTGCCTTAAAATAATAAATAGTATCTACCTAAAACCATCAGCAAGCATTACATGTAATGGGGACAAGCTAGATGCATTTCCTATAAGACCAGGGGCAAAACAGGCAGTCCATTATCTCCACTGTTATTCAATACAGTATTAGAAATGTTAGCTTTAGAAATAAGAGAAGAAAAAGAAGTTGAAGGAATTAGAATAGGCCAAGAACTAAATTATCTCTCTGCACACAATATGATTATATACTTAGAGAATCAAGCAAAAAATTACTTGAAGTAATAAACAACTTTGTCAAAGTTGCAGGCTACAAAATGAGACCATATAAATCATTTAAATTTCTATATGTTACTACCAAAGCCCAACAGCAAGAGATATAAAGAAAAATCCCATTTAAAGTTGTGATAGACACTCTAAAATATTTGGAAGTAACCTGCCAAAAAAAAAAGGACTATATGAGCATAATTGCAAAACACTTTTTGCACAAATTAAGTCAGATCTAAGTAAATAGAAAAACATCAGGTCCTTGTGGGTAGACAGAGATAATAGAATAAAAATAGCAATTCTATCTAAATTAACTTACTTGTTCAGTGCCATACTGTCCGGGGCTCACGATCCCCGGTCGACCCTCCCGGTGAGTAGTAACCCCTCACTCTGCTTCACGCAGCTTCAGACGTCTCTGGACCCGTCCCCGGAGGCAGAAGCACGGGTGGAAACCAAGCACGAGCCAGAGTGGTAGAGCAATGAAGATGTTTATTCAGTAGTTCACATCAGCCCAGTCCCCCCGAACCCCCTCAGAACATAGCCTTATATTCCTTATCCCTTCCGGTTCTTGCTATCTGGCCCCTGATTGGAGAGCTCAGCCTGCTGTCGCCCCAGCCCCCTCCCCTTAGCTGGTTGTGTCCTGTGGCAATAGGGCAGGAGTCTCTCTGGACCTTCCCTCCCCACTCGGACCATCTGCTTGGTCCTATCACAGGTGGCCAGGTGTGTTTTACTCTTACTGGGGCTCCCTCAGCACCTCCCCGAGGGCGGTATCGTGCCTTGTACACGAGCCTTTCCTGCACCCTTAGCCCGGAAGTCACGGGTGAGGCGCGTGATTGCCGGGGGGGGGCGGGGGGGGACGGGTATAGACTCCTGGCCGTTACCTCTCTGCCCAGGAGGTCCAGGGACGGCCCCTGACACCATACCAATAAAATTAGCAGAAAATTATTGTCTAGAGCTAGAAAAAATAATATCAAAATTCATCTGGAGGAAAAAGAATGTCCAGAATATCAAGGGAATTAATGAAAAGAAATACTAGGAAAGATGGCCTAGCCATGTCAGATCTCAAATTGTATTATATAGCAGCAATCATTAAAACTAATTGGTCCTAACTAAGAAATAGTGCAGTAGATCAGTGTAATAGGTTAGGTACTCAAGACAAAGTAGTCAATGAACATATTAGTCTACTGTTTGATAAACTCAAGGAACCAAGCTTCTTGGATAAGGTCTCACTGTTTGACAAAAATTGCTGGAAAAGTTGGATAATAGTGTGGTGGAAACTGGGTATAGATCAATACCTCACACTGTATACCAAAATAAAGTCCAAATGTGTACATGATGTCGGTATAAATGCTAATAATATAACCTCTTTTGCCAATTGAGTGAGCCTATTTTTCAAGGTGTTATTTTCTTCAGCATTTTTTGGGTCTCCTTTAGCAAGGTATTGACCCGTTTTTCATACTTTTCTTGCATCTCTCTCATTTCTCTTCCCAGTTTTTCCTCCACCTGTCTAACTTGCTTTTCAAAATCCTTTTTGAGCTCTTCCAAGGCCTGAGCCCACCCAACATCCCCCTGGGATGTCTGGGGTACCGAGGTCCCACCCTCCACGTCTTTCCCTGATGGCAAGAATATGTCCTCGTTGTCGTCAGATCCGAAAGTCGGGATCATTTGCATCTGTTCAAAAAAACTCTCTATAGTCTTACTTTTCTTCCCTTTTCTAGGCATTTTCCCAGCCAGTTACTTGACTTCTGAGATTCCTGTCCACCCCTGCTTAGATTCTCCCAGCTAGTGCTTGGGGTCTGAGATTCAAATGGGCTTTCCGTGGCAGGCACGGCTGCTATTCAATGTGAGCTTAAGTTCTGGTGCTGGGGTGGGGGCAGGGCCATCTCCCAGGCTCAGTTCCCTCAGGGGCTTTATGCAGAGACCTTCAGTGATGGAGCGGGTGGGGCAGGGCCATCTCCCAGGCTCAGCTCCTTCAGGTTGTTTATGCAGAGACTTTCAGCAATGAAGATTCTGCCTGCCTGCTCAGGGAGTCCCGGGGGCCGCCGCTGCTGCCTCTGCCTCCGCCGCTTCCTGCCCCTGCCTCTGCCTCCGCCACTTCCTCCTGAGGGGGCCCGAGCCACGGAGACACCCTGCTCCCCTCTCGGCCAGCCCAGACGTGTCTCTCACTGACCTGCAGCATCCGTGGAAGGATGAGACCTTCCCGGCCACCAGAGCTTCCGTCCCTGAAGCCTGCTTGGATCAGCTTCTCTGGGGCCACAGCCAGGGCAGCGCTGGGGTGGGGTCCGCTTTCCGGGGCGTGATGGACCCTGGGGACCACTCTCCAGGGCTCTCTGGAACGGAAATCTCTTCCACTGTGTTTCTGCACACCCTGCAGTGATCCAGAACTTGTGGGGAGCTCTTCTTACATTAAATGCATGGGCTGTGGGTTCGGAGCTAGCATACAGTGAGTCTTTCTACTCCGCCATCTTGACTCCGCCCCAGTCCTAAATGCTGATAATATAAATAAATTAGAGGACCAAGGAATATCAGGTTTATGGAGAATAGAGAAATTTATAACCAAACAAGAGATAGAGAACACTATGTGCTACAAAATCAATCATTTTGATTACATTACATTGAAAAATTTTGGCACAAACAAACCCAACGCATCCAAGATTAGGAGAGAAGTAGAAAGATGGGAAAGAATTTTGACAACTAGTGTCTGTGATAAAGACCTCATTTCTAAAATATATAGAGAACTGAGTCAAATGTATAAGTATGCAAGTCATTCCCCAATTGATAAATGGTCAAAGGATAATGAATAGGCAGTTTTCAGAGGAAGAAATTAAAGCTGTCTATAGTCATATAATCATACAGCTAAATCACTATTGCTTAGAGAGATACAAATCAAACCAACTTTGAGGTACCGCATCACACCTATCAGGTGGGCTAACATATGATAAACTAACAGGATGGGTTAACAGGAAGATCATAAATGTTGGAGAAGATGTAGGAGAGTTGGAAGACTAATTCTTTGTTGGTAGAGCTGTGATCTGATCCAACCATTTTGGAGAGCAATTTGGAACTATGCCCAAAGGGCTATAAAAATTGTGCATACCCTTTGACTCAACAATGTCACTTCTAGGGTTCCATTGCAAAGAGATCATAAAAAATGAGAAAAGGTCACCATGTATACGAAAGTATTTATAGCAGCTTTTTTGTGGTGGCCAAGAGCTGAAAATCAAGGGAATGCCCATCAATTGGGAAATGACTGAACAAGTTGTGGTATGTGAATATAATGGAATACTATTTGCTGTAAGAAATCATGAGCAGTCAGACTATGCTTTGATTTGGCTTCACATGCCATGAAACTAGCAACTTTTCTTGGTAACTTAGGCTGTAAATCCCATTTGGGGATGGAGTAGAGTATAGGGGTATCAATATTATGAACACATGAAAATTGGTGCTTCCCTTCACCCCATCTCTATCTTTGCCACTCTTTCCCACAATTTATTCCTTCCCTTTTGATGAATTTCATAAATATTTGTTTTGTTTTAATCAAAACCTAAATTACTGCTTCAAATCTTTGTGCATGAGCCAGTCTTACATTGGTAGGTATCCCAATAGGTCCCTGGCATTCACTGAAAATGCTTTGACTATTAGTTAGAGAAGCATCATTTGGAAAAACTTGTGAACACTGAGTTTGGGTAGCATATTAGGTTTTGAATAATCCTGAATGATCAGTAGTCATAACTTTCTGACACACAAACTGAACCCAATTTAAAACAGCTGAAAATAGAAAATAAATCCAAGTGCATGTTACTACTCAGCTAGTCATTTTACTGGAATTTAAGGGGTTGTTAATGCCCCCTGCTGGTTAACTGACTCCATTAATGATCTCTGCATTAACTACAAATGCTTCCTAATCGAGCAGTTGTGATTTAGAGACAATAGATGATAAAAACCTATATATTTCAAAGAATAAGAAATCTAGAACTTCTGATATTATTTTTGCTGACAAATATTTTAGTGGGGAGACTCACTATGGGTTTGTTGATGACTTGTAGCACCCCTTGTGCAAAATCCTGGGGTTTGATAGGGACATTTTTCTTTATAGAAAAGCTCCAAATTTTATACTTTCAAATTCTACATACTGGAAGCAAATCTCTACCAAATGATAACTCACTCAGTATTGACCATGGTACTTTTTGTTTTCATGATCTGGCAGCATCTTCCTGACATTGCAGAATGCTTGCATTTAGGTTAAAAGGACATGGAACCACTGGTCCTGCTTCTCCCCCATAAGTGTAGGACCTTCCTGAATCAGAGAGAAAGTTCAGACTACTTAGATTAGAATGTTCAGAAACAGAGGAGTAAGAATGCAGTCATAAGCAGTGTCTTAACAGCATTGCAGTCTTCTTTGTGAAAGAGGAAAATGTTCATAAAGAAAAGTATTGAATGTATCTTGACTCATAACATTCATCACTCATGAAACAGTTTTCTCTAAAAATAAATGTATTGAACCTGCCAAGGAAGCTATTATGACCTATTTAGTTAGTTTCAAACATATGAATTATTGTTAGCACTGACACAGATGATTTACATTGCTATTTCAAGAAGTGGCTGCAGAATTGTGCGTGTAAATAGAAGGTTCTTCAATTTTTTTTAGCAAGTGTGCAAATAAAATTAATGATCCATTCATAGGAAAAAAAGTGGTATAAAATGAAGAATATATAATTCGCATGGTCCTGCCTAGGTCTCATATCTTATGGTCCTATAAATATTGTATTATAACATTGCCCTCAGTCAGCAATGGCACAAAGCAGCAAGCATTAACTATTCTGACTTACAATATGAGACTAAGGCTGATAAGATCATGAAATCTAGAGTTTTAGGAGGTTTCAGAATCCATCTTCAGAGTCTGATCTTTACATGAATGAGGAAAGTGAGGTTCAGCAATTTAAGAACCTTGGTCAAGGTCACATAGGTGAGGTTTGAAGAGAGGAATCTGAATTTTGATCCTTTCAATCTAGAGTGCATTATGATTCAAGTTTGTGAGGTGCTTCCTAAGCCATCAGGGCTTGAACACAGGAGGTTCTCATGGCATGTAATGTTAAGTTTTCCCCAGTTCTCTGACAATCTATTCCTTCCTGATAGTTTTAAAAAAGAAATATGGATATTGGGATTATAATATTAAATTATCTCCCTAGAAAATAACCATATCACAAGGGAGGAGCCAAGATGGTGGAGTAGAAAGACTCACTTATGCTAGCTCCGAATCCACAGCCCATAAATTTCCTGTAAAGAGAACTCCCCACAAATTCTGGAGCAGAACAAGAGTGCACCAATGCAGTGGAAGAGATTTCCATTCCAGAGAGCCCTGGAGAGCCATCCCGAGGGGTCTGTCGCACTGTGGACAGTGGAGCCCACACCTGTGCTGCCCTAGCCATGGCCCAGAGGAGCAGATCCGAGCAGGCTTCAGGGACGGAACCACTGGTGGTCGCGAAGGTCCCTCCACCCACAGGTGCTCCAGGTCAGTGAGAGAGACTTCTGGGCTGGCCGAGAGGGGAGTGGGGTGTCTCCGTGACTCAGGCCCCCTTGGGAGGCAGCGGCAGAGGCAGTGGAAGAGGCAGGGGTGGCCTGGGACTCCCCAAGCAAACAAGAGCTCCATTACTGAAGGTCTCTGAATAAACCCCCTGAGGGAACTGAGCCTGGGAGGCGTCCCTGCCCCCACCCGCTCCATTACTGAAGGTCTCTGCACAAAACCCCTGAGGGAACTGAGCCTGGGAGGCAGCCATGCCCCTACCTGAGCACCAGAACTTAAGCTCACATTGAATAGCAGCCAGGCCTGCCACAGAAAGCCCTGAGGCTGGAAAACAGCATTTGAATCTCAGACCCCAAGCACTGGCTGGGAAGGTCTAGGCGGGGGTGGAGAGGAATCTCGGAACTCAAGTAACTGGCTGGGAAAATGTCCAGAAAAAGGAAGCAAAATAAGACCATAGAGAGCTACTTTATTGGGGAAGAGATGTTCTTTCCTCCCTTCATTTCTGATGAAGAAGTACAATGTTTGCCATCAGGAAAGGACATGGAGGTCGGGGCCCTCACTATCTCAGACATCCGAGGTGGATGTCTGGTGGGCTCAGGGCATGGAAGAACTCAAAAAGGATTTTGAAGATCAAGTTAAACAGGTGGAGGAAAAACTGGGAAGAGAAATGAGAGAGATGCAAGAAAAGCATGAAAAACGGGTCAATACCTAGCTAAAGGAGACGCAAAAAAATGCTGAAGATAATAACACCTTGAAAAATAGGCTTACTCAATTGGCAAAAGAGATTCAAAAAGCCAAGGAGGAGAAGAATGTTTTCAAAAGCAAAATTAGCCAAATGGAAAAAGAAGTTCAAAAGCTCACTGAAGAAATTGTTCTCTGAAGATTAGAATGGAACAGATGGAGTCTAATGACTTTCTGAGAAACCAAGAAATTGCAAAACAAAACCAAAAGAATGAAAAAATGGAAGAGAATGTGAAATATCTCATGGGAAAAACAACTGACCTGGAAAATAGATCCAGGAGAGACAATTTAAAAATCATCGGACTACCTGAAAGTCATGATCAAAAAAAGAGCCTAGACATCATCTTTCACGAAATTATCAAGGAAAACAGCCCTGAGATTCTAGAACCAGAGGGCAAAATAAGTATTGAAGGAATCCATCGATCACCGCCTGAAAGAGATCCAAAAAGAGAAACTCCTAGGAACATTGTGGCCAAATTCCAGAATTCCCAGATCAAGAAGAAAATCTTGCAAACAGCTAGAAAGAAACAATTCCAGTATTGTGGAAATACAATCAGGATAACACAAGATCTAGCAGCTTCTACATTAAGGGATCGAAGGGCGTGGAATAGGATATTCCAGAAGTCAACGGAACAAGGACTAAAATCAAGAATCACCTACCCAGAAAAACTGAGTATAATACTTCAAAGATGGTCTTTCAATGAAACAGAGGACTTTCAAGCATTCTTGATGAAAAGACCAGAGCTGAAAAGAAAATTTGACTTTCAAACACAAGAATGAAAAGAAGCATGAAAAAGTAAACAGCAAAGAGAAGTCATATAAGGGACTTACCAAAGGTGAACTGTTTACATTCCTACATGGAAAGACAATATTTGTAACTCTTAAAACTTTTCAGTATCTGAGTAGTTGGTGGGACCACACACAGACATACACACACATACATGCACACACACATGTACATGCATGCATGCACACACACATGCATGCACACACAGAGACAGAAAGCACAGAGTGAATTGAATAGGATGGGACCATATCTTAAAAGAAATTAAGTGGTGAGAGAGAAATGTAGTGGGAGGAGAGAGGGTGAAATGGAATGGGGTAAATTATATCTCATTCAAGAGGCAAGCAGGAGACTTTTTAGTGGAGGGAAAAAGAGGAGAGCTGAGAACAAAACATGAAGTCTACCCTCATCACATTCGACTAAAGGAAGGAGTAAAATGCACACTCATTTTGGTATGAAAACCTATCTTACAGTACAGGAAAGAGGGGGAGAAGGAGATAAGCAGGGAGGGAGGGATGATGGAAGGGAGGGCAATGGGAGGAGGGAGCAATTTGAAGTCAACAGTCCGGGAGGGACAGGATCAAAAGACAGAATATAAACAATGGGGGGCAGAATAGGAGGGAGGGAAATACAGTTAGTCTTACACAACATGACTGTTATCGAAGTCATTTGCAAAACTACACGGATATGGCCTATATTGAATTGCCTGCCTTCCCAAAGGGAATGGGTGAGGAGGAAGGGATGGGGAGAATTTGGAACTCAAAGTTTTAGGAACAACTGTTTAATATTGTTCTTGCTACTAGGAAATAAGAAATACAGTTAATGGGGAATAGAAAGTCATCTGGCCCTACAGGACAAAAGAGAAGATGGGGCAAGAGAAGGGAGGGATGATAGAAGAGAGGGCAAATTGATGACAGGGGAAATTAGAATGCTCGGTGTATTGGGGTGGGGGGAGGGGATAAAAGGGGAGAAAATTTGGAACCCAAAATTTTGTGAAAATGAATGTAAAAAGTTAAATAAATTTATATTTAAAAAAAGAAAAAAAAAGAAAATAACCACTTCACTTGTTTCAGACTGGTCATTTTATATATCCATGTAATTACTACAAACCACCCTCTATTCACTTTTGAAAATCCTGGTACATGAAGGTGATATGAATATAAACTTCTACTACCTGATTAAATTAGTATGTTTCAGAATGCAGGAAAAAATAAAAAGGAAAGCTTATAAACTTCTTCTTTGAATTTTTTCTAACATTTAGCAGTCACCATTGCCTCATTTTGTGGTAAAATAACCAACAAACTAGGAATTAACAAAGACCTAAGCACAAAATATTTCTATCCCTTGAAAGGAAAGTGTTTTAAACTGGGAAAATTAAAATAATAGGAAGCAAAATTGGAAAAGTAATAAGAAAAACAGACAATTGATGTGGACTCAGGTTTCTCTAAAATTCCTTTTAAATTACTTGATCAATACCAAAGGAATATCCTCAAAGTCCATTCTTTTCAGAAAAGACAATAGAAATAGATCATGGATCAAAGAGTTTGTAGTTTCCCTTGGTACTTTTTCTACCAAACTGTATCATTTCATTTAAGTAAAGAAAAGTCAGCATTTTTGGACACAGAAATCCTAAATAACAAATGTATGCTTTTAGGCATTATACAGAGAGTACAAGCAATTAGAAACCTGTCACTGTGACATGTTCTATGACAGTCATTAAGGAGCTGGGCCTAATTCCTTGGATTGTAAGGGGAACAAAGGAAGGTTCTCACAGAAACAGGGGAGTCAAGAAGAAAACAAATAGTGTCCATGTTCTAGCACTTAAACTTGGGATGATGTTCATTTCATACTGTCCAGTCAACTTTATATTTCTTTCTCTTTCCTTGTCTCTGTTTGCGCCTTAGTTCTTAATACCTCAACTTCAAATACTGTTGTAATTCCCTGAAAAGTTCAGAAAGGAATATACAGACTGAAAAGAAGGGATAATGTTAAAAGGACAACCAATGAAACTATGATCCAGCTGTGAAGTTTTATGGTCCTATACAAATCTTCATCTTTAGAGTCTCAAGAGTTTATCTTAACTGATAAAAAGTTATCAAAAAGGCATTTGTGGAATTCTGTGATGGTTAAGGTCAGGAAACGGTAATTAACTTTAGCCATTTTAAATATATGATGGTAATGGTACAAAATCTGTAATATTATCATAGATAGTGGTTACAAAGCAAGAGTCAAGTTAAAGTTTTATGAAGGTCTAAAGTACACGTGAAGAAGGGTATATGCTAGGTGCTACATTTAGTCCTTGGGATACAAAGATGAAAATTTTGTCTGTGACAATTAATAAATGTATGAACATAGGAAAAATCATGAGGAAAAATCATAGAACCATGTTTCATTCAAAAAAACACTTTAAACAATGTATCATTCCTTTAACCAATGACATATATCATTCACTGAGTTCAAGGGCTTATCACTCTGAACTTCAAAGAAAATACAGAGAAATCAAAAGAGAACAGACATAGTTACAAAATGTCCAACCATTAATATACATATATCTTTTCCTGAGAGGGAAAATCTGGGTTTTCAAAGCCAGGGGGCTCCTTAGAAGCTTCCAGAGTCCTTGTCTTGCCAAACAAAAACTTCTAGTCACTAAGCCCCAAAATAAGACTGCACCACAGAGTGTTTATATACTTTTTAGAGCCAGATGGCATCACATCCCTTGAGAACAAGTGCCTCATCAAGAAAAGACATGGACTTTCTTACAAATCTTCCCAGGACCCACAATGGGTGGGAAAGATCTTCCTCAGTCACATTCAAATAGAGGTATTATATTTCTTGATCATACTAAAACAAAAAGAGCAAAAGATCCTACTTTCCTTGCCATTACACTTCCCCAATTAAATTGCAAGCTCTTTGAAGGAAGAGATTATCTTTTTTTTTATTTATACCTATATAATTTGTCTTAAATTTTTAATGCATAATGGGTATTTAATTAATATTTTTAAATTGAATTCAATTGCACTTCAAGTGATGTGGTTATTTTCTTTTTTAAAAAAATATAAATTTATTTAACTTTTTACATTCATTTTCACAAAATTTTGAGTTCAAAATTTTCTCCCCTTTTTATCCTCACTCCCCACCCCAATACACCGAGCATTCTAATTTCCCCTATCACCAATCTGCCCTCTCTTCTATCATCCCTCCCTTCTCTTGTCCCTATCTTCTCTTTTGTCCTGTAGGGCCAGATGACTTTCTATTCCCCATTAACTGCATTTCTTACTTCCTAGGAGCAAGAACAATACTAAACAGATGTTCCTATAACTTTAAGTTCCAAATTCTCCCCATCCCTCCCTCCCCACCCATTCCCTTTGGGAAGGCAGGCAATTCAATATAGGCCATATCTGTGTAGTTTTGCAAATGACTTCGATAACAGTCATGTTGCGTAAGACTAACTGTATTTCCCTCCCTCCTATTCTGCCCCCCATTGTTTCTATTCTGTCTTTTGATCCTGTCCCTCCCCGAGTGTTGACTTCAAATTGCTCCCTCCTCCCATTGCCCTCCCTTCCATCATCCCTCCCTCCCTGCTTATCTCCTTCTCCCCCACTTTCCTGTACTGTAAGATAGGTTTTCATACCAAAATGAGTGTGCATTTTACTCCTTCCTTTAGTCGAATGTGATGAGGGTAGACTTCATGTTTTGTTCTCAGCTCTCCTCTTTTTCCCTCCACTAAAAAGTCTCCTGCTTGCCTCTTGAATGAGATATAATTTTACTTTGCCTCAGTTCATAATGATAAGCTTACAATTACATTTACATAAGTCTAGACTATGCTTCTTGTAGCCAAGACTGCAAAAAATAGGGGGAGGGGGTATCTTAGAAACATTTTGAGTGTCTTTTCTTTCTTTTCTTTCCTCCTGGTTTTTTTGTAATTATAGTATAGAAATGCTGTTGATTTTTGTGTATTTATTTTGTGAACTGTTAGTTTAATGTAGCAGTATCTAAATTACTTTCCTGGGAGATGCTCTGGGATTGTCTAAATAAGTCACAATGCATTCTGAAAATGGGCATAATTTCATAACCTCTTTGCCAATGTTCAAATTTCAGTTTTCTTTACTTCTTATGTATATTGACAGAATGTTCAAAATTAAGTAAAATAAAAGTAAGCATTGTTGCTTTGGTCATCTAATTTTCAGAAAGTTTTAGCATTTCTCCTCTGCAAAAAAATGGGAAGGGGCTTCTGTCTTTAACTCTTGCTCCCAAGATGAAACATTCCCACTGCTGGCTAGATGTTTTGTTGGCCTTTAAACTTAATTTGGCTTTAAGATAAAGTAACTTTGACTGGTCAAAAGAGCCCTGTGCTGGCCAACATAATTTAGGGCTATCTTTAGTTAATTGATGCTAGTACTAGCAATATTTGCACCAATTTTCCTAAGATCTATAATCAGAGGAGACCTGAGCAATACAGAGCAATTTAACATGACTTGGTTTCTGACCCCAAAGTTAGCTTTAAAGAGAATAATTAGAAATTCAATGGTCTTCATATTCCTGAAGCTAACCCAATAAGTTGTATCATAGATTTAGAAGTGGACAGAAAGTTAGAAGTCATCTAGTCCAACCCCTTTATTTAACAAAGGATTAAACTGATACATAGAGAGATTACAACACAATCTCAGGAATTCTGGAGATTCAGATCTTTAATTGTTGTATGTTAAGGAGGGAGGACTTTCAGAGGGAAACTGACGTCAACCAAGCTAGTGGGAGTCCTTTGGAAGCTGGGAAATAGAAGGACTTACCCTGACCCCTTCAAGGCCCAAGACTTTAGAAAAAATGGATCCTACTGGGGCCTGAGTCCTGGAATTGGTGAGGTGAGGAAATGTCTGTTCAGTTCCCCAGTTCCAGTCCAGGTTGGGTGCCATAACTGTTGACCTGAAAGTTTGGTTAAAGAAAAGGCAACAGGCTAAATGCATACAATTACTATTCATTCCCCTAATGTAATGGTTACATAATACCAGATATTATCTGACTTATTTCAAACAAAATTTTACAGGCTTAAATCTGTTTTAGGACAAAGAAGGTGGTCAGTGTCCTTCAGATTTATGGTCTCCATGAGTGATTACCTAGATCATTAGAAAGGAGTTTCCTAATTGCATAGGTTGTAAATGCAATTTTGTGAATTGTGAGAAAAACTTTATTGCGTTGTTTCAACCTAGCCCTGTGTGGCTAGGAAGCTGAACTATCTCTATGTGCCTTCAGTCATGTTAACTATGTTGTACTGTTTCATCACCATTGTTTAGAGTGTATATGTGGAGATAGTGCCAGAGGTACAAATTGTGAGATGGTTTACCCATTTCCTATTCTGTGAACTAGTGTGAGTCAATGAAAAGTGCAACAGTGGAAGGTGTCCTGTGCCTATCCCAGGTCCTCAAGATTAATTGCAAGGTACATCAGACTGAGCCAATCAGCAAATAATGATTTAGGGCAGTTTCCCTCTGAAAGTCCTGCCTCCTTGACATACAGCAATTAAAGAACTGAATCTCCAGAATTCCTGAGATTGTGTTGTAATCTCTCTATGTATCAGTTTAATCCTCTGTTAAATAAAGGGGTTGGACTGGATGACTTCTAACTTTCTGTCCACTTCTAAATCTATGATACAACTTACTGGGTTAGTTTCAGGAATATGAAGACCATTGAATTTCTAATTATTCATTTCTGTAAAGAAGAACTAACTTATTTTAAGTATGACTGGGTTCAGAATAATAACTCTAATTAACTTCTTGATTTCTCTGACAAAGGGATCATTCTGGTTTTTCAAGGTATCGATACTGAGAGCAAAAGAAGTAATGGCGTTCAAATCCATGCTGTGGGTCCCAAAAATGCTGAGGAGAGAAAGCAAAAAATGATTCAAAGCAAGCATCACATCTTTCATCACCAAGTAAAGATATCTAGTGAAGCTCTAAATCCATAGGGTGAAACTAAATATAAACGGGGGTCACTAAACCATTCCATAGGATACCTGTGGGCCATATATTGAAATTAGAAAAGCACATGGTAATATTATCTAGGTTATATTACATTTTTTTATTTTATTACATATTTCCCAATTACATTTTAATGTGGTCTGGCCATGTTTGCCAACTGTGGCAATATGTTCAATCCAGCAGGACATAGGGGCCAGAGTTGAAAATGATCAGTAGCATCTATAACTTGAGATTTTTCAGAAATGTTGATTTTTTTCATCAACTATTTAGAAATCCAAAAAACACTTCATAAATAAATGAATGATAGCTTGGACTTTCATGGGACAAAATGAATAGCATTGCCGATTCATGTTATCGCTTCCTTTTTCTAAGCTATTAGAGGAGGTTAGGTTTAAACAGAGGCAAGTTTTCCTCCCCACAATGTGAAAACTTTCTACTTCCTATCAATAAGCTGTCATTTACTAAGTGCTTATTATGTTGTCAGGTACTATTCTAGGCACTGGAGATATGAGAAAAATGCAAAAACATTCTTTAGCTTCAAGAAGCTTATATTCAAATAAGGATTGAATACATATATACATAGATACATGAACACACATAAACACATAGATATAGAAATCAATGCTTAGAAAATAAATACAGAAAATAATAAAGGTGGTCACATAGACGTTATTTAGTTATACCTTTGACTCCAAATTTTTTTTGCCTTCTTCAAATTAGCTACACTATCATTCCCACTCTTATTTTCATGTTATTCTTTGTTTTATGTTTATTAAATTTTTATTTTCAAAGTAAAAGAAGCATTTCCACAATATGACATAAGAAAAAAAAAGATGCTTGCACATGGAAGTGCAAATATATTATATAGAAATCGCTAATTCTCTTAAATACATAATAAAGTTATCATGTAAAATCATTCTTGTAAATGTAAAATCATAAATCATAAATCAAATAAATCATAAAATCATAAATCAAAATCATATGTAAAATCATATTTTGTAAAATCATTCTATAGGCACTTTTATTTATCAGCACTTTCTCTAGATGCAGATAGCGTCTTTCTTCATGTGCCCTTTTTTGTTCATTTTGATATTTATGGTAGTCAAAATTACTTAGTCAATCAAACTTGGTCTTCAAACTTACTATTACTGTATAAAACATTCTTTCATTCTGTTCATTTCCCTCTTTATTATTTAGTGCAAGTCTATCCATGTTTTTCTAAGATCATCAAGTCCATCATTTCTCAGAGCACAATAGTATTCTCTAAAAATTATGTTACTACAACTTGTTCAGCCATTCCCCAATTGATGGGCATCCCCACAACTTCCAGTTCTTTGCACTACAAAGAGATCCTACAAACATTTTAGAACATGCAATTTCTTTTACATTTTTGCTAATCATCATTGTAAATAGACCTAGTTGTTGTGTTCCTCCTTTTTTGCCAAAGAAGACCATGCTTTCATTGAAATGATGACATGACTTGCACTTGACTTTGTTTTGAGTGAAGGAGGGCTGTGGAAGGTCACCAGCCATCTGAATCCAGTGACCAGATATTCATCGGGATGACTGGAGATGACCCAAGTGTGCAAGTGGTGTACAATGACAGATGTGATTCATTGGTGAGGTGATCCAAAACAAAAGGTCTACTGAAGGAACTGAAGGCACTTATAGTTCAAATACATGACAATTTAAGGAAGATTCTAAAAATAGCAATTTAGAGCATTTTTATGTGACTATAAATTGTTTTGATTTCTTCATAGAAAAATGTCTGTTCATATCCATTAACTAGTTATTAATTAGGGAATGACTCATTTTTTTGTGGATGTGACAGAGTTCTTTACACATTTGAGATATGAGACCTTTATCTGAGAAACTGTCCTCAAAAATGTATTCCCACTCTTCTGTTTTCCTTCTGATCTTGACTACATTCTTTTTATTTGCAAGATAATTAATTCAGGCAGAGCCAAGATGACAGAGTAGGACAGACCTCCTCTAGTTCTCCTCTCATAGTCCATAAAATACAACACCAGGCAGCAGGGGCTACAGTGGCCAGGCAGGCAACAGTCAGCATCCATTGTTGAATAAAACCCTGGGGGAATTGAGTACCAGATCTGAATCTCAGACACTAGCCAGGCCAGGGAGTAACTCTTATCCCTTGATGGTGCCACCTTAGAGGAACTGAGAACTTGCAAGTCTCCAGACTATACCCTACTCTTGACAAAAGACCCAAAATTCAAGTAACTGCTGTGAAAATGCCCAAAAAAGGGGGGAGCAGGGGAATAGGACTATAGAAAGTTATTTCCTGGTGAACAGATATTCTCTCCCATCCTTTCAGATGAGAAAGAACAATGTTTAACATCAGGGGAAGACATAAAAGTCAAGGTTTCTGGATCCCAGATCTCCAAAACAAATATGCAATGGTCCCAGACCACCGAAGAGCTCAGAAAGGATTTTGAAAATCAAAAAAGAGAGGTGGAGGAAAAGTTGGGAAGAGAAATAAGAGTGATACAAGAAAATCATGGAAAGCTAGTCAACAGCTTGCTAAAGAAGACCCAAAAAAATGCTGAAGAAAATAACACCTTTTAAAATAGGCTAGCTCAATTAGCAAAAGAGGTCCAAAATGCCAATGAGGAGAAGAATGCTTTAAAAAAGCAGAATTAGCCAAATGGCTCAAAAGCTCACTGAAGAAAATAGTTCTTTAAAAATTAGAATGGAGCAGATGGAAACTAATGATTTTATCAGAAACCAAGAAATTACTTTTTCTCCCTCACTTTCCCCCCTTTCTCCTCCATTGGAAAAGCTTTTTCTTGCCTCTTCTATGAGACATAATTTTCCCCATTCCATTTCTCCCTTTCTCCTCCCACTGTATTCCCCTCTGGTTCTAGAATATCAGGGGGGAAAGTGAGGGAGAAAAAGTGAAGCTTTCTCTCATCACATTTGCCTCAAGGAAGGAACAACATGCACACTCAATTTTGTATGAAAACCTATCTACCTATCTTAAATTACAGGAAAATAGGGAAGAAGGGGATAAGCAGGGTGGGGGCATGCTGGAAAGGAGGAAAAATGGGAAGAAGAAGTAATTAGAAGTAAAAACTCTTGGGAAAGGACAAGGTCAAAAGAGAGAACAGAAGAAATGGGGGACAAGATAGGATGGAGGGAAATATAATTGGTCTTATACAACATAACCTATGGAAGTCATTTTCAAAACTACATATATATAGTCTATATTGAATTGCTTGCCTTCTCAGTGGGAATGGGTGGGGAAGGAGGAAGGGAGAGAAGTTGGAACTCAAAGCTGTAGTAGCAAATGTTGAGAATTGTTTTTTGTGTACACTAAGCAATAAGAAATAAAGGTAAAGGTGTATAGAAATTTATCTTGCCCTATATGACAAGGGAGGAGATGGGGTAAGGGAAGGGAAGGATGTTAGAAGGGAGGGCACATTGTTGGAAGGGGCAATTAGAATGCAAGGTGTTTTGTGGTGGGTGGAGGGGAAAGATGGGGAGAAATTTTGGAACTCAAAATTTTGTAGAAATGAATGTTGAAAACTAAATATAAATAAATAAATAAGAAAATTTTACAAATAAAAATAGAGTAACTCAAATGGCAAAATAGGTCCAAAAAGGCAATGAGGAGAAGAATACTTTAAAAAGCAGAGTTGGTCAAATGCAAAAGGAGGCTGAAGCGCTCACTGAAGAAAACAGTTCTTTAAAAATTAGAATGGAGCAGATGGAAACTATTGACTTTATGAGAAAACAAGAAATTATAAAACAAAACCAAAAGTATGAAAAAAGAGAAGATAATGTGAAATATCTCATTGAAAAAGCAACTGATCTGGAAAATAGATCCAAGAGAGATAATTTATAAGTTATTGATCTTACTGAAAACCATGATCAAAAAAAAAATAGCCCAAATATCATCTTCCAAGAAATTATCAAGGAAAACTGCCCTGATATTCTTGAACTACAGGGTAAAATAGAAATGGAAAGAATTCATAAATCATAAAAGACACAACAGGAAAACTCCTAGGAATATTGTAGCCAAATTTCAGAGTTCTGAGGTCAAGGAAAAAAATATTACAAGCAATCAGAAAGAAGCAATTTAAGTACTGTGGAAATACAATCAGGATAACACAGGATTTAGCAGTTTCTACCCTAAGAGACTGAAGGGCTTGGAATATGAACTTCCAGAAGTCAAAGGAGATAGGATTAGAACCACGAGTCACTTAGCAAAACTGACTATAATACTTCAGGGCAAAAAATGAAAATTCAGTGAAATAGAGGACCTCTGAGCATTCTTGTTGAAAAGACCAGAGCTGAACAGACATTTTGACTTCCAAATACAAGAATCAAGAGAAACATGAAAAGGCAAACAGGAAACACAAGACTTAAGGGACTCATTAAAGGTGAATTGTTTATATTCCTACATGAAAAGATGTTATTTGTAACTCATGAAACCTTTTTCAGTATTACAGTGGAGAGAATATATATTTAGGTACATATGGGTATGTTTGTATGTGTATGTTATACATGTGTAGGTGTGGATATGTACATGAGTGTATGTGTATGTATGCATATACATGTGTATATGTATATATATGCATGTGTATATATATATACATATATATATACACACACACACGCATATATATGTACATAGATGGAAGGCACAGGGTGAGCTGAATGTGAAGGGAGAATATCTAAAAAAAATTACTGTTGAATGGAATGTACTAGGAGTAGGAGAAAGGGAAAGATGGAATGTAGTGAATAATCTCACATGGAAGAGGGAAGAAGGAGCTTTTACCGTGGAGTGAAAGAGGGGGGAGATGAAAACAAATGAGTGAGCCTTGCTCTCATGGAATTTGGCTTAAGGAGGAATAATACAAACTCAATTCAATATTGAAAGCTATTTTACCCTGCAGGAAGGCAGTGGGGAAGGGGATAAGAGAAGGAAGATAATACAAGAGGCAGCAAATTGGGGAATGAGAGAATCAGAAGCAAGCATTATTGTGGGAGAAGAAGTCAGGGGAGAGAATGGAATAAATAGAGGGCTGGATAAAACAGAAGGAAATGTGATTAGTCTTTTACAACATTACTGTTATGGAAGTGTTTTGCATTCTTACACATGTATGACCTATATTGAATAGCTTGTTTTCTCAATGCAGGTGGGAGAAGAAGGAGACAATATGGAACTCAATGCTTTGGTAATGAGTGTTAAAGATTGTTTTAGCACGCAACTGAAAATTAAGACATATGGACAATGGAATATAAAAATCTGTTTTGGCCTATGGGAAAATAGAGGGAGAAGGGGATGGAAGAAGGGTGAGTGGTGGAAGGGGGGACAGGCTGGAGGAAGTGGTGGATGGGGGTGAATACTGTCCTGGGGGTGGGGGGTGAAGAGACATGGGGAGAAAATTTTGAATTCAAATTTTGTGGAAGTGAATGTTGAGAACTAAAAAATAAATAAATTATAAGTTAATAAAAAGAAATAATTCAACAAAATCCAAATTGTCCTTTTTACACCTCAATCTACTCTGTAGGGGCAGTTAGGTGGTACAATGGATAGAGCACCTGTGCAGGAGTCAGGAAGAACTGAATTCAAATCTCACCTCAGACACTTGACACACCCTAGCTATGTGACCTTGGAAAAGTCACTTAACCACAATTACCTCATCCTGGGTCATCTCCAGTCATCCTGATGAATATCTGGTCACTGGATTCAGATGACTCTGGAGGAGAAGTGAAGCTGGTGACCTGCACAGTCCTCCCTCACTCAAAACAAAGTCAAGTGCAAGTCATGTCATTATTTCTCTGCTGGCATGGTTTTCTTTGGCAACAAAGGGCTAACACATACACTCTGTATATCTTGTTTATTAATAAATTGTTCACCTATCCATAGTTCTGATAAGTAATATGCTCCAAGTACTTAAATTTTTCTTGTAATATCTCTTTTTATATTTAGGTTTGATATCCATTTTGATCTTATCTTGGTAAATGATGTAATATATTGGTCTATGAGCAGTTTCTGTCATACTGTTTTCCAATTTTCCCTACAATCTTTACCATATAATGAATTTTATCCCAAAATCTTGCATCTTTTCTCAAATACAAGGGTACTATATTTATTTGTGTCTCTAAATTGTAGGTCTATTCTGTTCCACTGATCTATTTTCTGTTTCAGAACAAGTAAGGGATACTTTTGATAATTATTACCTTCTAATATAGTTTAAGATATGCTAACCCTCCTGCCTTTCCATTTTTTCATTAATTCCGTTGACATTCTTGAGTTTTTGTTCTTTCATATGAGTTTTGTCATTTTTAAGTTCAGTATAATGTTTTTAGAAGTTTCATTGGGATGATATTGAATATATAAATTACTTTAGGCAAAATTGTAATTTTAATTATATTGGCCCTTACCATGAATAATGAATGTTCCTCCAATTACTTAAATCTGATATTATTTGTATAAAAAGTCTTTTTTATAATTTTGTTTATATAGTCCCTGGTTTTATTTTGGGTGGCATACTTCCTGGTAATTTATACTGTTTACAGTTATTTTGAATGGGGTATCTTTTTCATGTATTTCTCAATAAATTAAATAGCAATAAATTATTTTTGACTACGTGGTTGATGGTCCATGGATGGACATTCTGTAAAGGAGGTTGAGAAGCAATGGTCAGACCAATAGAAGGACCAAAACTGAGCAGAATCATAAAACACAGAGCATAAAGAGCATCCAGAAAGAGAAGGTGGTCAAGGACTGTGTAAGGAGGAAAAAACTTTGATAGGTGATGTTTTTCTAGTGGCTCCAATGTTTTCCTGTTTTTATTATGCCTCAAACACATGGTATTGTTGGATGAAGTAGAGACAAACTAGGTATGTGAAGAGAGCTGTTTTGACCATTTGTAAACTTAAGTATAAATGCTTTTGTTTTATATTTTTTATCATCTAAATGAAAGTCTCTTCTGTATTTCATAAATTATTAGCTTAAATATTTAGGTGGAAGCTGAATATTCTTTTACCTTTTGCATAGAGAATAAGAAAGGAGATGGATGCTGATGTTCTTGGGTGAAAACCTGAACGGGGACACAATCAAAAGAATGTGACTTTTAAGGATTCCCTAAGACTGACTTTGATCCAAGTAAGTCCAAAGTTTTTATCAGTCTTTACACTCAAATGTTTGTGGAAAGAATGGAAAAGTAAAAAGAACTCAGTGAATTATTTATCCCTTACCAGAGGTACAATTATTTTTTAATAAATCAATTAATTTATTTTTAGTTTTCAATATTCAGTTCCATAAGTTCCAAATTTTCTCCACCTCCCTCTCTTGCTCTCCCCAAAATGGCATGCAATCTGATATAGCTTCTATATATACATTCTTATTAAGCAAGAGCTATCAATGTTAAACTGAACTTCCATTTGAACATTCCGTTCAGTTACTTGACAAAACAAAAATTTAAGATAATCAAAACCATCACCCTGCTCATCCAACTAAATGATAACAATATTACTTTAGGGGATACTAGACATCGAACAACAGGTTTTCAGAAATGTATTTTATTATTGGCAGGAGCATAGTTGTCCAATGAAGAATGTTAAAGAAATGACATTTTTTCTCCAGTTCCATGTAAAGACAGTTTTTAACATTCATTTTATATTTAAGTTCTAAATTGTCTCTCTTCCTGACCTACCATCCAAAGCCATTAAGTAATTTGATACAGGCTATAGATGTTCAGTCACACAAAACATGTTATATTAGTCATGTTGTGAAGAAACAGACCCAAAGAAAAAAGGGAAAAAAAACAGAAAGTAAAAAAATATTTTGTTGAGATTGAATGCAAAATATTAAAAATAAGTAATATTCTTCCCAATTATCAAGGACAATTATTGAAAAAGGTAATAACCAGATACTTAATTCATCCTTTTTCTCTGGTTATTCATTATATCACTAGAGTCCAGTAATATCAGGTTGTATTAAACTGTTGGAGATCATTTTCTTTGGAACATGACCAACTGGATCAGTGTATGTGATTCTTGACACCACTGGCCATTATATAATAGTCCTCAAACACAGAGATCTCCAAAAGATCATCTGAAAAATTTAAGTACTCGTTTCCTGTGGCTAAAAAAAAATCATTTATTTTTCTTTGTTTGGTTCACAATGTAAACCAAATTACTTTTAGAATCCTAGGATTCAGTGTCATTGGATTATAGAAGAGGAATGTGGGACATGATTGTGGACAGTGATGAGTAGAATGAGGAGAATTTCTATTGTTGGTTTGCCTTCTTGGTCCTTGGCACAGCCTGAAGAACAATGGGTACAGCTGGTGAAAGGATTGTCTGATTGCTCAACTTCAGAGGAACCTGCAACAATTAATAAAAACAATTAGGGGTCAATAAGTAAACGCTACAAACAATAGAGAGAAAGACAAGTAGTTACAAATGTTAATGATATCTCAGGGAAAAGAATATTGTACAAATGAAGACTAATTGGAATGTCATACAAAGGAGAGTTAGATTGATATGGGTGTTATAGACTCCCAATATGGGTTGGATGCCAGAGACTGTCATACAATATGATAAATATGTATTAAATATATATATTCAGGTTTTATTAATACTAGTCTACTGTAAGGTAGAATCAAGAATCTTGCTGAATTTAAGAGATTTTATTCATTCCCATGACCTTTAACATGGTATATTTCCCTCTCATAAAACAAAAGAATTAAAGGGTCTGCTATACTTTAATTTTAAAAAACATATTTTTTGTAACTAAGGATTTTATGTCATTGTTACTATAGTTAAATCAAATTAATTATGTACCCAACAACATTTTAATTGCTTCTCTCTTGGCCTTCTGCATATTTCCATCTTAATAATGGAAAGTTAATTTTTACTAGCCCGCTCACAATAAATAGGCTAACTCTATTGAATCAAGTTTGTCCATGTGTCATAGAACATTTCTCTACTTTGAAAATAAATCATCTTGACTAAAACACTCATCCTAAATATTGAACAAAGAATATGACTCCTCACTTGTGTCTCTTTACAAGTTTTGAAGGAAAATTCCTGCAGGAGTCGGCAAGTTGCCAGTTTCATATTCATAAGGGCAAATCTCATCCCAATGCAGTTTCGGGGACCGGCACCAAAGGGCATGTACACATAGGGGTTGATGCTCTCCTTGTTTTCCTTGCTGAACCTGGTTTTTCAAAATGTCAGAGAAAAGAGATAAGTGAAAAAAAGATCTGAATCTCATGATAAAGATGAATCTGACTTTAGAAGAGATGCATCAATGAGTCAACAAACATTTATTTAGTGCCTGCTCTGTGCTGGGCACAGTACTAAGTGGTGGGGTTCCATAAAGAATAAAAGATGCTCCTTGCCCTCAAGGAGCTTGCAATCTAATGGGAAAGTCTATATTCAAAGCAATCTAAACAATACAAGCAATACGTGGGATAGATAGGAAATAATTAACGGAGCAAAGGGACTGATATTAAGAGGGATTGAAGAAGACTTCCAGTAGAAGGTTAAATCTGAATTAGGACTTAGGGGAAGACAGGGAAGTCGGCAGTCAGAGTGATGCTAGCAATGGGGAATAGCCAGAGAAGATGCTTGCAGCTGAGATGGAGCATCTTGTTTGTAAGACACCCAGTAAGTCAGTGAAAATGAATGAAAGTCTAGGTGACACTCATTTGTCAGCTTGGAAACTCTAATAAAGACCAGCGTTTAAAGCCCATTTCAACCACTTCTTAGTAGTACAGCTAATGCCATGTCACTTATGCATATAAGCTTCAATTCTTTCATCCACAAAATAAGAATAAGAATGTTTAAAGTGGCTGTGTCTGAGCTATGGAAATAGCGACTGTAGGCATTATGCAGGGTTGTTGTCATCATTCCAAGTCATCATTCCAAGCAAGACACAAAATCAGAATTCAGATTCTGATCCTATCCCCCAGCTCAATGTTTTCTTTAAACTATCTCAACTGAATACATCAAGCAATGTTTTCCTTTGTTTAGGAAAAAAGTAAGTGTTTACCTTTCAGGACGGAACTCCTTTGGCTCTGGCCAGTAATCTGGGTCATGATGAAGGACCATGAGAGGGGCCATTATGATGGTGTCTTTAGGAATAATCAGTCCGTTGATCTCAACAGTTTTCTTAGCAACCCTTTCGATCCTGCCAGCTATAGGGAACAGCCTGAGATTTTCATTTGTCACCATATCTAGGTACTCCATCTGTACCAGGGCATCATATGTGACCATTTCCTAGAAGAGAGAAAACAGTCCTCAGTACTAGGTGACATATCACATTTATTTTTACTCACTTGGTCTTAGAATGAGTCTTTATTAACTCCATTGTACATGTGATCACCGGCTATTACAGCACTATCTTCTGGAAGAAATCTACCAAAGTATTTTTACTATTGAACCTATGGAATGTTGGGGGGGGGTCACTGTAGTTGTCAAGGTGATAATGAAATGACTCAAAACTTCTGAGCCGAATCAGAGTGAGATATGCATCTCTATAAATGTTTTCATAAAATGAGCCCTTTTGAGCCTGTGCCAAAACTGTTGAACCTCAATTGAAGGAAGTTGTGTTAAGATGAATCTTTTTTTTTTCCTCTTCCTCCAGGTCTACTTTTGGAATACACCAGGTTAACTATGAAATCTAGGATGAGACAGTAGACAAAATCTAACTTAGTTAAGTTTACTTTAGAAACATTTGAAATCTGAGTAGAGTCCTTCTATGTCTTCATGGCTCCCCAGCTTCCAGTTCTTGTCATCTCGTATCTTTTCAAAAATAACTACCTTCTATCCAAATTCTAGACATCCTCACTGTCAGTTCATCATCAATGTTGAGATATATTGGTAGTTTAATATTTTACACCCTGAAAGTTCTTCAAAGTATAACAAATTCATAGGAATGCATCAGCAATGGTAGAAATTAGAAGAGATACTTGGAGTGGGGGGCATAAAGGCTTTCCCAGTGTTCCTCCCAATACATAACATAGAAAGTTAACTATTTAAAAGGGCAACTCTGATGTTCTGTTCTGACACTTTTATATAGCTTATAGAATATTATGGGACTTGGAAGGAGTACAGGAGAATTACTACTTAATAGAAATTACCTAATTCCAAGAAAAAATATCCTGGCAACCTGCAGAATAATAAAGAAAATTAGTAACATAGAAAAAAGATCTGGTTCCAAACCAAGGTGAGACAGACTGTCTTTGTTTTCTTGTGCGACCTTGGTTGTTCTCAACATCATTAAAGTGATTCAGGTTTGGTTTTGCTAGATAATCAATGTGATCTACAGGGCTAGTTTTAGAAATTTACCTACTCTCCATTCCTACTGCTACCACTGAAGCTTGGTCACTCATCACTTTTCAAAGTGTCTATTTCAATACATGCATAAGACTATCCACCAGCTTCATAGGGAAATAACTAAATCTTCCCATGATGTCTCTTGCCCTTTCTTGGTCTAAGAATGATGGACAAAGGTAATTCTGGTGGATCAAAAAGAGGTTCTTGGGTATGGAAAAACTCCAGTGTCCATTCACAAAACTTTTTGACCCCAAGAAGAGTTTAGAACCCCTGTTATCTGTCACATTATAGACTGAATGAGAGTCTGAGAAGGGAAGATGAGAAGAAAGTAGGAGGACAAGCAAGGTGAAGAGTAGAGAGCAGACAAAATGTCACAAATATATTTAATATCAGAAGAGTTGAGAAATGAGTGTAATCACATAGAGGAGGGGCTATGAAGTGATTTGTGAACTGAGGACAAACGAGCTTTTTCAAAATTTTTCCAAGGATTGAAACTGGTTGCTGAGATACTTCATTCTTTGCAAGGAGAGCTTTATGTAATCATATGGTGTCTCAACCTACCTTTGCTTTTGCAAACCCTGAAGATGCTGCAATAATGGGAAAAACAATTAGCACAAATGATTTTGAAAAATATTCTACCAAAAGATGAGGCAAATTGGTAAATAGGGAGTAAGTGAGGGGATTAGGGAGAATAGCTCTATTCCTTTCATCCTCTCACCTTATTGGGCAAAACTGCATCTATCTCCTTCTGAAGTTTCTGCTGGATCTCAGGGTGGGTGGCCAGATTGTAAAAAAGGAAGGAGAGAACTGAACTGGTGGTTTCATAGCCAGCAAAAAGAAAGATAATGGATTGTGCAAGGATTTCCTCATCACTCAGATCTGAAATAGAGGTAAGGGAGATATTCAGATAAAGTCATCATATCTTTATTATTTCACTCAATCTCATCACTAAAGTTTAAGAAAGGTATCTACCTGACTCTCCAGAATAGCTACAAGAGATGTGAAACACATCTGAAATTTGTAAGATAGAAATTTCCCACCCAAATTTATCATTACAAGGCAGGAAAAACGTCAGTACTAATGGGGGTTGCTCAATCTTATTTCTCCTGTACCCATTCTGTTCTTTCCACACATCTTTCTCATCCTCAATTTTTTTTATGGATGTAATAAAAGTAACATTTCATTTCAGGGAATCCTCTCTTCTTTCTAGTACACTGTGTCATTTAACAGATACACTAATATGCTCTAGCAATAGTTCAGAGGAGAGAGGATAAGTACCTGTGGTAGGGTGGCTGTGTATGAAGTGAAGCAAATATAGAAGAGAGATATTTGAAGGGAGATCACAAATTCAGATTTGGAAGGGACCTCAAGAGTCAGGTAGACTAATACCTTAATTTTTCAATTGAGTAAACTGAGACTTGAAGAGGTTAATCGATTTTACCAAAGTCTCATAGTTGTCAGAGGTAGGAATCAAACCCACCTCCCCAACCTTCAGGGACCATACTGTTCCCACTATACCCACAATATTCTATCTCTCATGAGTTCCAAAAAAGGAAGGTATTGAGAAGTTAATAATAAGTATTGATTACATTTCTACACACAGTGCCTAGTGTTTATGTTTTCCTACATTACTTCATTTGACAGCTATAACAAGCTTGTGAAATTGGTAGTGAAAGAATGTTTCTCTCCATTCTTCAGAAAAGGCAATTGATGCTCAGAGCAGGAAGCTGAGTGTTCTAAAGTCACTGATGTAGCAAGTGGATGAAGCTGAGCTTAGAATCTGGCCTTCTCCCTTCCAACTCCAGCTGTCCCTTTCCCTAAAATATGCTACTTTTCTCAGCCTGAGTTCTTGTAAGAATGCTTAGGTATGGCATAGGAGAATACATATCCTACTTATGGTTGAAAACTTTGCCCACAAGTGTTATATTGCTAAAGAAACTTGTATCTCAAAACAGTCTCTCTTTTATTTCTTTTGTTGTTTTTCAGTTGTTTTTCAGTCCTATCCAACTCTTTGTGTCATTAGTTGACTCATTTTTGACAAAGATCCTGGAGTGCTTTGCCATTTCCTTCTCTAGTTCATTTTAAAAATGAGGAAACTGAGGCAAACAGGGTTCAGTGAATTTCCCATTATCACTCAGATAGTCCAGAAGTTGAATGTGAATTCAGGTCTTCTGGACTTGAGGCCTGGTGGTTGTCCACTGTGTCACTAGATGCACAACTAGTTGAGCACACACAAAAAAAACCATGGTCTAGAGTAGAGAAGAGAGTAAAACTATATAACAGAGCTAGAATAGAATTAAAAGATCATCTGGCATAATACCCTGCTTTTACCTATGACAAGAAAGTCCAGACAAGAGAAATAATGTACGTAGAGTCACACAAGTACTGAGTAGTACAGGGAGGATAAAAAAAAACAGATTTTTTTCTCTTGAAAAATATGCATTTTTTCATCTTGCTATGCATCACAGTTGTCCTAGTTATGAAATGAAAAACAAACTTTAGTGTCACCATCTGAGCTTCAGACTAACTTGACCATTATAAATTGAAATACAACTTTGAAAATTTTCTCCATTCAGCTCATGCTACAGAAGTCAAGCTTCTTTCTGAAATGACTAGGTGACACCACAGAATGTCAGAGTAAGAGGTAAATCAGATCTAAGTTCAAATCCTATTTCAAAATTTTACTAGCTGTGATCCTGTGGAAGTTGTTTAAACTCTCTTAAGTCTTAGATTCCTCATCTCTAAAACAGAAATAAGAATGACACAAAGCACACAGAATTGTCATGAAGATCAAATGAGAAAATGTGTGTAAATTGCTCTTCAAATTTTGAAATTCTGCAATATCATCATCATGGTCATTGTTTTTGCCATTTAGTATATCATCTAAGCACATAGGAAATTTTTTCATACTTCCCTAGATAATGGCTTCAAGATTCAAGTTTGTGACCACCCTCAAGCCCCAGTTACCTTTGTGAGAGTGTTTCTCTGAATTGTTAGAAGCCTGAGAATCCAGCATAAGCTGAAGGAAATCTATCCGGTGCTGGAAAAATAATGAAAACTAATAATGCTGAGAAAATACCTGAGAACACAGAAATTAGCTATGAACATCTGTATTACCAAGGCAACATGTATAGCACCTACAGTGAATATGAATATGCCAGCATAGTTCTGAATCACAAAGTATAACAGACGCCCCATACAGAAGACAGAAGAAAAGCATGTATTCAGACACCAGAAAGTCAAATCCCAATACCAGAAAGCCAAATCTATCACAGTAACCAAGAAATCAATACACATTAGCAGGGCAGGGGACAAAGCCTTTCCCAAGTTCTCCCCTCAAACCCCTGCCAGGGCCTTTCCACAAGCAAACACTCACAAGAGCTGTGCCTGTCTGTCTGCATCATCTCTCCTCCACCCTAACTGCTCTCACCAACTTACTCCCAGTTCTGCTCCACCCTTCCTGTTTCACTCTTTCATCAAGTTCCACCCATCATATGAGACTTAGGTTTTCATGTGATTTAAGCGGGTCACCTGGGCCTAATAATGAATGGGAAAGTTCTTCCCATTTAAATTACCAATACAACACAGCAAATTAATATCTCAACTGCATGATAGACAGGTGAAAGATTAGAGACATTGTAGTTTTAGCTCAGTGGCAGCATTAGAATTCTACGCAAGGACCCTGGAGTGTTAAAGAGTCTAAGCCTCAAGGCAATAACACTAAGACTTGAAATCAAATTCTTTAACTTTAAAACTTAAAAAGATTTTGTCCTCACCATCAGCCAATTATGATGGAAGGGAAGCATTTTTTCTAAAAGGAAAGAACTTTTTTAAAAAATTAAGTATTTCAGGAAATGAATTCTCTTAAGTCTGACAGAAAGGATAGAAAGAGAATGCTTCAAAAGTTTCTAACAACATTGATGTGGATGCCACTCATCACATTCTTAATTTATGACTAGTTTTCTATGATCATTATAAGCAAACAAATTGACTGTGGTCATTCAATAGATATACCTCCTCAAACTCAGATAGATTGGTCCTAGGTCACCAAACATGCAATGAATCAACATGTCCATGCTTGAAGACTTTGCAGTTTGCAATCACCAAAAATAGATTATACTTGTCTGATTTGGCTTTCAAGAATTAAGGGTCATGGCCCTTTTAAAAATTGGCCTTGTGGCTATTGCTTTGTGGAGTCAAAACTTTGTGGAAAAATAAATAATGTTCTATATTTGGGCCAAGAGCCCATATGGAGAAACTGAATACAACAGTAATAGCACATAATAATTTTTATGTAGTCCTTGATATTGTTATAAAGATTTGTTGTTGGAGTCTGAAAATGAAAGTAAGAAGTATTTTCTCTCTCCATAGGTTCCTGTTACATGTCATATATTAATTTATAGTATCATAATTAGTATCTGTCTTATCCTACCTATGAGTAGTAAATTAGGTGAGAGGTAGGACAATGTTTTTTCTGTATTTGTACTTCCAGAGACATAGATCACAAGATCTCAAAAATATTAAATATTAGGAACATATAATTAGAGTTAGAAATCAATTTAAAAGTTATCAAGTAACACGTCTTCATGTTACAGAAATATCTGGTAATTGAAATTGAACATGTGTATGTGTGTGTGTGTGTGTGTGTGTGTGTGTATGTGTGTAGAAAGGCAGAGAGAGAGAGAACACAGATGGAACACCAATTGCTGGCAGTTTTTTTTTTTTTTTGCTCTACTCTGAAGTTAAAGAATACAATCATTTATAAGGTATACATATTAATATTCTAATCATTGTAAAGACATACTTACCACCTGTGAATTTTTCATTCGTTCTTCCTTTATTTTTTTAACTGCTTTTGCTAAGAACTCTGTTGCCTCTTTTGAAAATAGAGATATATTTAATATTTTAAACAAAGGAGTCAGGAATGGAAAGAGCACTGGGGAAAAAAAAACAGAAAAAAATCTTATGAAACTGTAGAGTTTTACGAGAGATCTTATCACCTTTATCTGGAGTGTAGATGCAGAGATGGTATGAGGTGAAAATTGCAATATGGCTTACTCTTTTTCTTTTAGACATTGCCAACTACCTATGAACTGGTGAGGGCCAATGAAAAGCCCAACATTGGAAGGGAATCTGTCCCCAAAATCAGGTGTCCTGTGCCCATTCCTGGTCTTCTATATTAAAAGATAAGCTAACTATGACTGACCAATCAGCAAATAATTCCTCTGAATATTTAAGTGAGTTGCTTTCTAAAAGTCCTCCCTCCCTAGCAATTATAGAGTTAACTCTTCAGAATTCTTGAGATTGTATTATAATCTCTCTATACATCAGTTTAATCCTCTGTTAAATAAAAGTGTTAGATTTGATGGCTTCTAGGTTTCTGTCCATCTCTAAATCTATCATACAATTTATTGAGTTATCATCAGGAGTATCAGGACCACTGGATTTTTAATCTGTAAAGAAGAACCAACTTACTTATTACGAGTGCGAGTGGGTCCAGAAAATTGAAATTAATTAATTTCTTGATTTCTCTGACATAGGGATCATTCTGGTTATTCAAGGAATCAACATTGACACTGAATGAAGTGCTGGTGATCACATCCATGCTGTAGGCCCCAAAAATGCTGAAGAGAGAAAGTAAAAAACAACTCGGAACAGGCACCACATCTTTCTTCTCCCAGCAAAGACATGAAGTGAAACTCTAAACCAGTAGTGCCAAACAATGGAAACTGGGGTCACTAAACCATCTCAAAGGTTACCTGTGGGCCATATGTTGAATTAATAAACCACATATAAATTTTACCTGTATTTCATTATATTTTCTATTTTATGACATATTTCCCTATTACATTTTAATGTGATCAGGTCAGTAGCATCTCCTACATGAGATTTTTTCAGATTAAAAATATTGATTCTTTTCATCAACTACCTAGAAGTCCAGAAAGCAGGATGGATTGGTTTCTTTTTCTGAGCTGTTAGAGCAGGTTTGGTTTTCCTCATTTAACTAGGGATACATTTTCCTCCTGAGAGTATGAACACTCTCTACTTCCAAGTAGTAAGCTATTATTTACTAAGTGCTTACCATATGCCAGGCACTCCAACATCTTCCTAGAACCCTGTATGAGTTCATTATTTCTTATTGCACAGTAGTATTCTATTACAATTATATACCACAACTAGTTCAATCCCCAATTAATGGGCATGTCAAAAATTTCTAGCTCTTTACACCATAAGACAGCTGCTATAAATATTTTAGAACTTAGAGGTTCTTCCTTTTTCCCTATTCCTCTATAGAAATAAACATAGTAGTGGTATTCCTGGGTCAAAGGACATAGACAGTTTAACAACTCTTTGGATATAATTCCAGTATGTTCTCCAAAATACTTGGATCAGTTCAAAATTTCAATGAATTAGTGTCCCGGTTTTTCCACATCCCCTCCAACATGTGTTACTTTCCTCTTTGATCATTTCAGTCAATCTGATAGGAGTTAAATGTTATATCAAAATTATTTTAATTTACATTTTTTAAATAATTAACAACTTAGAAATTTTGGGGACCTTAAGGTACAGGAAGAAAGTGATATTATCCAGAATAAATGAGGTGATAGTGCTGTTGGACCCTGCCCTGGTCACACCATACCTGTAGCATTGTGTCAAAAGTTCTGGGCATCATATTGGAGAAGGGCATTTATAAGATGGAGGTAAATGGTGTACAATGACTACTTTGGTGAGGTGATTCACAACAATAAGGTCTCTTGAAGGAAATGAAGATGTTGATACTTTTAATGAAAGACAATTTAAATAAGATACAATTTTTAGAGCATTTTTATACGAAATCAAAATGTTTTGATTTCTTCAACAAAAGGCTGCCTGTTCATATTCTTTGGTCAGTTGTTAATGGAAAATGACTCACAATGTTCAAAATTTGACAGAGTTCTTTATATATTTGGGAAATGAGACTTTGATCTGAGAAATTGCTATAAAAATATTTTCCCAGTTTTCTACATTCCTTTTGATTTTGGCTACATGTGTTTTATTTCTACAAAACTATTTTTTTAATTTAATGTAATCAAAATTATTCATTTTACATCTACCTCTTCTATTTATCTTCTCTTTATTCATAAATTGTTCATCTATATATGTCTGATAAGTGATATTTTCCAAGTTCTTCAAATTCTCTTGTAATATCTCTTTTATACCTAGATCATATATCCATTTTAACCTGTCTTAGTAAATGGTATAAGATATTAGTCTATGATCATTTTCTGTTATACTGCTTTCCAATTTTCCTTGCAATTCTTATCAAATAATGAATACTTCTCCCATAATCTTGAGTCTTTACATTTGTCAAATACAAGGTTACTACATTTATTTGTAACTGCTAATTATTTGTCTTCTCTGTTCCATTGATATACCTTCAATTTTGGATTCAGTAAGAGATACTTTTGATAATTACTACCTTCTAATACAGTTTAAGATTTAGCATTGCTAAGTGTCCTTTCTTTACATTTTTTTCATCAGTTCTTTTGATATTCTTGAGTTTAGGTTCTTCCAAATTAATTTTGTTATTATTTTTCTAATTCATTAATATATTTTTAGTAATTTTATTTGGATGGCATTGAATACATAAATTAATTTAGGTAAAATTGTCATTTTTATTATATTGGCCCTGACTATACATGAACAATTAATATTTCTTCAATTATTAAATCTAAGTTTATTTATATAAAAATATTTTTATACATTTGTTTATATAGTTCCTAGGTCAGTTACATCAGGTGTACTCACAGGTATTTTATACTATTTAGAGTTATTTTGAAAGGGGTGCCTTTTATGATCTTCTTAATAAATTAAATAACAATGAATTATTCTTGACTGACTTAGCCACAAGTAGTAGGTATTCCATGGAAAGAAGGTTGAGAAGAATGGTCAGACAGACAGGGGAAGGACAAAAACAGAGCAGAATCAGAAAACACAAAGACCCAGAAAGAGAAGGTTATCAGCAGTGTCAGATGCTACAATGGGGTCAACAAAGATTAAAATTCATGAGAAATCATTGACTTGAAAATTGGCATTGATACAGAAAAGAAGCAAGGCACAAAGAGCTCTATCCACTCCAAAACTAGTCTAGAAAATGGACCAGACTGGTAAATGATTGGTAAACCCAAGAAGGAGGAAAAATAATGAGCCCAGCCCAGATTGTCATAGGGAGACAAATAAAGACACTGATCATTAATCAGTCCTATCAAACAATCCAGCAACTAGAGTCTTTGCCTAAGAGAAATAAAAGTTTCTAAACAAATATTGAAACAATGGGAACTCATATGGGGTACAGGAACAGGTGCCAACTGGGAATTTGTCTCTTCTGACACTTTTCTGGGTCATAGATACAGTGTGGAATATGAAAGATACTAGGACCTAGATGTGAGGATCAGTCACAAGCCCAAACAAGCAAGGGCAAAGTTCAGAAGTAAGTAACAACAATATGCCTGAGACCAGAGGGAAAGAGTTTGTTCTCAGCTCTAGTATTTCGATCAGTCTGAAGTCCACTGAGGAATGATAATGAAAAGAATCTCAGATGGAAGGAAAGCCTACACTTCCATCACTTTGAACCAAGAGAGGTTTCCAACTGGATGATACTGCTTCAGTCCAACAGCATTCTATTACAACTCAGGCACAAACACAGGTCAGGAACTTACAAAGCTCAGACTTCACTTATCTTGCTTGTCCTGCCTTCTGCAAAAAAGTCAATAATGAAACTAGTGTCCATGGATGATCTAAAAACTTGGTGATCCTTAAAATGCTTAGCATGCTTTACCCTTTGCTGCCAACAACTGTCACTTACCAGATGATTGGTGAATGGGGAAGGACAGAGAAATTGATCAGAATTTGTCCTAAGACTACTTAGAGCATCAGAAGCTCATAAGGTCCCAGTATGAGTTGGACTTTGGAGCCCAGAATAACAAAACAGCCAATTACCCAAGAAAGCAGCAAAAGAACCAGCCCAGATATTCTCTCCAGAAATGTGCAGAATCTGGAACTAATATAAAGTCTAAAGTTAGGAAGCTGAAAAAAACATGAATAAACAAAAAGAATCTCATGATAAAAAGCTATGATAGTGACAGAGACAATCAAAATGCAAACAAACCCAGAAGAACTCCAAAAGCATCTGCATGTAAAGCCACAGAAGAAAACCCAACTTGGTTACATATTCAAATAATCTGGGAAAAATAAAGCAAGAGCTTAAGAAAAGAGTTTTAAATGTTTTCATAAATGTAAAAAAGATTATTAATACTTTTGTAGAAAATGGTTTTAAAAGTTTTTAAAGGCTGAGTTGAATGATAAATTTGGAAAACAGACTACAGAGAGTTCAGAATAGGAAAAAAAACAGGAACATAAGTGGAGTCATCAATTGTCTATGGTTTAATGAAGGTGTTCAGTCACCATGTTGTCCTTTACATGCACTTTGTTAATTAAAAGTCAAGAGAATAACTCTAAAAGTGGGTGCTTCAGTTTCTGAAGAAAGATGGCAGGAGAGAGCCTGTTGCTCCTCAGATTCCTCCAGCTGTGACCCCATACTTACTCTTTCATAGTTACAGGCTTTCTATTCTCTGCTGCTTTCCACATGTTCTTCACTAACACATCTCCATATTGGTTAATGATGGAAAACATCTGAAAGTCAAATAACAATAGTAACATATGGAAAACCCAATTCTGGAACAAACCAGATTTCCCAAGCCAGAAGAAGCACAATGATATTTCATAAATGCATTTTTATGAATATAAAGCAGCATGTATCTTATAGGAAGAAGAGGTCTTCTTGGCCATTTGGTCAAACTACTTCATTCTAAAGAAGAGGAACCTGCAGCCAGTGGTCACTCAGGTATTAGGCATTAGAGGTGAGATGAGAAGATGAGGTTCTCTAACTTCAGTGAATGTACTTTCTCCATTGTACTACAGAAAAGGAAATTAAATATTCCATTCAAAAATATTCAAACTAGCAGGCCTATTAATTGGGCTTTAACTTGAGCAAACCATTGGAACTTACTGTGTTTACTCAGTTTTCTAGAATCTGACCAATATTCCTGACTTTACCTCCTTGAGTTTTCCACTTGTAAATGTTGGAGACAGCACTGTTCGAATCCTCTTCCATTGGTCATCTTCAGCAATTGAAATAGCATTGTCTAAAATCCCTGTTGGACCAAAATTCTAGGAGGAAAAGGGTATAGACAAGACTGTTCAAGTATTAAGCTGTGGAATCAGAAATGAAGATCTGTTACACTTTCCATTATAAAAACTAATTCTTTCTAAATATCTATAGCTTGTTATCTGACTCTATAGTCCATGGACACTGGTGACAAGAATGTCTTTTCTGGGTTCTTAAAAGTTGTGACAGTTGCAGGAGCAGTTTCCAGGCTGCAACACTACAGAGGTTTCTGCCCAGGATTATGATTATTTCTAGTAGGTTAAAAAAACATTGCTGTTCCCAAGGTTCCTGGTGCCATGTCTTAGATTACATCTCACAGTGTCTGAGTTTAAGTGGTGGTGAAGGTGGTGGTAGTGGTGGTACTGATAATTTTAACTGCCTGACACACATTAATTGCTTCAATTATTCTGGCTGGCCTTTCACATGTGAGATAATTGTTTGACAATTGATGGGGATGACTAGCATCTCTTCCAGAGGAGTTTTTTCCCCAGGATCATGACTGGTAATGCCATGACAAAAGCATAAAAGGAGGCAGGGAATGCTTCCAGAATTTTGTCTCCTGTGCTAATCTGTCTGTAGGAGGCAGCCAATTTGTCTGTGGAGATGAGGAGAGCAGGCACATTTTCAACACTGACCTTCCCCCTTAACAGTGGTCAAGAGGGCTGTATTATACACAAGTCTAGTTGTTGGAAGGCATCATCACTCCCAAGTTTTCTGAGTTCAAATGATGTTGATGGGACTTCAAATTACCCAGCAAAAGCTCTTAATTCTCCAACTCAAACTTCATTGCCCTCAGCTAGAGTGTCTTGCTTATCCTGTCTTCTGCAAGAATTTCAATAATGAAGCTAGTGTCTGTAGATGACCTAATAACTGTGATTCTTAAAATGCTTAACATGCTGCCAACAAGTGTCACTTACCCGACGATTGGTGAAGACAGAATAGCACTCTTTTACCAACACTACTTTGAGAATCTCTGGGTCTGTGACAGCCAATACAGGTTGCCTGCCATCATAAAACCTATACCACCAAATGAAACAAGTCACAAGTAAGACAGCATGTATAAAGTACTTTAAAATGCTTAAAGAGTAGATTTTATTGTGGTTGTTGATGTTGTTGGGTGGTATGATGGGGAAAGGAAATAGTTTCATGAGGAAGTGACATTTGAATTGGATTTTAGAGAATGGTCAGGCACTCAGGAAAAGAAAGGGAAGGGGGCATTTCAATGACAGCAAACATTCTGAGCAGTCACAGTGGCATTTGACTGGCAAGTGGGTTTGGTAACCAAAGAGTCATCCACCTTGAAAAAAGAACAAAGTATATAGAGGGGATTAATAGGAAATAAACCAAGGAAAATAAAGTGGTAACATGCTAAGAAAAGCCTCAAACATGAGGCAATAGTTTTTGAATTTTACTTAGGGGGCAATAGGGAGACAGACTTGTGAACATTAAGCTATTATTGTATTAGGAATGGACCAAAATGATCCAAGAAAATTCCAAAGGACCCTTTCAAGATGAAAAATGCCATCCACCCCTCGAGGAAAAACTGATTAAGTACATTGTTTTTTGATTTTATTTTTCTTGAGTAGTTTTAAGAACATGCTAATAGGGAAATATGATTTGCATGATTTTGTATATATAATTATTTCATATTATTTAACTTCTCAAAGAGTCAGGGAGAAACTAGAGAGAGGACAGTTACTACAGACTCAAAAATTTTTAATCAATTTTTTAAAATAAGGATCTCAAAAATAAATAATTTATAAATGGACCAAATAGAAGGGGAAATGGAGTCAGGAAGAGTACCTTCAGGAGACCACAGCAATACTCTAGATGAGTGGTAATAACAACTAATACTAATGTTGGTAGTGATGGGAGTAGGATTATAAAAGGAATTTAAGACATGATGCAGAGATGGAATTTAAAATTCCATGAAGCAGAAGGAATCTGAGATAAGAAGTAGAAAAAGAGCTCAAAAAAGGTTTTGAAAATCAATTAAGAGAAGTAGAGGAAAAAGTTGGTAGAGAAATGAGAGTGATGCATGAAAATCATGAAAAATGAATCAACAGCTTGCTGAGGGAGATCAAAAAAAAGTGCTGAAGAAAACTTCTTAAAATAACAAAATGGCAAAAGAGATCCAAAAAGCCAATGAGGAGAAGAATACCTTAAAAAGTGGAATTTGCCAAATGAAAAAGGAGGGCCAAAAGCTCACTGAAGAAAAAAATTCCTTAATAATTAGAATGGAGGAAATGGAAGCTAATGACTTCATGGGAAATCCAGAAATTGCAAAACAAAACCAAAATAATGAAAAAAATGGAATATGACGTGAAATATCTCATTAGAAAAACAACTGACCTGGAAAATACATCCAGAATAGATAATTTAAAAGTTATTGGACTGCCTGAAAGACGTGATCAAACAAAGAACCTAGAAATCATCTTTCAAAAAATGGAAAACTGAAGATGGTGGAGTGACCAGGAATCACTATCTCCCTTCCCTTGTGGGCATTGACACTCCCAGGAAATATCTTCCCTGGAAAAACCCTGGAAGAGTGGGAGCAGCGGAAGAGGTAAACAAACTCTCAGCCTGGGAGGCTAGAAAGATCGCTAAAGAGGATTCTTCTTGCTGTGACCAAAGGCAATCAGCGCAGGTTCGGAGCTGTCCCAGACAGCCCTACCTCAACAAACTGGGAGAAGATCCTGAACCCCAGGGAGCTGAAGCCAGTAACTGCCAACACCAGGACTCCAGACATGCCTCAGCACCCCAGTAGAATCAGGAAGACACTAGCCCAGAGAGCTGAATTTGCCTATCCTCTACCTCAGTAGAGAAGCCTCCAGCATCTAGACAATCCCTCCCTGACACTTACCAAGCTAACTCCAGGGTAACTTCAGGGAAACCCAAAAAGATCTCACCTGGCCTCTGCCTTCTAACACCAGACCAGCTCAGCACCAGGCAACCTGCAACAGTTAATTTCTAGCTAAAAGAACCAGAGGCCACAACACATAAAGCCTCAAGTTTTAGGTACAAGAACTGTGGGACAGAGCTCCCTGTGCCACAGATGCAGAGATCTACCTTAAAAGCCAGGAAAAGTGTTATTATCATGAGTTAGAAGCAAAGCAGAAAAGAAATGCTTTTATGGGGACAAGGACCAAAACACAAATACCAAAGAGGTCAGCATTGACTGTACTCCCATTTGAAACTTCAGGAGGGAAAATGAACTGGTTTGAAACACAAAGAGCCTTCTTGGAGGAGCTCTGGAAGTATTTTAAAACCCAAATTAGAGAAATAGAGGAAATAATGGCCAATGATTTTATAAATATGAAAAAAGAATTCACTGAAGAGAACAGCTCCTTAAAAATGAAAATTAGACAAATGGAAAAGGGTGTACAAAACATAATTCATGAAAATAACTAATGAAAAGAAACATTATGAAATATAAAAGGGATATACATAGATAGAGGAAATGGGCATAAATTAAATGATGTGATGATAACAAATGTGATTTAACAGTGCGAAGGGATTGTAATGGGAGATGTGAAGAGGAGGAGGCAGGAAAAAATAAAGTCTATCACAGGAAGAGGCACAAAAGTATATTGCAGCAGAGGGAAAGAGGGGAGGGAGATGATTATTCTTTCAGAAGTACTGTCATCTGATTGGATTCAAGGAGGGCACAACAAACTCGGTTATGTATACAAATACAACTAGCTCTATAGGCAATAGGAGGAGAAAGAGGAAAGAAAAGGGAGGGAAAAGTAGTAAGGGAAAAAGGGATTAAAAGAGAGGGGGATGAAAGAGGGGGGAAGACTGAGGGAGGATGTTTGCAAAAATTAAAACTGTATTGGAGAGGGGAAGGGACAAAGGAGAACTAAAAATATCAACAAGAGGAAATGGGATGTAGGGAAAGACACAGATTGTAATCACAACTGTGAATGTGAATGGGATGAACTCTTCCATAAAACAGAGACAGATAGCAGAATAGATTAAAAACCACAACCCAGCAATACGTTGTTTACAAGAAACACATGTGAAATAGGGAGATACACATAGGGTAAAGGTAAAAGGTTGCAGCAGAATTTAGTGTGCTTCAGCTGATGTGAAAAAAGCAGTTGTAGCAATCCTAATCTCAGACAAAGTAAAAGCAGAAATAGATTGAATCAAAAGAGACAAGGAAGAAGACTATATCTTTCTAAAAGACACCATAGACAACGAAGAAATTTCATTACTAAACATATATGCTCCAAGTGGTATAGCATCCACATTCTTAGAGGAGAAGATAAGTGAGTTAGAGGAAGAAATAGAAAGCAAAACTATATTAGTGGGGGACCTCAACCTGTCCCTCTCTGAACTTGATAAATCTAACCTCAAAATAAACAATGAAGAAGATGGCAGAATAGAAAGACTCACGTATTCTAGCTCCGAATCCACAGCCCATAAATTTCCTGTGAAAAGAACTCCCCACAAATTTTGGAGCAGAGCAAGCTGCACACCAATGCAGTGGAAGAGATTTCCGTTACAGAGAGCCCTGGAAAGCCATACCCAGGGGTCCATCGTGCCCTGGACAGCAGAGCCCACCCCTGCGCTGCCCTGGCCACGTGGCCCCAGAGGAGCAGACTTGAGCAGGCTTCAGGGACGGAACCTCCGGTGGCTGCAAAGGTCCCTCCGCCCACAGGCGCTCCAGGTCAGTGAGAGAGACTTCTGGGCTGGTCAAGAGGGGAGCAGGGTGTCTCTGTGACTCGGGCCCTCTCAGGAGGCAGTGGCAAAGGCACTGGCAGAGGCAGTGGCAGAGGCAGCCATGGCCAGGGACTCCTGGAGCTGGCGGGAGCTCAGGGCCATTACTGAAGATCTCTGCATAAACCCCCTGAGGGAACTGAGCCTGGGAGGTGGCCCTGCCCCCACTCAAGCAAGAGAACTTAAGCTCACATTGAATAGCAGCCATGCCCACCACAGAAAGCCCGGAGGCTGGAGGGCAGCATTTGAATCTCAGACCCCAAGCACTAGCTGGGCAGATCTAGGCAGGGGTGGAGAGGAATCTCAGAAGTCAAGTCACTAGCTGGGAAAATGCCCAGAAAAGGGAAGAAAAATAAGACCATAGAGAGCTACTTCCTTGGGGAACAGATATTCCTTCCTCCTTTCATTTCTGATGAGGAAGTACAATGCTTGCTATCAGGGAAAGACGTGGAGGTCGGGGCAGCTCTATCCCAGACATACAAGGTGGATGTCTGGTGGGCTCAGGCCATGGAAGAGCTCAAAAAGGATTTTGAAAATCAAGTTAGACAGGTGGAGGAAAAACTGGGAAGACCAATGAGAGAGATGCAAGAAAAGCATGAAAAATGGGTCAATACCCTGCTAAAGGAGACCCAAAAAAATGCTGAAGAAAATAACACCTTGAAAAATAGGCTCACTCAATTGGCAAAAGAGGTTCAAAAAGCCAATGAGGAGAAGAATGCTTTCAAAAGCAGAATGAACCAAATGGAAAAAGAGGCTCAAAAGCTCACTGAATTTAATAGTTCTCTCAAAATTAGAATGGAACAGATGGAGGCTAATGACTTTCTGAGAAACCAAGAAATCATAAAACAAAACCAAAAGAATGAAAAAATGGAAGAGAATGTGAAATATCTCATTGGAAAAACAACTGACCTGGAAAATAGATCCAGGAGAGACAATTGAAAAATTATGGGACTACTTGAAAGCCATGATCAGAAAAAGAGCCTAGACATCATCTTTCATGAAATTATCTAGGAAAACTGCCCTGATATTCTACAGCCAGAGGGCAAAATAAGTATTGAAGGAATCCATCGATCACCGCCTGAAAGAGATCCAAAAAGAGAAACTCCTAGGAACATTGTGGCCAAATTCCAGAATTCCCAGGTCAAGGAGAAAATCTTGCAAGCAGCTAGAAAGAAACAATTCCAGTATTGTGGAAATACAATCAGGATAACTCAAGATCTAGCAGCTTCTACATTAAGGGATGGAAGGGCATGGAATAGGATATTCCAGAAGTCAAAGGAACTAGGACTCAAACCAAGAATCACCTACCCAGCAAGACTGAATATAATACTTCAGGGGAAAATATGGTCTTTCAATGAAACAGAGGACTTTCAAGCATTCTTGATGAAAAGACCAGGGCTGAAAAGGAAATTTGACTTTCAAATACAAGAATGAGAAGAAACATGAAAAAGTAAACAGCAAAGAGAAGTCATTAGGGACTTACCAAAGGTAAACTGTTTACATTCCTACATGGAAAGACAATATTTGTAACTCTTAAAGCTTTTCAGTATCTGGGTAGTTGGTGGGGGTATTGTTCTTGCTACTAGGAAATAAGAAATACAGCTAATGGTGAATAAAAAGTCATCTGGCCCTACAGGACAAAAGAGAAGATGGGGACAAGAAAAGGGAGGGATGATAGAAGAGAGGGCAGATTAGTGGTAGGGAAAATTAGAATGCTTCTTTCTGAAAACTGGAATTGAAGGGCATCCCCATCAATTGGGGATGGGCTGAATAAATTGTGGTAGATGAATTTAATGGAATACTACTATGCTATAAGAAATGATGAGCAAGAAGACTTCAGAGTGTCCTGGAAAGACTTATATGAACTGATGATGAGTGAAAGGAGCACAACCAGGAGAATTTTATACACAGCAACAACCACAGTGTGTGAGGATTTTTTCTGGTTGACTTAGAACTTCATTGCACTACAAGGACTTAAAAAATTCCCAGTGGTCTCTTAAGGCAAAATGACTTCCACATCCAGAGAAAGAACTATGGAATTTGATTGCAGAATGTAATTTTGGTCATTTTCTTTTGTATTACATTTTGGGTTGTCTTAGGATTTCTCCCATTCGTTTGAATTATTCTATGCAACATGACTAAGGTCAAAATGTATTTAATAGGAATATAAAATTGTATGCCACCTCAGAGAAGGAGGGGGAGAGAGGGGGTAAAGGAGTAGGAGGGATGGGGAGAAATCTAAGTTATATGGAAGTGATTGCAGAACACTGAAAACAAATAAAATAATTTTTTTTAAAAAAGAAATAGAAAACTGCCCTGATATTCTAGAACCAGAGGGGAAAATAGAAACTGAAAGAATCCACTGATTGCCTCCTTAAAGAGATCCCAAAAGGAATATTTCTAGGAATATTATACCCAAATTCCAGAGTTTCTAGGTCAAGGAAAAAATATTGCAAACAGCCAGAAAGAAACAATTTCAGTATTGTGGAAACACCACTAGGGTAGCACAAGATTTAGCAGCTTGCACATTAAGGGATTGGAACATAATATTCCAGAGCTCAAAGGAGGTAGGATTAAGCCCAAGAATCAGCAAAACTGAATATAGTACTTCAAAAAAAATGGGCATTCAATGAAAATAAAAGAAATTTCAAGCACTCTTGATGAAAATACCAGAGCTGAATGGAAAATTGGACTTTGAAATACAAGACTCAAGGTCAGAGGAGCCAAGATGGCAGAGTAGAAAGAAGCACATACGCTTAGCTCTTACCCCACAGCCCATAAAATACCTATAAAGAAGAACTGTCAACAAATTCTAGAGCAACAGAAGCCACAGAACAACAGAGTAGAGGAGATTTCTGTCCCAGAGAGACCTGAAAGACTAAAGGGAAAGGTCTGTAAATACTCTGACAGTATGCCTTGTTCTTCCTCATCCAAAAGGATGAGGGGAGACACCTCTTACCCATAAAGTAACCTTCTATGGTCTTATTTTTTTCCCTTTTTTGGGGCATTTTCCCAGTCAGTTACTTGACTTATGAGTTTCCTCTCCACAACCATCTCACCTCTTCTTCCTGCCAAGCCAGCACTTGGGGGCTGAGATTCAGATGAACTGTTCCAAAGCCTTAGGGGCTTTCAGAGGGGGCAGGGCTACTATTCAGTGTGAGATTAAGATCAGTGCATGTGACACAGAGCAAAGCCCAGCCCTGCCTTGGCCACGTGGCACCGAGAGGAGCAGATCCCAGCAGGCTTCAGGGACAGAATCTCCAGTGGCAGCACAGATCACTCAACCTACAGGTGCCAAAGGTCAGTGAGAGGATCTATTCAGCTGGCCGAAAAGGGAGCAGGGTGTCCCCATAATTCAGGTCTCCTCAGGAGGCAGCAATAGAGGCAGCAGTGGACAGGGCTTCCAAAGCAGGCAGTAGCTCCCATCCAGTGCTGAAGGCCCCCTGAGGGAACTGAGCCTTGTGTGGTGGCCCTGCCCCCACCTGAGCAACTGAGCTTGATCTCACACTGAATAGCAGCTCTGCTTGCTCCGAAAGCCCCTAAGGCTTTGGAGAAACTCATCTGAATCTCAGCCCCCAAGTGTTGGCTTGGCAGGAACTGGAGGTGAGGTGATTGTGGAGAGGAAACTCAGAAGTCAAGTAACTGGCTGGGAAAATGTCCAAAAAAGGGAAAATAATAAAACCAAAGAAGGTTACTTTCTTGGGGAACAGGTGTCTCCCCTCATCCTTTTGGATGAGGAATAACAAGGCATACTGTCAGAGGAAGACAAGGCCTCTGCCTCCAAAGGAAACTTAAATTGGGCTCAAGCAACAGAAGGCCTTAAAAAACAAGTTGGCAGCTTACTAAAGGCGAACCAAAAAAAAATGCTGAGAAAAATAATACCTTTAAAAAGAGGCTGACTCAGTTGGAAAAAAGAGGTTCAAAAAGCCAACAAGGAGAAGGAGGTTTTAAAAAGCAGAATTAGCCAAATGGAGGAGAAGTTTCACAAGCTCACTGAAAAAAATAATTCGTTGAAAGAGAGAATTGAGTCCAAGGAAACAAATGACTGTGAGTTAAATCAAGAAGTTAGTAAACAAAACCAAAAATTTGAAAAAATAGAAGATAAGGTGAAACAACTCATTGAAAAAACAATTGCCCTGGAAAATAGATCCAGGAGAAATAACTTAAAAATTATTGGACTACCTGAAAGCCATGATCAAAAAAAGAGCCTAGACATTATCTTCCATGCAATTTTCAAGGAAAACTGCCCTGATGTTATAGAATCAGAGGGCAAAATGGATATTGAAAGATTTCAGCATTCACCTCCTGAAAGAAACCCAAACAGAGAAACTCCTAGGAATATTGTGGTCAAATTTCAGAGTTCCCAGATCAAGTAGAAAATAAAGCAAGCAGCTAGAAAGAAACAATTTGAGTACTGTGGAAATACAATCAGGATAACACAGGATCTGGCAGCTTGAACATTAAGGGATTGAAGGGCTTGGAGCAGGATATTTCAGAAGTCAAAGGAACTGGAATTAAAATCAAGGACCACCTACCCATCAAATTTGAATAATACTTGAAGGAAAAAAATGGGCATTCAGTGCCATAGACGACTTTCAAGATTTCATACTGAGAAAAAGACCAGATCTATATGTATTAAAAATTTGACTTCCCAAGACTAGAATCAAAAGAAGCATGGAAAGGTAAACAGAAATGAAAAATCATAAAAGACTATAAAGCTGAACTGTTTACATTACTACAGGGAAAGAAAATATTTTTAACTCTTGAATCTTTTCTCAGTATTTGGGTAGATGGAGAGATTGTACACACACACACACTCTCACACACACATACACATAGATAAATAGAGAGTACAGGGTGTATTATATCAGAAGAGATGATATCCATACAAAAAAATAAAATAAAAAATTAATGGGTGAAGAAGGAAAATTCCTGGAAGAGAAAGGGAAAAATGGAACAGGGTAGGCTATAACTCATAAAAGAGATAAGAATTATTCAATGGAGGAGATAAGGGAGAAAGGGAGAGAGGGATAAAGCTATTCTCTCCACATGTGACTGAAGGAGGGAATAACATGCTCACTAAATTTAATATGAAAATTTATATCACCACACAGGAAAGAAGAAGAAGAGGTGACAAGTAGGGTGAGGGGGATTGTTGGAAGGGAGGGAAAATGGGAGAAGGGAGTCACTAGAAATAAAAACCTTTGAGAAGGGACAAGGTCAATTGTAGGGGGAAATATAAGGGGGAATAGATTAGGACAGGGGGCAATATAATTAGTACTACCCAACATGATTATTATGAAAGTCTTTTGCAAAAGAACACATATTTAGTATGTATTGAATTGTCTCTCTTCTCAGTGGGGCTGGGGATGGAGGGAGGGAGGAAGGGAGAGAAGTTGGAATTCAAAGTATTAGAAATGAATGTTGAGAATTTTTATTACATATAATCAGAAAATAAAAACTACAGGGAATGGGATATAGAAATTTTTCTTGCCCTACGAGAAAAAAAGAGAGGATGGGGATAAGGGAAGGATGGAGTATGATAGAAGGGAGGGTCTACTGAGGAAAAGAGTAATCAGAATGCAAGGTATTAGGAAGCAGGGGGAGGTGAGTGATGGGGAGAAAAATTGGACATGTTACAAAGTGAGGTAAAAGCAATTAGTATCAAAACAATTGACTGAATTAATTACTGAGAATAAATCAATGACATATTTAGTTTGGGGAAAAGAATTTCAGTCTAAATTCCCTAGAAGAAGGTAGCCTCAGGTAAAATTTGACATTGATGGAAAAGTTAAGATTTTAATGGTAAATTTGATTTTATGATTGCTATTTAATCAGGAACTAGAACATGTGTAGAAAGGCATGTAAGCCACTGAAGACTTACCTCAAAAGATGTTCCTTAGCCAAAGTGAAAATTATAATCATATTTGAAACCTGGTTATTGGAACTTGCCATTTTTAGATGTCATGGGACTATCAAGTGACTGATCTCCTGAGTCTAACTCCAGGTATGGGTAGCAAGAAAGGCGATCTGAGCCTCCAACCCAGGGTGTCAGTAAGCTGGTGAGATGCTGGTATGAACTGAAAAAGATGTTCTCATGGGAAGGGTGGGAGAGCACCTGTTCAGCCTAGGCTGAGACAGAATTCTCCTGACTCAGTTTCCCCACTGACACCTGGCAGACCTTAAGCCTGACTGAATGCAAGTGGATAATCTAATTCTGCCTGGAACTGACATGAAGTCAGGGAGATATTTTATCCCTAAAATGTCCCTACTCTTGGTGACAATTTCTAATAGCCAAAAGGTTTGCAAGCTTAATACCAGATCTATTCAATTACAGATTGTTGGTAGGGGAACATCTGAGGTTAAGTCTAAAATTAAGCTATTAGGCATAGGACTTTAGACCAACAACAATAAGTTACAGTCCTTTAATTCTTAGTAATAATGTGCAGACAATTAAGTCAAGAGCTTGTGAAGTTAGCTACTTAAATATTATTTGTGGCTAATGTTTAAAAAAAATTCTTTTGTGATTCATATTGTAAATGCTTTAAAAAGAAGTATCACCTGACCAAAAGTTTGAATTGTTTTATCTATTATAAACTGTGTTAAAAAATTAAAAATTAAAAAAAAATAAAATAAATTGCATCTCGCCTCCAAAGAAAAAAGAAAAGAAATACAAGACTCAAGAGAGACATGAAAAGGCAAACAGAAGGAGAGGATTCTGGGAAGATGGTTGAGTAGGTCAGAACATTCCAAGGTCTCAAGGATTTTTCCAACAAAGAGTTAAAATAGCACCTTTGGGTAAACAAAGTGTGGATGGAGATAAGTAAGAAGAGGGGCACAACCAGAGTCTTCTTAGGACAATTTGAAAAGATCTAAAGAAAAATCCAAGCATTAGGTTTGGTCCCTGTGAAGAGTAAACACATCAGGCTAGGGTCCATTTTGACAACAAGGGACAAGTTGCATAAACAATAAGCTAAAAGCCCTGGGTTTAATTGGTTTGAGAGGTTGCCTCCACCCCTGTCACAGGAACATTCACCCCTGGGGTTGTGGAGGAGTTGAACATTTGAGCCTGGGAAGATTGAGGAAACCACTGCCGATAAGGAAAGGCAGGCCCAGTTGTGCTGTGAAGAGGAGTAGGGGCAAGAAGGATCCAGCACACACCCAGTGAGTGCAGAAGCAGTGAGGCTGAACGTCCCTTGATTTGAGCACTTTCAAGAAGTTGGAAGTTTGGCTTTGGTTCCAGGCAGAAAGGGAGAAATGAAGAACTGTGGCAAGAGGCCTCATTTCCCATAACTCGGGGCTAGAGGTGATTAAAAAATTAAGCTATTACCACAAAAAGTGCACAGCCAAAGTAGAAAGAATCCAACCATAGAAAGCTATTGTGGGAATAGAGATGACCAGGGTTCATCTTCACAGGAAGATATTGAAGTAAAGAAACTCCCAAACAGTAATGTCAAATGGTCACTTGCCCAAAAAGAATTCTTAGAAGATCTTTAAAAAGAGTTTAAAAACCAAATGACACAGGAGAAGAAAACTAAAGAAAAAATAAGGATAATCCAAGAAAAACAAGAACGTTATGAAAGGAAAGTCAACTAATTAGAAGAGGAAATCCAGAATCTTAAGGAAGAAAATGACATCTTGAAAATTGGAATTGGGTAAAGTGAAATCAGTGAAATTATAAACGACCAAGAAACAATTAACCAAATAAGAATAATGAAAAAGTAGAAGAGAATATAATAAGAGAATAATAGAAGAACATACAGAAATAGAAGAAAAATAGAAAATATATAAGAAAAATAACAGATTTGGAGAAGAGAAAACATAAAAAATAATTGAACTAACTGAAAATTATGATCAAAAAAAGAATCTTGGTACAATAACACAAGAAATAGTTAAAGAAAATTGTCCTGCAGCATTTGAATAAGGGGAAGAGTAGAAATAGAAAAAAATTATCAATCACCACTTAAGAGATCCAATGAGGAAAACTCATGGGAATATCATAGTCAAATTCCAAAACCCCAAGCTTAAGGATAAAATATTAAAAGCATCAAGATTAAAACAATTTAAATATGGTGGTGGCACCACTAAACACACACAAAACCTATCAACAGAGACATTAAAGGACCGCAGGTCTTGGAACATAATATATGGAAGAAGGAAAGAATTGGGACTCTGGCCAAAAATACCTTACTCTGCAAGAATAAATATTATCCTGAATGAGAAATAAAATGGACATTTGATAAACTCTCAGACTCTCAAGACTTTGTTTTAAAAAATCCTGAACTTAATAGAAGATTTGGCATATAGGAACCAAGAGAAATATAGGTACATACCAAAGACTGATTATAAGAGATTCATAAGGACAGATTGCTTACTTCTTGCTTTTTATTTTTTATATATATAAAATATAAAATGTATGTCTAATATTCTTATTAATAATTGAGTAACTCATAAGTAAGATTGGGAAAAACTTCAGCAGGATATGAATCTAAAAAGCAAAACCATTTAGGAAAAGCTAAAAAGAATAACTATTTCATACAAATGATATGCAAGAGGAAGAATTAATATAGAGGAAAGAGGTGGGGGAGGAGGGCTGGTAATAATGGCAACCTACTTTCATTGGGAATGGGTTCAAGAGGGAACAATGCATATATATTTAGAAGACTGTAAAAGTCTTCTAAAATCAGAATAAATAAAAATGGTAGAAGTATGAGGAGGGGAGAGAGGACAACAAAGGACAAGGAGGGCGATGGAATAGGTTAAAGGAGGATATAGAAAGAAGTCTAGATTTATGGGAATTGGAGGATAGGGGAGGGATCCTTGGAGGAGGTAGTCAAGTAATAGGAAGGCAAGATAGTGGGTAGAAGTAAAGTAGAGGAGTCAGGAGGCTTAGGAAACAAGAAATATGCCTAAATATAAAAAACAAGGATGAGGAGTAGAATATATTTGGCAAAGTATGTCTGCATATGTATGTGTGTATCTATAGCTATAGAGAAAAATATCTAAACTTTATTGTAGCCTTCTGTGGGGAAGGGGGAGGGAACAAAAGAACACAGTAAAAAAGTGCACAGCAGAAAACAAAAGACTTCAAAAGGAAGCAAAGAAAAGATGGACAATTTTCAACACAACAAGTAATATTTATCATACAGTGTTCTTGAAATAATTTGGATCATCTCTTATATTCTGCTATAGGCATGGTATGCTTTTTCTTTCTTTTTAACTTTGTATTTAATTTCTAATATTTAAGTTATGGTATATTTTTGTTTTTTTCCCTCTTCTCTGTTTTCTAGCATTTGAGTCTTAAATAAAATTTAAAAAGAAAAAAACAGTAAACAGGAAAGAGAAATCATAAGGGACTTATTAAAGTTGAACTGTTTACCTTCCTATATGAAAAGATGATATTTGTAACTTATGAGATCTTTCTCAGTAGTTGGAGGGAATACACACACATATGTAGCTATGTATATACATATATATACACATATATATGTATATAGAGATGGGGGAGAAAGAGGTATCACTGGATGAGTTGAATGTCTAGGGATGATATCAAAAAAATAAAATTAAGGGATGAGAGAAAGAAATATACTGGGAGAAGGAGAAAGGGAGTGTTTCATTGAAATAAATTATGTCACATGAAAGAGGCAAGAAAAAGCTTTTACAGTGAGGGGAAGACAGGGAAGGTTAGAGGGAACAAGTGAACCTTACTACCATCAGATTTGACCTGAGGAGGGAATAACATACACACTCAAATGGATATGGAAATCTGTATTACCCTTCAGGAAAGGAGGAGAGAAGGAAATAAGAGAGAGAGGAATAGGGTCAAAGTAGAGAATAAAATAAAGGGGAGGTAGAAGAGGATGGCGGGAAATATAATTAGTCTTTCACAGTTATGACCCTTATAGAAGAGTTTTGCATGACTACACATGTATAACTTACATCAAAGTGCTTGTTTTCTCAATGAGAGTGGGAGCAAGGAAAGAAGAAAACGTGGAATTCAAAGTTTTAAAAATGAATGCTAAAAATTGTATTTACATGCAACCGGGAAATAAAGTATACAGACAATAGGGTATAGAAATTTATCTTGCCCTACAGAAAAATAGAGGGGAAGGGCATAGGGAAAGGTGGGGAGGGTGATAGAAGTGAGGGTCAATTGGGGAAAGGGGTAATCAGAATGCACTCTGTCTTGTGATGGAGGGAAAGGAGAGATGGGGAGAAAATTCAGAAATCAAAATGTAGAAGTGAATGCTGAAAACTAAAAATAAATTAATTAAAAAAATATAAACAAAAGGATCAAAATTTCATAAAAGGGGGAGAAAAAGGAGTTGATATAAATAAATATGTAGATCAGAGGTTTCAATTTCATTGTTCTACAAAGAGCTTTAAAACTCTTGGTTATGAGATTAAAATGAAATTGGAAAGTGCTTAAAATAAATAAAAATATAATATAATGTTGTTCATATTCATTTCAGTTATGTGCAAATCTTCATAACAGCATTTGGGGTTTTCTTCACAAATTTACTGGAGATGTTTGCCATTTCCTTCTCCAGCTCATTTTGCAGATGAGAAAACTGAGGCAAACAGGGTTGCTCAAGTTCACACAGTTACTAAATGCCTGACGCTAAATTTGAACTCAGATCTTCCTGATTCCAGACCTAATACTATATCCACTGTGCTATCTACTTTCCAAGCTAAAGTTATGGAATATGAATTTGAATTGGGTGAAACTGATCCAATTTCCTCAATGAATGAACATTTTCCTGTATTAGAAGGAGAAGAATCTGTTATTGGTATTTAGGACAGAGTGAGGGTTTGGAAGTTGGGATTGATGGAAGAAAAGAGTTTGAGGGATACTAGAAGAAGTTGGATAGCATTAAAGTAGTAAACAACAGGGTCAAAGCCAAACACTGAAGAAAATAAAACCCCAGGGGAGGAAGCAGAACAGGAAAATGTTCAAGGACCATCATATACAATAAGAGTTAGAACTTCTAGGTTTAGTGGTGGTGACTAGGAAAAAGTAAAATGATATAAATTGTTGGTTAAATTGTGGAATTTCAATTCTGGATTTTGGTGTTAGAGAGATTATTAGTTCAAAGGTGTGAAAAATGCTACCTGGAGTTGGGAAACAGAACTTTTGGAACTCTAGTGTTTGAGGACTTGCATGGTCAGGCTACCAGCTGAAATATTGTTTTATTGCTAAGAGCAGATGGTAAGTAGAGGAGAAGATGGTGAAACTGGCACTAAGGTCATTGAAAAAGTTGGGAAAGTTACTTGGAGATGAGCAGATAAAAGGGAAAGTATTTAGGGGATAGTGAAAGAAAAATGATCTGGAAACAACAGTAATGATTAACGAGTGTGCCTTCTCTGTCTTCTAACCCTGAGAATAGGGGGTGAAAGGGAGGAGGAAACAGAGCAGAAAGCATTTTAAGGGAGACCATATTATCAGGAGAGGGTGAGATTTCTATTGCTAAGGAATTAGATTTTTATTAATATTATTAAGTAATTAGAAATCATGCTGATTGAAAGATTTAGAGATAGGTAGGAAAGTTCATAGTTGATAGGATAAGGGTTCTTTGAAGGACAGAAGCTACAGGCAAAGCAAAATTGGATTGGAGTGGCCCTAGGTAATAACTGGAATTATTAAAATAAAGAAAAATATTCAGGAATGAAGCACTGTGGCTACTTCTACCTAAAGTGATGAGAATGGTGATCATGACTATGAAGGCAATATAAGAAGTGTCCTAACATGGCATGCTTATCCAGGGCCAGTAAATAAATGTGCATGTATGTATACATACATACACAAACATGCATACATACATACATATATACCTATACATACATAAATTCACATCTGTGTATGCATGTGTGTATCTTGTTCACTTGTGTTCTCTGTACACTTATCCCTTCACACATTTGCTCTACCCACATGTTTATCAATGTGTAGTTGTTCCGCCATAATTCCAACAAAGATCTCTTATTCTCATTGAGTTTCAATATGTTCATGAGAGAGTTTCCTCAAAGTTTATAGAGGTTGTGTTCTGCTGCTGATTAATTTTCATTGCTGTTATGGACCACATGTCCTATGTCAGATTAGTAAAAGTTAAACGTTTGTGTTACTGATCAAGAGTTAAGATTTGGAGAGGATTCTGACCCTCTTCCCAAATCTGTAGAATCTGGAGTAGCTAATAAAAGGGTCCAGACTGACAGGGTAACAGGTGCTACACTAATGTTCACTAGTGTATCATTGATTACTCATGGAAATTAAAGTGAGATTAGTTTATGTGGTATTCTATGATTCAGTTATACAGGTATAATTACGTATCACCCAAAACTTCTAATGTTTCTCAAAATGCCACTATTATTTAACTCCTCATGCTAACCCAACAATGACATTTACTAAATATGAATTATCACAAATTCCTTGGGTCCAAATTCATGGGTCAGAATTAACAAGATTTTAGACAGTAAATTAAAGAAAGTGAAAAATAGTCTGTTGAAGTAAAATTAATTTTCAAAGAAATATTGTATTGGTTACCGTCTTCTCCCTATATGCTATTATTTCTAGGATCATCGTTTTTTCATTACTATTCTTTTTTATATGTTGAATTATACAATAAAATGGACTCTTCTTCAGGAAAGGATCTCTTTTTCAGTTCTAACTTTGCATCTGCATTGCTCAGGAGGCCTGTACATGGTAGGTATTTTATGCAATGTTTGCTTGTTTCTTCAGCATTCATATTATCATAGAGATGACACTAAAACAAGGGGTTATATAAAGAATCCATGTCGCAGTGTAGTATCATACTGGGTTAAAATGCAATGGATCTGAACTAGAATTCTGTGGCTTTAGAGAGATCTCTAATACCTCTACCTTCATATAAATTTTTGGCTTGTATGGGGAGTTGTGGGTGACTGACCATTGAAATGTGTAGGCATAATGGAAAGATTACGTAAAGTACTCACCCCCAGATTTTCCCATATTTTTTAAAACAATTCATATCAAATTCTACAAAGCCCTGTAAAAAATATTTTAAAATCAGATATTAGCATGAATTCTTATAGACAAATAATGCTTAAAATGTCTTATTTTGGGAAGTTAAATATAAAATAATTGTCTTACAATTGCTGTTATTCTCTTCACTTTCCCTGGAGATCTTGCCCACCCTCATCTCTACTTGTTGACATCTGATCCAGCTCAAACATGATCACTACCATGAATCCCTGATCTTTCCAGCAGAAAGAGATTTCTCCAGGATCCTTCCTCTCTTGATTTTAACTCTAAAGACTTTTCCCTGTGCTATGAAAGCCTTTTTAAAATAGGGATTTTTTTGATCCTCTGAATTTGTAACCTAGTGCCTAGAACCTTCTAGGCACTTAATCAAATGGATTGATACTCTCTATACACTTACACTCTCACTATATTCTCATTTATATTACTCTTATCTCAAAATATGTTATTCTCGGTACTGGATAATAGGCTCCTTTAGGTCACATAACATTGATTTTTTTTTCAATCTTTCAATTTCCCCTGGGGTTCTTAACAGTTTAATATCATAGACCTTTTAGTGGTCTAGAAAAGTCTATGAACCCCTTCTCCAAATGTTTTAAAATGCACAGAGCACATAGCATTACAAAAGAAACCAATTTTTCTAAAAATAGTTATCCAAAAATGTATATTTCCCATGTTAAGACTCTTTGATTTAATGACTATCACTCAAAGTAGATGACTATAGATGTCATTAAAAGATTATTGTTAATATAATTATGATGATGAAATCCTTTGACAAATCCCTTTTAAAGTTCAGTCTTACACTTTCTAAAGCTGTTTCACATCCATTTCATGAGTCAATGTGTCTCATTTGATTCTCACAACATTTGATGAGGTAATTAATAAACTAAAGCACAGAAAATGTTAAAGATTTCCCTACCTCAGCCACTGACAGATCAGTTTCAGTCTTTGAATTTGAGTTCTTTTGAGTGCATGACACAGCTTCTGATCTAAAGCTTCACCTGCAGTCTGTCCTACCTATACTTCCACTTCAGGAGATAAATGCTCTGAAGTAGTCAGTGGAAAGTTATAGAGATCTTTCAAAACTGGCCTCAAAACAAAGAATTCCTGGGTTCGAGTTTTGCCTCTCCACATGCTGGTGGGATGACCTTGAGCAAGGTAATTAATCAATACTCTAGGAAACTCTCTAAGACTAAAAGTTATGGGAAAAATCAGGTGGTAATACTTCTTACCTCACCTGGGAATTCTTGTGCCAGTTAGATCACAGATCAACTTATTATGCCCTAAAGCACTGGTGGCACAGGGCTCAAAAGGAAATAACCTTTTAATCAATGGCTAAATCTGGCAGAGAGTATTAATAACCCTGACAATCACTCAGGCACAATATAGTGTAAAACATTTAGCATCTAAGACTTGTTAATGAAGCTCTTTGTCCAATGAGAAGACAACCTGAACATACTCTATCTTATAACACTGAAAGACAAGTGCACTGTAATTTTTCTTTGGGAAATCTGAGGTCATACAAGGAATCAGGAGATTCTCTCCTTTGATAGGTGAGGAAATTGAGGTGAAAGGAGAATAAATTAATTTCCCAAAGTCACATAGGTTATAAGCATCAGACCTAGCATTTGTACCAAAGTTATCTGAGCCAAGAGCAAACACTCTTTCCATAGTTCAAAGAAAGTAAAGGAAAACTTATAGAAACTCACTTTGTAATAAGCAAGAGCAGTGCCAAAGATAGGAAGAGGTGCTGGTCCTGGAATTCCCAGGTTCTTAAAGACTTTGTGTGTCCAGGTTCCATATCTGCAAAGTGGAGGAAAAATACAAAGACATTAGAGTCAAGGCAAAGCCAAAGACATAAATGGTTCGGTCCACTTGTCAGTAATCAAAAGAGGAGGAGGTATAAAGGCAACTCTGAGGTAAAACTTGGGGGGTACTTCCAGAGATACTTCATGGCTCCCACAAATATCCTGATATTTTATAAAACCTAGCTGAAATTCCTTGAAATCCAACCCAAGAGTCAGTAAGGCCTGAGACTACACATTAGGTATAGCCAAGTTTGGAAAGCTTTGAGTAAACCATCTTCAGCATTGCTGCTAGAATATACCCCTCCCCTGGATTTATTCCATCATTACTGCAACTGAACTCTATTGTACTGTAACTAGTATCAAGTTTCTCTTGCTAGACTTTACCCTGTCCAGGGTCAATTCACCTTACATACAACCAAAGCAGCTTAGAACATGAGCCTCAGACATGAAGCTCTCCTCTCCAGGACCCAACCCAGTGCTGGTGCCTCAGACACCAGAACACTCATCTTGAGAACCAGAATACCAGACACAACAACACAGTTTTCAATATTTCACTCACCTTAATGACCCACCCCAACACCAAAGACTTAATTAGATGCTATGTCTCTTACTGTTAGGACCTTATATAGCAGGAAAAGCTACTTAAACCACTCCCAATATCCCTCCCTCCTTGTGACCAGAAAGAAAAATGACTTTTTGCTATGACTAGCATACTCCTACTGCTTACTCTTCCATTTGGTACAGAATTCTCTGATGAAGAAGCAAAAATCACCTACTTTTCTTGTCTCAATTTCCCATTCTTTTATAACTTCACACCATAGTCCTACCCCACTCAGGTAGCAATTCAGCTCTGCCCACCTCTTCCTTTGTGTCCTCTGGCTCTGCCTTCTATTATCTACACATTTTCCTTTATCTCCTGGGTTCTTTGCCCTCAGATATACTCATACTAGTGTAGGACTCAGTATATTTCTTCCTTGCTCTTTATTGCCACTCCTAGATCCTTCCTTTGTTACCACTTAGCAACTTGTCCTAACTTGAGTTCCATTCCTTCCATATATATCTTATCTAATCCAATTCTGGAAGCAGTTATACATTGCATTACAGCTCTCTTCACAAGGCCTTCAACCTCTAGCTCACTCTCTCTCTGCAATCTAACCCTGCCCTTATGCCAAGTATCATCAATATTCAGTTCATCCCCCCAATCCCCTGGCTTCTCTGTTTCTTATTCTCAACTTCAATTTCCTAACACTCTCAACCTTATGATTACCTCAAATATTCCACTTCTATGGTCAAGGATTCTGAAATTGCTTTATATGACCAGGTCTTATAATTTCTTTTGTTTTCATATTGTATTTTTCATGATCTTATTTTTCATCTTTACATTGAACACTATTCCTCAAACCACTGCCATTCAGTATCTTCCTAGGCTCTAGCTTCACCTTTTTTCATAAAAATAATAATTTTATATTTACAGGCAATGGTTCAATCTCCTTCCATTCTCTTCATACATACACACACACAGTAAAAAGAAAAAGTAAAGCAAAACCTCTCTAATAAATTGTGCAAAATACATCCTCACATTTTCTGTATCCCAAAATACAAGTCTCCCTCTGCATAGTTAGCCCATCACCTCTATTACAAGATGTACAGAATTCTAAATTATCAGCCTTTTGGACTCACAGTTAATTATTATGAGGATCAGAGTTCTTAAGATTTTCAAAACTGATCATTTTTTAAAATACTAGAATATTAATTATTCTTTTGGTTCTGTTTACTTGACTTCATATTCAGTTGAAAGTGACATTCAAGTCATACCCTTGCTCCATCCTTCCTCAATTATTCGGATTTCTACTTACACCTCCAATTCTGGGATACATACCCCTCATTCCTTTTACTTTCTTCCCCAGTATATTTTTCTCTTATCTGTTAGTTTTCTCCTGGAAAATCATTAAATCATTACAAAAATCACATCCAAGATCTCTATTGATTGTGACCTCATCTATGACACTACATAGATGATGGTATGTTCTAATGGATGTTGCATCTTAACTCATCCCCAAGTGCAACGCAAACATCTCATTATTATAAAGTTTTTCCTTATTGCTCAGTTTTTTTTACTCTTTTGGGTCAAGACTATAGAGTCATTGATCAGAGTTAGTAGCTTTCCCTTGGTACCTTTTCAGCAAACTATATTGATTGATTTATATAAACAAAGAAAGTCAGCATTTTCAGTTATAAAAATCTTAAATAACATACATTATTCAAAGAGTATGGAAAACTAGAAACTAGTCCTTGTGAAATGTCATATAAGAGTCACAAGGCAGCTGGGTCTAATCCCTTGATAAATTATAGAAAGAAAAAATAAGGTTGACACTCACAGAAACAGGAGAGTCAGGAAGAGAACAAGAAGTGCCCAGGTTCCAGCACTTAAGCTTGGGATGATGTTCATTGTCACACTCTCCAATCAGTTCTTTATTTCAGTCTCTTTTCCTTGTCTCTGTTTGAGCCTTTGTTCTTGAGCCCTCACCTTCAGGTGATCTTGTAATTCCCCCAACAAATTCTGAAAGGAATATGTACCCTGTAAAACAAAGGGTGGAGTTAAAGGAAGAGCCAATGAAATTATGATTCGCCTGGGGAAAAAAAGTACGTGGAATTCTGTGATGGTCAGTCAAGTTCAAAAAACAATCATTAACTTCATCCACTTTAAGAACATAATAGCAATGATATAAAATCTTTAATCCTTATCAGAAATAGGGGTGACAAAATCAGAGTGGAGTTAAAGTTTTATGGAGGTCTAAAGTACAAATGAAGCAATCCACAAGCATTTATTAAGTACCTATATCTGCCAGATATTGCATTTAGTCCACAGGATACAAAGATGAAAATTCTGCCTGTCACAACCAAGTTTGATTATAGGAGAGTCATGAGTCAGAGAACTATAAAAAAGAGGTGAACTCAGATTCATTAGGCATATCTTTGAATGCAAGATCCACCACCTATGTCCTCTATGATAGGAGAAATTTGCTTTACATCACAGACCCTAACATTTCTTATCAATAAGGAGAGACTCAGAGAAAGCAAAGGTTTATTCAATCTCTGGATGCATCATCTTTCTGCCTTGACTTTATCGTCTTAGATATGGGAAAAATAATATGTATAAGACATTCCTAAGAGGTTTCTGTGAAACTCAAAAGAATTAGTGTCTACAAAGGACTTTCAAACTTTGGATGCTACATAAATGTTAGCTATTACTGAGATTGCACTCTGCAACATACACACACACACACACACACACACATATATATATATATATACACACACACATATATATATACATATATATATACACACATAGTTGTATAATGTGAACCCCTGATGTGTTGGGAGGAGGGGGAAATGCACACCATCTGTTCTCCAGTCATCCACAGAGAAACATATATGCATGGAAATCTCTAGGGAAGCTTCACAATGTGACCAAATTCCAGGTGCTGGCCAGGGTTAGAGATATCATCGCAAGGCAAATAAGAAGTACTAATCCAACTACTGATAAGAAAATAAAATATGTTCCTCCTCTTCCCTAAATCACAATCACGATTTCAGAGTTGAAAGGGACTTGAAAGGCTATCTTACTAAGCAAATACATGAATAAACATTTTGTTTGCAGCAGACCAAGCAAGTGCTCATCCAGCCTTTCTCTTGTTAGGTTGTTGAGTTATTTCAGTCATGTCTGACCCTTCAGGATCCCATTTTGGGTTTTCAAGGCAAGGATCTGGGAGTTCTTTGTCATTTTCTTCTCCACTCATTTTACAAATGAGGAATTGAAGTAAACAGGGTGAAGTAACTTGCCTAGAGTCACACAGCTAGAAAATGTCTAAGACTGGATTTGAACTTAGGTCCTTCATGTTCCAGACCTGCCACTGTATCCACTGCATCACTTAGTCTTTCCCATGAGATATTTCACATTATCTTCCACTTTTTCATTCTTTTGGTTTTGTGTGGTGATTTCTTGGTTTCTCAGAAAGTCATTAGCCTCCATCTGTTCCATTCTAATTTTGAGAGAACTATTTACTTCAGTGAGCTTTTGAACCTCTTTTTCCATTTGGCTAATTCTGCTTTTGAAAGCATTCTTCTCCTCATTGGCTTTTTGAACATCTTTTGCCAATTGAGTTAGCCTATTTTTCAAGGTGTTATTTTCTTCAGGATTTTTTTAGGTCTCCTTTACCAAGGTATTGACCCGTTTTTCATGCTGAGAAGAGAAATGAGAGAGATGCAAGAAAAGCACTCAACTGGCAAAAGAGGTTCAAAAAGCCAATGAGGAGAAGAATGCTTTCAAAAGCAGAATTAGCCAAATGGAAAAAGAGGTTCAAAACCTCACTGAAGAGAATACTTCTCTCAAAATTACAATGGAACAGATGGAGGCTAATGACTTTCTGAGAAACCAAGAAATCGCAAAACAAAACCAAAAGAATGAAAAAATGGAAGAGAATGTGAAATATCTCATGGGAAAAACAACTGACCTGGAAAATAGATCAGGAGAGACAATTTAAAAATTATGGGACTACCTGAAAGTCATGATCAAAAAAAGTGCCTAGGCATCATCTTCCATGAAATTATCGAGGAAAACTGCCCTGATATTCTACAACCAGAGGGCAAAATAAGTATTGAAAGAATCCATCGATCACCACCTGAAAGAGATCCAAAAAGAGAAACTCCTAGGAACATTGTGGCCAAATTCCAGAATTCCCAGGTCAAGGAGAAAATATTGCAAGCAGCTAGAAACAAAAAATTCCAGTATTGTGGAAATACAATCAGGATAACTCACGATCTAGCACCTTCTACATTAAGGGTTCGAAGGGAGTGGAATAGAATATTCCAGAAGTCAAAGGAACTAGGACTCAAACCAAGAATCACCTACCCAGCAAGACTGAATATAATACTTCAGGGGAAAATATGGTCTTTCAATGAAACAGAGGACTTTCAAGCATTCTTGATGAAAAGACCAGAGCTGAAAAGAAAATTTGACTTCCAAACACAAGAATGAGAAGAAGCATGAAAAAGTAAACAGCAAAGAGAAGTATAAAGGGACTTAGCAGAAGTGAACTGTTTACATTCCTACATGGAAAGACAATATTTCTAACTCTTAAAACTTTTCAATATCTGGGTAGTTGGTGGGACAACACACACACATACACACACGTACATGCATGCATGCACACATATATACACACATGCATGAACATACAGAGACAGAGAGCACAGAGTGAATTGAATAGAATGGGACCATATCTTAAAAGAAATTAAGGTAAATGGTGAGAGAGAAATGTAGTGGGAGAAAAGAGGGTGAAATGGAATGGGGTAAATTATCTCTCATTCAAGAGGCAAGCAGGAGACTTTTTAGTGGAGGGAAAAAGAGGAGAGATGAGAAAAAAACAGGAAGTTTACCCTCATCACATTCGTCTAAAGGAAGGAATAAAATGCACATTCATTTTGGTATGAAAACCTATCTTACAATACAGGAAAGTGGGGGAGAAGGAGATAAGCAAGGGGGCAGGAGATGATGGTAGGGCGGGCAATGGGAGGAGGGAGCAATTTGAAGTCAACACTCGGGAAGGGACAGGATCAAAAGACAGAATAGAAACAATGGGGGGCAGGATAGGATGGAGGGAAATACAGTTAGTCTTACACAACATGACTATTATCGAAGTCATTTGCAAAACTACACAGATAGGGCCGATATTGAATTGCCTGCCTTCCCAAAGGGAATGGGTGGGGAGGGAGGGATGGGGAGAATTTGGAACTCAAAGTTTTAGGAACAACTGTTGAGTATTGTTCTTGCTACTAGGAAATAAGAAATATAGTTAATGGGGAATAGAAAGGCCCTACAAGATAAAAGAGAAGATGGGGACAAGAGAAGGGAGGATTGATAGAAGAGAGGGCAGATTGGTGATAGGGAAAATTAGATTGCTCGATGTATTGGGGTGGGGGGAGGGGATAATATGGGAGAAAATTTGGAACCCAACATTTTGTGAAAATGAATGTAAAAAGTTAAATAAATAAATTTTTATTAAAAAAAAAAAAAAAAGAAAAGCATCCTTACTGCCTTCAGTTGATCTTCAGATGTTATAGAATAAAGCTCTATTTCTACTCTTGGCTGTGCTTCTTTGAACATTTTCTTTTTCGTAGGGTCATTTTTCAAATATGGCTGCCATGATTGGCACAGTATTTCATATTTAAAAAATGAAAAGTTCAGTCTGAATTCAAACTATACTACCACAAAAACACAATTGTAAAGAACAATAACCTCAACAACTTGGTATTGGGTAACAAATAGAAAAACTGAGTAGTGGAAAAAAAATCAGGGATAGAATTTAGAGAAATAAATGAGCATAGTAACCAGTTTTTAAATAACAATGGGAATCCCAGATTTTGAGGCAAGAGCTCAGTATGCAACCAAAACTGTGAGAAAAATAGTCTAGCTGAAGCCACATATATACCAATATCTCACATAATATATCAGAATAAGCTCAAAATGAATACATGATTAAGATACTAAGTGTGATATCACAAGCAAATTAGAGGAGTGTGGACAAATTCTTGATCATATAAGGGATAGAAAGATTCACAGAAGGTAAAATGAACAAATTTAGTTACACAAATTTAAAAAGATTTTGCATAAATAAAATTAATGCAGCTAAAATTTGAAGAAAGAAACTGGACAAAACATTGGCAGGACATTTTTTTCTGACAAAGGTCCCATTTCTAAGACATGTAGGAAATTTAGTGAAATGTATAAGAACAGAGCCATTTGTCAATTAAGTAGTCATAGGGTATGAATAATCAGTTTTCAGAGGGATAAATCCATGTTATAAGTAGCAATACGAAAAAATGCTCTAAGTCACTAATAAGGGAAATGCACATTAAAATAACTCTGAGATACATAAGCTATGTTGACAAAAGTGGGAATGACAATACTGGAAGGGCTGGAGGAAACAGGTACATTTATGCAGTATTAGTATAGTAGTGATCTAGTGTAATCATCCCATAAAGTGATTTGGAAGTATGAACAAAAAGCTGTTAATCTCATCATACACTTATAGTGTCTACAGTACTCGCTCTAGTTCTATAATCCAAAGGAATTAAAGAATGAGTAAAAAGGCCCATATGTACAGAAATATTTACAGAAACTCTATTTGTGATAGCAAATAATTGGAAACTGAGGGTATGTCAATTGAGGAATGACTGAAGAAGTTCTGGTATATAAATATGATAGAATAAATACTGTACTTTAAGAAAAGATGAAGAGTATATTTTCAGAAAAACCTGAACTTCAAATGAATTGCATTGTTTTAGCTCCATAAAATAATCCTGTAGTAGTTTGATTAGGGTGTCACTGAATGAGTAAACTAATTTATATAACTATTTAAAATTTTATTACATTGGTTTGATTTATCCATGAATAATTAAGTTTTTCCCAATTACTTATTTCTGTTTGTTATTTACAGACAGAGTATTTTGTAATTGTATTCTTAATAATTAATCTGTGTATTGGCATGTAGACTCCCAAACATTTTATCTTACCTGTAATTATTTTATTTTACTCTTGTCTTCATTTTGTTTTTCTGTTTTTGCTTTTTGTTTTCATTCTGCTTTATTTTATTTTATTTTTAGATTTAGATTGTCTTCCTACCCCAACACCCTCCCTCACCCACTCAAAAAGTTAAAAATACAAAATATATTATAAAAGTAGTCTTGCAACAAAAGTTACTATATTAGCCATATTCCCCCCCCAAAAAGAAAAAGTGCTTGAATCTGCACTGAATCCATCATTTCTCTTTCTGTAAGTGAATAACATTTTCTGTCATGAGTCTTTCAGAACTGAGGTGCGCCATTGGGTTGATTCAAGTTACTAAATCTTTCACTGTTGATTATCCTTACTCTAATACTATTACTGTGTAAACTGTTCTGATTCTGCACTCTTTATTTTGCATCTATTTACACGTCTTCTCAGGTTTTTCTGAAACTATTCTCTTTATAATTCCTTATAGAACAATGGTATTCCAATACATTTATATACAATCATTAATTCAGTAATTCCAAATTGATGAGCATCCCTCAGTTTGCAATTCTTTAACACCAACAAAAGAATTGCTATAGATATTTTTGTGCATATTGGTTCTTTTACTAGTTCTTCAATTTCGTTGTGGTCTATACTTAGTATCAATATTTCTGGGTCAAAAAGAATGCACAGTTTCATGGCTTTGGGGTTATATTTCAAACAGATTTCTTAAATGGTTGAACTAGTTCACAGCTCTATCAACAGTTCGCTATTATACCACATCTTCCTTGAATGTTTTTTTTTTGTCATCTCAGTCAGTCCCTAATTGTGAGTTGGTATCTCAGAATGGTGTTGTTTTTAAATATATTTTATTAATTTTTAAAATATTTTCCAATTACATTTTTAATAAAATTGTAACATTTGTTTTCAAATTTTTTACTTCCAATTTCTCTTTCCCCATTCACCTTCTCAGAGCTTAAAAAGGCACTGTGTGTGTGTGTGTGTGTGTGTGTGTGTGTATTGATGCGAAGTCCTCCAAAACATATATCTCTATTCAGGTACTCACTTAGGGTGAAGCAACACCCATTCAGTGAATAGGCCTGTTTATGAAATACTCAGGGGATGGCCCCTTTAATGAAGCAAAGAAAGGGGCAAGAGTCTCCCATCACACCCAGGGCCATATCCAGTCATCCTGATGAATATCTGGTCACTGGACCCAGAGGGCTCTAGAGGAGAAGTGAGGCTGGTGACCTTGACAGCCCTCCCTCACTCAAAACAAAGTCATGGGTAAGTCCGGCCACCATTTCTTTGATGGCACGGTCTTCTTCAGCAACAAAGGACAAACACAACAATATCCCTATTAACCATATGGCAAAAAGTAAGCAAGAAAAAGCAAAAACCATGGAGTTCATTGATTCTCACTCTGGAAGTTGAACGCACTTTTTGCAACGGATCCTTTGGAACTTTAGACCATTGTCTTAATTAGAGTAGCAAAGTCTTCCATTGTTTTTTTTTTTGTTTGTTTGTTTTTTAACATTTTTTTTTCACAAATTTTTGGGTTCCAAATTTTCTCCCCTTTTCTCCCCTCCCTCCACCCCAATACCCCAAGTAATCTAATTTTCCCTATCTCCAATCTGTCCTCTCTTCTGTCATCCCTCCCTTCCCTTGTCTCCATCTTCTCTTTTCTCCTGTAGGGCCAGATGACTTTCTATTCCTCATTAACTGTATGTCTTCTTTCCTAGTTGCAACAACAATACTAAACAATTGTTCCTAAAACTTTGAGTTCCAAATTCTCCCCATCCCTCCCTCCCCCCCCATTCCCTTTGGTTCGGCAGGCAATTCATTATAGGCTATATCTGTGTAGCTTTGCAAATGACCTTCCTGATAGTCATGTTGTGTAAGATTAACTGAATTACCATCCCTCCTAACCTGCCCCTCACTGTTTCTCTTCTGTCTTTTGATCCTGTCCCTCCCCAAGTGTTGACTTTCAATTACTCCCTCCTCCCTTTGCCCTCCCTTCCATCATCCCCCCCCCACCCCCCGCAATATCTCCTTCTCCCCCGCTTTCTTATACTGTAAGATAGGTTTTCATACCAAAATGAGTGTGCATTTCACTCCTTCATTTAGTCAAATGTGATGAGGGTAAACTTCTTGTTTGTTTGTTTGTTTGTTTGTTTTTCCTCAGCTCTCCTGTTTTTCCCTCCACTAAAAAATCTCCTACTTGCCTCTTAAATGACATATAGTTACCCCCTTCCATTTCCCCATCTTTCCTCTCACTCCATTTCTCTCTCACCATTTACCTAAATTTCTTTTAAGGTATGGTCCCATCCTATTCAGTTCAATCTGTGCTCTCTGTCTCTGTATGTGAATGCATGTGTGTATGTGTGTGCATGCGTGTACATGTGTATGTGTGGTCCCACCAACTACCCAGATACTGAAAAGTTTTAAGAGTTAGAAATATTGTCTTTCCCTGTAGGAATGTGAACAGTTCATTTCTGGTAAGTCCCTTAATACTTCTCTTTGCTGTTTACTTTTTCATGCTTCTTCTCATTCTTGTGTTTGAAAGTCAAATTTTCTTTGCAGCTCTGGTTTTTTCATCAAGAATGATTGAAAGTCCTCTGTTTCATTGAAAGACCATATTTTCCCTTGAAGTATTATACTCAGTTTAGCTGGGTAGGTGATTCTTGGTTTGAGCCCTAGTTCCTTTGCCTTCTGGAATATCCTATTCCACGCCCTTTGATCCCTTAATGTAGAAGCTGCTAGATCTTGAGTTATCCTGATTGTATTTCCACAGTACTGGAATTGTTTCTTTCTAGCTGCTTGCAAGATCTTTTCCTTGAGCTGGGAGTTCTGGAATTTGGCCACAATATTCCTAGGAGTTTCTCTTTTTGGATCTCTTTCAGGTGGTGATCGATGGATTCTTTCAATACTTATTTTGCCCTCTGGTCCTAGAATGTCAGGGCAGTTTTCCTTGATAATATCATGCAAGACGATGTCTAGGCTCTTTTTTTGATCATGGCTTTCAGGTAGTCCCATAATTTTTAAATTGTCTCTCCTGGATCTATTTTCCCAGGTCAGTTGTTTTTCCCATGAGATATTTCACATTCTCTTCCATTTTTTCGGTCTTTTGGTTTTGTTTGGTGATTTCTTGGTTTCTTGTAAAGTCATTAGACTCCATCTGTTCCATTCTAATTTTGAGAGAACTATTAAATTCAGTGAGCTTTTGAGCCTCTTTTTCCATTTGGCTCATTCTGCTTTTGAATGCATTCTTCTCCTCATTGGCTTTTTGAACCTCTTTTGCCAATTGAGTGAACCTATTTTTCAAGGTGTTAATTTCCTCAGCATTTTTTTGGGTCTCCTTTACCAAGGTATTTACCTGTTTTTCATACTCTTCTTGCATCTTTGTCATTTCTCTTCCCAGTCTTTCCTCCACCTGTCTAACTTGCTTTTCAAAATCCTTTTTAAGCTCTTCCAAGGCCTGAGCCCACCCGACACCCCCCTGGGGTGCCTGGGGTACTGAGGCCCCGCCCTCCACGTCTTTCCCTGATGGCAAAAATACGTTCTCATCCTCGCCATCAGATCCGAAGGTCGGGATCATTTGCATTTGTTGGAAAAAACTCTCTAAAGTCTTATTTTTCTTCCCCTTTCTAGGCATTTTCCCAGCCAGTTACTTGACTTCTGAGATTCCTTTCCTCCTCCACCTGGATCCGCCCAGCTAGTGCTTGGCCTCTGAGATTCAAATGCGCTTTCCCGGCAAGCTTTAGTTCTGGCGCAGGGGTGGGGGCAGGGCCGCCTCCTAAGCCTGGTCCCTCAGGGGCTTTCTGCAGAGACTTTCAGGAATGGAGCGGGTGGGGGCAGGGTGCGGGGCCCCGCCTGATATGCTCAGCTCCCTTGGGGGTTTTATTCAGAGGCGTTCAGCAGTAGAGCAGGGTGGGGGCAGGGCCGTCTCCCCGGCTCGGCTCCCTCAGGTTGGAAAGACCTTCAGTATGGAAGATCCTACCTGCTGCTGGGGGATTCCTGAGTCCTGGGCCGCTGCCGCCTCAGCCGCCGCCCACGCCTCTGCCTCCGCCGCTTCCTGCCCCCGTCTCTGCCGCCGCCGCTTCCTCCCGAGGGGGCCCGAGTCACGGAGACGCTCCGCTCCCCTCCCCTAGCGCAGCCTTCTTTCTCACTGACCTGTAGTTTCTGTGGGCAGAGGGACTTTCCCAGCTGCCGGAGCTTCCCCCAGAGCTTTCCTCTCTGAAGCCTGCTCGGGTCAGCTTCTCTGGGGCCACGGCCAGGGGTGGAGGTGGGGTCCGCTTTCCGGAGTGCGATGGACCCCGGGATGGCTCTCCAGGGCTCAGTGGAACGGAAATCTCTTCCCCTATGTTTATGCACCCCCTGCAGTAATTCAGAATTTATGGGGATCTCCTTTTACCTCAATTCCATGGGTTGTGGGCTCGGAGCTCGTAAATGTGCATCCTTCTACTCCGCCATCTTGCAAAGTCTTCCATTGTTGATCATCATAACAATATTATTTTTACTGTGTACAGTGTCTCAGAATGGTTTCAATTTGCATTTCTCCAATTATTAGTGGTTTTCTGCATTTTCATGTGAGTACTGACAGTTTTGATTTCTTTCTTAGAAAACTTCCTGTTTATGTGCCTTGACCATTTATCAACTGGAAATTCATTTTTACTTTTACACATTTCACTTAGTTCTTTATATATTTTAGAAATGAGATCTCTATGATAGAAATTTATTGCAAAGATATATTCTCAGTTTACTGGTTTTCTTCTAATTTGCTAACTAATGGCAGCATTACTTTTATTTCTTCAGAAGTTTTGAATTTCATATTATCAAAATTGTTCATTTTATTTCCCATGAAACTCTCTATCTCTTACTGGGTCATGGACACAAAGACCTGACAAGTGATTTTTCCACACTCCAATAATTTCCTTGAGATATTATCATTTATAACTAAATTACGCACCAATTTGAGGATTACCTTGGTACATAATAGAGTGTTTTGGTCTATGTCTGCCAGGCTATGTAATAGTTTTTCCTGTAGTTTTGTCAGGTAGTGAAGTCTTGTCCCAATAGCTAGAATCTCTAATTCTGTAACTGATGAGGTTACCGTCATCATTTCCTATTATATATTATGTATTTACTTTGTATCTAAGTTGGTAATATTTTCAATTAATTTTTAGTTGACTTTGTAAGGTTCTGTAAGTAAACCATCATATCACTGGCAAAATGTAACAACTTTGTTCCTCTTTGCCTATGCTTTTATTGTTCAATTTTTGTCTTGTCATGCCTTTAGCTAGCAATTCAATTATAATATTGAATGGCAATGGTAGTTAAGGACATTCTTGCTTCTCTCCTTATCTTATTAGAAAGATTTCTAGCTAACACCCATGACAGATGATGCTTGCTCTTTAGTTTGGGTACATATCATTTATTTAAAAAAAAAAATCTGTGCTTAAGATTTCTCATGTTTTTAACAAGAATTGTATTTTGAGAATAACTCTTTTATTTAAATAATCTGATAAAAATATGTAGCCATAAAAAAGCTGAATAATGTAAGTTATTACTCCTTACTCCTACTTCTTAGTCTAATATGCACTCTTATGAAATGTTTATAAATTATGTTCATGTTAATTAAATTGTTCGTAGATTACATTTATATACAAATTATTAAAATATTTTAAAACACTTTCCTTACTTTATATACTTAAAAGAATTGAATTATGTTCTATTTGTGTGTATAACCTTTACTTCTAAGAAAATAAAAGTGTTAACTCCATGTGATAATGAGGATGTTGATAAAAATAATAATAAAATCATATAATTTTGTTTGGTTGTATTATTACTGTTGTCAAATATTTCTATGGTCTTTTTATAATATGGCACCTATCCTGCACTCCTGATGTAAGCCCAATTGAATTGTAATGTATCAACTTTGTGATATATTTTTTTTGATATCATTTACTTTAAAATTTTTGTATTGTTATTCCTCAAGAAAATTGGTCCATAATTTTCCTGTTTTGATTCTCTCTAGCGAAAGTATCAAGATTATATTTGTCACAGAAGGGACTTGGTAAGATCTCTTAGCTATTTTTTAAATAGCTTATGCAATAGATGGATGTTCTTTTTCCTTTTCAATTCATCCTTTCCCAGGTATGGAAGATCTTAATTTACAAAAATAATTGTTCTTCTGCTTTTTAGTAGAATTTTATGGTAAACCCATGTAATCCTAATCAGGTTTTTCCACCGTTAGGTACCTTATTTATGACTTGCTCAATTTCTTTTTTAAGATGAATTCTTTAAGTTATCTATTTCCTGTCCTGTTACTTAAGAAGTTCGTAGTTTTTAAAATATTATTCCATTTCATTTAGATTGTCAGTTTTATTGGCATATACTTGATTGAAATAAGCTGCAATAAGTGTTTTATTGTTTTTTTCATTGGTTGTGAAGTCATTTTTTTCGTTTTTGATAGAGGTAATTTGGATTTCTTCCTATTTTTAAAATCCAATCAGCTAAAGGTTTATTGATTTTTAAAAATATTCTAGTTTTGCTTATTAATTCAGCATTTTAACTTCCAAATTTGTTCATCTTTCCTTTGATTTTCAGAATTTTTATTTTTTAGTTTGTTTTTTGAAATTTTTGTATAATTTTGATATTTTCTATTTTTTTCATCACCACAAGATCCCAACTATCCCTGCACCCTCTACTCTCCGCAAGCCAACACATGAGAAAAATAGCATTTTTAGAGTGAAAAAAATTTCATGCAAACTGATCAATACATTGAAGTCCAAAAACACATGCATTGTGTAACACCTGCGGACTTTCTGTCTCTACCGGGTGGTAACTTAGGAACGTATTCGTATCTCTTCGTAAGAGTCTCATTTGATATCCCTAATTTTATTGTGTTTACTTCTGGTTTTTTGGTGCCATTTTTCTTTCCATTTGGATTGTTGTGGTAAAGATGTGCAATGTTTTCTAGGCTCTGTTTACTTAACTTTGCTTCAGTTTTTATAGACAAAGCTACAATTATATTCTCACAAGTCTTAGGTTTGTTTTTGAAGCTAGACATCAAGCTTTTTGTGACATTTTTGAAAGATTTTGAGTGACTTTTCTTTCTGTTTTTTTTCCAAGTTTTTGTAATTATAGTATAGAAATAATGTTAATTTTGGTGCATTTGTTTTGTAAACTATTACTTTAATGTAGGCAGTATCTCAAGTAGTTTCCTGACAGATGATCTAAGGTTGCCTAAGGAAGCCACAATGCAATCTGAAAATGAGAATGATATCATACACTCCTTGTCTATGTTCAGTCTTCAGTTTTTTTCACCTTTTCTTATGTCTATTGGCAGAATTTTTAAAATTAAATGAACTAATAATAAGCATCTTTCTGTTAGTCATGTAATTTTTGGAAAATTTTGTTATTTCTCCCTGACAAATAATATTAGCCCTTGAATTTAAATATATGAATATTAAAAAATGAAAAAAAACTTTTCAATGAATATATCATTTAGGTTTGTTGTTTTATGATATAAATTAGCACTGCATATAATCAAGAGCTTTTTCTTTATCTTTGGATACAATCTTGTAATTCTGCTACTTTTAAATAAAATTTGTTGCTTTCTTAATTTTTTTAATCACTTATTTAGTTTTCTCTTTTCAACATTCAATTTTATAAAATTTTGAATTCTAAAATTTTCTCCCTCCCCAGGATGGCAAGCAATTTGAAATGGGTTGTACATGTACAATCATATTAAACATTTCTATATTAATCATGTATTGAATGAAAAAAGAGAACAAAAGAGAAAAACCACAAAAAAGCACAAAAAGTAAAAATTGTATGCTTTGGTCTGCATTCAGATTTGGTAGTTCTTTATGTGGATGTGAATTGTCTTGGATCATCATATTGCTGAGAAGAGCTAAGTCAATCACAGCTGATCATTGTACAATGTTTTCCTGGTTCTGATCCTTCATCCAGCATCAGTTCATGTAAATCTTTTCAGGTTTTCTTAAATCTACCTGCTCATCATTTCTTATAGCATGATAGTTGGACATTACATTCATGTTGTACACCTTGTTCAGCCATTCATCAGTTGATTGAAATTCCCCTAATTTCTAATTCTTTGTTACCAGATGTTAATTTCTTACTTGCTATTTGTCTTTTTAGTGTTGCATCCCAGCTTTATTCTACCTCTTGTCTTCCCCTTCTCTCATGAAGTCGAATTTCCACCTGTGAATGACAGCTTAACACATTCACCAATACTCAGATGCTTTGATTAATTGATTGAGAACTAAATAAAATTAGTGTACTATCTGTCCTCCTTGCAGAGTGTTAGAAACACTGCACCACCATGATCATGGATAATTATTTTACTTTTATGCATTTCAGTTATGTTGCAAGTAGGAGTAGTGCATTTGTCTTTAACAATCAGCAACAATTTTTGAAAGCCAATTAAAAATATGATATTTAGCTAGACATAGTGGGGAATTTAAATCAAGAATAGTAAATGGTCTTTTTCTTTTGAGGAGTTTATAGTCTCCTTATGGAAATGAAAAAATTATGCATCAAAAATTAACTTAATAAAGCAATGCAAGTCAAATGAACAGAAAATCACATAAGTACAGTATAAGTCAAAGATCACTGGAACTTCAGTGAATAAGTAAAGATTTAAGGTAAATCTAGAGGAATATCATCATTTGAATAGGTAAAGAAATAATGGATTGTCATTTCCAGTTAGGAGAACAGTGAGTCTGTGGTCAATGTAGAAACAAACAAGGAGATCTCAAGATATTGTGTACATGGTAGACTATTTAATTTCTATTCTGCCTGGATGTGGGGCATATTTTATTCTGATCATCAACACAGCTCATGTTTATTTGGCCCTTTAAAGATGAAAAGGTGTTTTTCTCATAATAACAAGTTTTATTTCCATTTTAATGAAAATAAAATTGAGTCAAGAGTGGTTAAATGCCAATGGCCAATTTTTTTCCGTTAAAACAAAGAAATTTAAAAGGGGCTTTTATATTTGTTGTGTTCGTCCTTCATTGTCAAAGGAGGGAAGGGAAGGGAAGGGAAGGGAAGGGAAGGGAAGGGAAGGGAAGGAAAGGAAAGGAAAGGAAAGGAAAGGAAAGGAAAGGAAAGGAAAGGAGCCAGTGAAATCCAAGTCAACTGGGCATCTTTTGGCTATTCAAATTTACCTTCCTTTGGAGAGCAGAAGCGGGGAGGCAGACAGGAGAGGAGGAGTTGGGTTACTCAGCTAGCTGGGTCGCCTATCAGTCAGCTGCATCTGCTCACAGGATGGTATTCGTCCTTCATTGCTGAAGAAGACCTTCTAGTAGAGAAATGATGACATGTCTTGCGCTTGACTTTGTTTTGAGTGAGGGAGGGCTATGTGGGCCACCTGCCTCATTTTTCCCCCAGAGTTATCTCAAAAGAGGCTGCTATACATTGGTCTTCAAAAATTATGCTTTTACAACCAAGAATTTCTTATTTCTATTGTTGTTATTATAGGTAAATTAAATTAATCATGTAGCTAACAGCATATTAATCGTTTTTCTCTTGACCTTCTGCGTATTTCCATCTTAAGAATGCTAAGTTAACTCTTTAATAGACTGCTTACAATAAATAGACAAATTGCATTGAATTTATCTATGTGGCATAAGATATTTACGTTTATATATTTCTCTACTTTGTCAATAAAATCGATTCAATAATATAACATTCTAGATTTTGAAGCAAAGAACATGACTCTTCACATGTGTGTCTTTACAAATTCTGAAGGAAAATTCCTACAGGAGTCTGCTAGTTGCAACTTTCATACTCACAAGTGCAAATCTCAGCCCAATGCAGTTGCAGTGACCAGCACCAAAGGGGAGATACACATAGGAATTCATGCTCTCTTTGTTTTCTTTGCAGTACCTATTTTTTTTTCAAAATGGCAGGAGAAAAGAAATGAGTGAAAAAAAAATCCAAGACTTGTCAAAAGAACAATGAATCTGACTGTGAAAGAGATACATCAATCCTTTACAATAAATAAAAATGTACTTAGTGCCTGCTAGGTACCAGGAACTGTGCTAAATGCCATAGATGCATAAAGAGGCAAATGATATTCCCTGCCCTCAAGGAGTTTACAATCTAATGGGAGAGGCAATATGAAGTCTATACAGTGCAGGACATATAGAAGATAAATAGGAAATAATTAACAGAGGGAAGGCACTGGAATTGAGAGGGATTAAGAAAAGCTTCCTGTAGTAGGTCGAATTTGAAGAAAGTCAGAGAGGTCAGAAGTCAGAGTTGAACAAGGTGTGCATTCCAGGCAAGGAGAACAGCCAGCAAAAGTGCTTGGAGCTGAGATGAAATATCTTGTTTTCAGAACAGCCAAGTGACCGAGGAAACTGAATTAAAATATAAGTAACAGGGAGTAATGTGGGAAAAGACTAGAAAGGTAGTAGAGGGCTAAAGCATGAAATGTTTTGAATGCCAAATAGAGAATTTTGTATTTGCTCCTGGAGCTACTAGGGAGCTACTTGAGTTCATTGAGGATGAGAGTTACATGATCATTCTAGGACTTTAGGAATTCATTGTCATGGTTAAATGAAGAATGAATTGACACAGGGAGAGAAATGAGACAGGTAGACCCATCAGAAAGCTATTATAATAGTTTGAATTGAAATGATGTGGCCTTGCACTGGAGTGGTTGCAGCAACAGAGAAGAGAAAGCATTTCTTTAAAATACTGCACAGGTGAAATTGACAGGCCTTGGAAACAGATTGTATAAGGAAGGAGGGAGGGGAGATAGTATATAGTCAAGAGTAACTCTGAGGCTGTGAATCTGAGGGAATGGGAGTCAATGACTGAAGTCAAATGAAGAAATGAAAGAAAATGTCAAATATGCCATCAGAAAATCAACTGAACTCAAAAGTAGATTGAGGAGAGATAATTCAAAAATTCTTGGATTACTTGAAATTCACAATCAAAAAAGAGTCCAGATATCACATTTCAAACAATTCTTCTATGAAACTACCCAAGGTACCATAGAACCAGAGAGGAAAGTAGAAATTGAAAGAATCCACTGATCACCTTCAGAAAAGATCCCAAAATGAAAACTCTCAAAAATATTATAATCAAATTCCAGAGCTCTAGAGTCAAGGAGAAAATAACGTAAACACCTAGAATGAAACAACTCAAATATTATGGAGCTACAATGAAGATCATGCAAAGTTCATCAGTTACCAACATAAAGGAATGAAGGGTTAGGATTATGATATTCCAGAAGGCAGAGCAACTAGGATTACAATCAAGAATTACCTACCCAACAAAATTGAATATAATCATGTATGTAAGCTTCAATTCCTTCATCTGTAAGATAGAGACAATAATACCTAAAGTGACTATGTCTAAGCTACTGAAATAGTTACTGTAGTCATTATGCAGGGTTGTTGTGAGAGTTTATGTTACAGGCTGAGAGGCACCAATCTAAGCAAGACACAAAAGCAAGATTCAACCCCCAATCCTGTCTCCCAACTCAATGTTCTCTCCAAAATTTCTCAATTGATCATTTTGAATAAGTTTTTCCCTTTTGCCTTTCAGGACAGAACTCGGTCAGGATGAAGGACAAAAGGTGTGACCATCACCACTGTGCCCTTAGGTATCTGTTGATCTCAACAGTTTTCTTAGCAACAGTTTTAGTCCTGAGATCTATGGGAAATAGCTTGAGATTTTCATGCATCACAATGTCTGGGTACTCCTTCTGTACCAGGGAATCATATGTGACTGCTTCCTGGAAAGAGAACAAACAATTCTGAATACTAAGTTCTAAGTACTAAGATGGCATATCACAGCTACCTTTACTCAATTGGTCTTCCAATGAGTCTATACTAACTCCAAATGTACATCTGGTCATCACATGTTACAGTAAATACCTTCTGGAGGAAAGCTATAAATACATTTTTGCTATTGCACCAATAGAATTTTTGTAAATCAGTGTAGTTATCAACTTGATACTGAAGTGATTCAAAAATTCTGAGCTCTGTCAAAGTTAGATTTGTATTGTTTTTTTCATAAAATAAACCCTTTTGAGACCGTGACAATAATCTTGAACCTCAGTAGAAGGAAGTTGTGCTGAGAGGAGTATTTTTCTTCTGTTCTTCTGGGTTACCTCTTGGGAAAAAGCAGGGCAATAATGAAGTCTGCAGCTAAAGAGTAAAAAAAATTCACCTCAGTCAAATTTTCTTTAGATACACTTGAAATCTGAGAAGAAACCTTCTGTGTCTTCATTGCTCCCAAGCTCCTGTTTCTTGTCATCGCTTCTTATCCTTTCAAAAATTACTGTCTTCTGCCCATACTCAAGACATCTTCACTCTTAGCTCACCATCAAGGTTGGATGATCTGCAATTATTTCATAACAGTTTAGTATTGTATACCTCCAAGGGACTTCACAACAGGAAAGTCTCAAAAGGATGTATCTACAATGGTAAAATTTAGAAAAGATACTTGAGGGTGGGGTGCAGAGAGGCTTTCCCAGCATTCATCATGACAGATAATGTAGACAGTTATCTTTTTACAAGAACAATTCTTGTAATATCATCATGTTCTGACCTTTCTGTATTAGAGAATATTATGGGACTTGAAGGTGTTTGAGGGAGTCACTCAGCAGGCTTGGGTTTGTTTTGCTAGGTGGTCAATGAGATCTAAAGAGACACTTTTATGAATTTACCTCTTCTTCCTTCCTATTGCCACATTTCTAACTTGGTAATTCAGTAGTATTTAAGAGGATTGTTCTAATACATTCTCAAAGCTATCTCTTAACTTCATAGGAAAATGACTATGTAAGTGTTCCCATAATGGTGATTATTTTGCATGGTCCAAAAGTGATGGGAACAAATGTCCTGGGTCATCAAAAAAGAGGTTCCTGAGAAAAGACAAACACCAATGTCCATTAATAAGACCTTCGGTCTTCCAATACTAGGAAGAGTGTATAAACCCTGTTACCAATCACATCAGAGATTGAATGAGGATCTGAGAAGAGAACATAAGAGGAGAATAGGGAAGGGGAAGATATGCAGGGACAAGAAAAAAAGAATATGAAAGGAGGGAAGGGGAGAGAAAGTAAAGAGTAGAAAGGAGATAAAAAGAAAAAGCTATGGGGTCTGAAAGCAGATTGAAACATACTATTTTTACTTTTATTTTCTTTGTTCTTTTCTCATTTTTCCATTTTACTCTGATTCTTCTTTCACAATGTGTCTAATGAGGAAATATATACAATATGATGGCACATATATAGCCTATATCAGATTGCATTCAGTCCTGAGAAGAGAAGTAGAAGAAGGAAGAAAAATTTTGCAGCTCAAAATCTTAAAAAGTGAGTGTTGAAAACTGTCTTTTATATGTAATTGGAAAAAAATAAAATATTATTCAGCAGGAAAAAAAAGTAGTATGGGAGACTGAGAAAACCATCTGACTATCCAAAAATGGTGCTGCCTCTCTGCCTAGAGAAGTAGCATCTTTATAGTGGGACCTTGTCTAACTGTCCTATAATAATCTTCTGGGGACGTGGAATATTCTTCTCAGTTCCATTATTGGATAAAGAACTGCTAAAAGTAAGATACTAAAGTTCCTAATAACTACATTAAAATTAAGCTTCCTTTGAATGTGTGAAGTATTTGAAGTCATTTTAAAATCTCACAGGAAAATAATGAGTCATAATAAATGTTTAAAAAAGAATTTTTGAGTTTCAATTTCTCTTTTACCGCCACCACCCTCCCAGCCTTTATAAAGGCAAGCAGTATCTCAATTACTGATATGAAGAAATGCAAAGCATATTTCCATATTGGCCATGTGAAAAAAGCAATGAAGGCGAAAGCTATGATGAAAGTTTAAAAACTGTGGTTCAATCCGCACCCAGAGTTCAATGATTGCCACATTTGAAAGTGAGAGCACTTTTCATAATGGGTCCTTTGGAACTGTGCTGGATCATTGTCTTGATTAGAGTAGCTAAGTCTTTCACAGTTGATCATCATTACAATATTACAATTACTGTGTACAGTGCTTCAGAATGGTTTTAATTTGCTTTTCTTCAATTATTAATGGTTTTTGAACTTTTTCATATGACCACTGATAGCTTTGATTCCTTCTTCAGAACACTGCCTGTTATATCCCTTGACAACTTATTAGTTAGATATTCATTCTTATTCTTATATAGTTCTTCATATATTTTAGAAATGAAATCTCTATCAGAGAAACTTGGTGAAAAGGCATTTTCTCAGTTTCCTGATCTTCCTATTTTAATAGGATTCATTTTGTTTGCACAAAAGCTTATTTAATTTTATGTGTTCAAAATTATTTATTTTACCTCCCATGAAACTCTGTATTTCTTCTTTGGTCACGGACTCTTCCCCTACTATAGATCTGACAGGTAATTTTTCCATGCTTCAATAATTTCCTTCGCATATTCCCATTTATATCTAAATCGTATACCAATTTAGAGCTTATCTTGGTACACAGTAAGAGGTTTTGGTTTATGCCTCTTGACTCACAAGCTACTTTCCAGTTTTTCCCAATAGTTTTGCCAAATAGATTTTGTCCCAGTAACTAGAATCTTTGATTCTTTAACTCATGAAGTTATTGTCATCATTTTCTATTGTATATTGTATATCTAATCTGTACCTAAATTAATAATGATTTCAAATAATTTTGGTTGATTCTCTCAAGTTCTGTAAATAAACCATCATGTCACCTGCAAAAAGTGATAATTTGCTTCCTTTTTGCCTTTGTTTATTCCTTTAATTTCATTCTCTTATTGATATAACTAGCAATTCACATACAATGTTGAATGGTAATGATGGCAAAGGACATTCTTGCATCTCTCCTGAACTTATTAGAAAGATTTCTAGCAGATGACTGTGACAGATGATGCTTACTCATTGTTTCAGGTATACATAATTTATCATTTTAAGGAAAGATCTATTTATGTTTATGATTTATATTGTTGTTAATAGGGAAGATTTTATTTTGTAAAAAGCTTCTGTATTTATTTAAATCATCTGATAATCTCATGTAATTATTGAAAAGTTCCTTGGTCTCTAAGTTATACTGTTTTGAAATTTTAAAATGTATGTAAAACTTACTTTCTTTTATGTACTTAAAAAAATTCAGTTGCATTCTATGCCATCAATTTTTGAAGATAGACTTTTAAGTTTAGGAAAATAAAAGTGTCAGAACCAAATAATAAATAACCATGTGGTTTTTGGTTGGTTTTATTATTACTATTGTCAATTATGTTTATAGCTTTTTCTAATATCCTGATACAAGTCCAATTGGATTATAATGTATGATCTTTGAGATGTATTACCTATTTGTGTTTTCTTTAAAATTTTTGCAACAATATTCATAAGGAAAATTGGTCTATAGTTTTTTGCCTGTTTTAACACACTCCAGTGAACATATCAAGACTATAATTGTTTCATAGAAGGAACTTGGTAAGATCTGTTTACTATATTTCAACTAGTAATAGATGGAAGTTCTATGCAGTAGAAAAATATTTGGATGCTCTTTCTTTCCCTATTCATCATTTCCCTGGGAGGGAGGAGCTTTATTTACAAAAATAACTGTTCTTAAACTTTCAGTAGAATTTTATTGTAAACCCATCTAGTCTTGGTCAGGTGTTTTTTTTCCCCTTGGGAATTTGCTGTGGCTTGTTTAATTTCTTTATCTAAGATGAATTCTTTAAGTAATCGATTTCCTGTTCTCTTTATAAAGAAGTTCATATATTGTAAATATTCTTCTATTTCATTTAGATTGTAGTTTTATTGGCATATACTCAGCTGAAATAAACCCTAGTAAGTTTTATTTTTTTTCTTCCTTGGTTGTGAAGTCACCTTTTTCATTTTTGATACAGGCAATTTGGTTTTCTTTCTTCTTTTTAAAATTCAATGCATTAATTTATTGCTGATTTGACAAACAATTTATAGTTTTATTTTTAATTTAACTTTTTAACATTCGAATTTGTTAATCTTGCCTTTTGTTTTCAGTATTTTTAATTTTTTAGGGTTTTTTTTTAAGTTTTTGTAATTTTATTGATATTTCCTATTTTTTTACATCACAACAGGATCTTAACTATCCCTACAGCTACCACTCCCCAAAAACCATCTGTAAGTCCAAGCAAAGTAGAATCTTTTGCTCTTTTGTCTTACTAAAAGTGTCTCCGATTGGATATTGTGATTAAGATCTTCCCCACACATTGATGGACCTGCCTATTGAGGAAAACTTGATTAGGGGAGTTGTTTTGTAGGAGGGTCCCAAGTACCTTTTTTTTTTAAATTGAGGCACTGGGTCAAAGGGTCATTCATGCCTTATGGCTCTCAAAATACTTCTAAGGGTGAGGTATTACTTTGGGGTTTACTGACTGGAAGTGTTTTTTGCCAAATGAGGACTCTGGAAAGTCATAAAGGAGCCCCCCAAAATTGAAAACCTAGATATCAGTATTTCCCTCTCTGGTAACTATGGTCAGACAGTTGGACCTGTCTGTTGATTTGTGATACATGTATTGGTTATGATCAGGCAGAGGAAGCCATGTCTGTTGATCTTTGATTATTCTATTACTTTCTTAGAAGTGCAAGGTACTGATTCCTCTGAATTAGGAGGATGATATATGTGTTTCATTAAAGAATGATATATATGATTCATTAAGGTGATTGTTAACCCTTCAAAAATTGCCTTTCTTTTTAGAGAAGCAGAAAAAAATACCTGTGATATCAAATCCCCTGTGTATGTCAGAGTGCTTACTGATAAACCATCCCATATAACAAATAGTATTTTTAGAGGGAAATTTTTTTCATACAACTAATCAATACATTTTAAAAGTCCAATGTGGACTTTTAAATGCAATGTGCAACACCTATGGACCTCTAAACTCTAAAGGGTAGCTTGGGAGTGTCTTTTGTATCTCCTCAGACAAGTCTCTGAATGTTTATACTTTTGTCCCATTTACTTTTGATATTCTGGTGTCATTTTTCTTTCCATTTACATTGTTGTGGTTAGTGTGTATATTGTTTTCTTGGCTCTACTAACTTTTCTCTGTATCAATTCATATAGACAAGGCTACAATTATATTTCCGTAAGTCTAGAATGTTTTGGAGCTAGACATCAAGATTTTATTTTTGGCATTTCAGAAAGATGTTGAATGACTTTTCTTTTTTTTCTTCCTGGTATTTGTAATTAAAACATAGTAATAATTTTTATTTTTGTGGGTTTTTTTTTGTAAATTAGTATTCAAACATAGGCAGAATGTCAATTAGTTTTCTGACTGAAGCTCTGGGATTGTCCAAGTAAGCCACAATGCAATCTCAAAATGGGAATAATTTCATGTTTTTCGTTGTTAATATTGAATCTTCAATTCTAATATTAGGGAAGTTTTGTTATTTCTCTCCTGCAAATAATGTTAGTTCTTGGCTTCAAGCATATGGATGTTGAAATATGAAAAAAATGACTTTTCATTGCTGTCTCCTTTTAGGTTTGTTATTTTACGACAGAAATGAATGCTGCATGTAGTCCAAGTTTTTTATCTATTGATACAGTCCTGGGGTTGTTTTTTTTTTAATAAAATTTACCTTTTTCTTAATTCTTTATTTTATTGATCATTTATTTGGGGGAGGGGTAAAGATGATAAAGAAAATATAGGGACTTGCCTAAACTCTTCCCCAAGACCCTCCAAATACCTTTAAATAATGACTTTTCAAAAATTCTAGAGTAGCAGAACCCCCAAAAAAGACAGAATGAAATATTGTTCCAGCACAAGACAACTTAGAAGGTCAGAAGGGAAGGTCTGTTGCACCTGGGTGAGAATAGAGCACAGTCCAGAGCAGATTTCACTAGGACAGCCCAGAAACTGCAAATCAGGAGTAGACCTTGGGAACCACTGAATCAGTAGCATCTGGAGCTGCTTCTGCAATTATCAAGCCACAAATGGTAAGGGGATTGAACAAATGGTCAGAAGAAGATTTCAGGTATCTCTTTGCAAGAACTAATGTAGGACTCTGTTGTTTTGCCCATATTTGGATCTGAGTTGCAGTCCTGTTTGGCAGTCGCAGAGTGGGGAGGAATACCATTGCCCCAGAGCTCATGGCCACAGTGGAGCAGGGACCCTCCTCACACAATTCCAAAGTAAAAGGTTGCTTGTGGTCACTCACAGACCAGCACACAGACCAAGAGAGTAGTAAACACCTCTCTTTATATAATACCACTTTAGAAGAATTTAAAACTTATAGATCTCTAGAAATATCTCTAAAAACAGCTGCACAAAACCCCTGAAACTTGGAATGGTGTGTCCTCCACTCTGGAATTAGAGTCCTATTGTAACAAAGAGTTAAGAGTCAAGTAATAAGCTAGGAAAATGAGCAAACAACAGAAAAAATACTTTGAGTGTATAAAGTCACTTTGGTGACAAGGAAGATCAAAACACACTCATAATGAGATAGAGAATATAAATCTCCTACATCTGTAGCCTCCCAGAAAAATGTGAATTGTTCTCAGGTCATGGAAGATATTAAAAAGGATTTTGTAATTAAATAAGAGAGATGGAGGAAAAATTAGGAAGAGAAATTAGTATGATGCAAGAAAGTCATGAAAAACAAGTCAACAGCTTACTAAAGGAGACATAAAAATACTGAAGAAAACAACACCTTAAAAAACAGACTAGACCAAATGCTTTAAAAAAAAAGTACAAAAAACCAATGAGAGAATAATGTCTTAAAATGCAGAAATGGCCAAATGGAAAAAGAAGCACAGAAACTCGCTGAAGAATAAAACTAGTTAAAAGGTACAACTGGCCAAATGGAAAAGATGGTACAAAAGATCACTGAAGAAAATAATTGCTTAAAAATTAGAATTGAGCAAATGGAAGCTAATGAATTTATGAGAAAATAAGAAACAATGAAACAAAATTAAAAGAGCAAAAAAATAGAAGACTGTGAAATATATCATTGGAAAAACAACTGCCTAGGAAATTGCCTAGGAAATATCCTTTTAAAATTATCAGACTTCCTGAAAGCCAAGTTCAAAAAGGAGCCAAGGCATTATCTAGAGTTCTCAAAATTAAAACTTCCAGGAGTACTAGAGCCAAATTCCAAGGCTATCAGTTCAAGGAAGAATGTTGCAAGCAGCCAGAAATTTCAGGGCTCCCAGTTCAAGGAAAAAATATCGCAAGCAGCAAGAAAAATATTTTTCAATTATCATGAAGTCATAGACCAGATAACACATTAAATTATATGTCATATAATTTGCAAATTCATAAATTATAAATAATATGTACAATTTAATATATAATATATAATTTAATGTATGAAATTTATATATAATATATAATTTATATAGTATGTATAATATATATAATTTCTATATTATATTATGTACATAATATGTAATTTAATGTATACAATTTAATATATACACACATATATACATATGTACACACAGTGCACAGGTGTGAGTTGAATATGAAAAATACCTTTAAAAATAAATTTAAGGGGTGATAAGAATACACTGGAAAAAATGGGAAAGGGAAAGATAGAATGGTTTAAATTATTTCACATAAGAAAGAGGCAAAAAAGTGTTTTACAGTGGAGGGGAAAATGGGGGAGGTAAGGGGAATGAGTGGATCTTAATTTCCTCAGAACTGAATCCAAGAGGTAATAACATACACACTCAATTGAATATAGAAGTCTATCTTACACAACAGGAAAATAGGAGGGGAAGAGTTTAAGAGAAAAGTGGAAATAGTGATAGAAGAGAGAGCAGATTGGGGGAGGGGGCAGTCAGAGACCAAACACTTTTGAGGAGGGACATGGTAAAAGGACAGATAGAATAAGCAAGGGGGAATAGGATGCATGAAAATACATTTGTAATTGTGAAATACATAATAATTGTGGGAAAAAAATTGAAGCAAGTTTCTCCGATAAAGGCCTCATTTCTCAGAAAACTGAATCAAATTTATAAATGGCAGCAATTCCCCAGGTAATAACTGATCAAAAGGTAAGAACAGTTTTCAAATGAAGTAATCAAAGCTATCTATTGTATGAGAAAAATGCTCTAATTCACTATTCATTATAGAAATGCAAATTAAAACTTACTCCAAGGAACTGCTTCATATCTATTGGAGTGAACAACAGGACAGAATGAGAAAATAATGAAAATTGGAAAGGATATGGGAAAAGAGGGTATTAATTCACTGTTGTTGGAATCATGAACTAATTCAAGTATTCTGTAGAGCAATTTGGAAATAGGTCCAAAGGACTATAAAACCATGCATGCCCTTTGACTTAGCAATACCACTACTAGATCTGTATCACAAAAGATATTTTAAAAAAGGAAAAGTTTCTATTTGCACAAAAATATTTATAACAGCTCATTTGCGGGTGGGGGCAAATAATGGAAAATTTAGAGGATGCCCATCAATTGGGGAATGGCTAAACAAATTGGGATATGTGACTATGATGGAATGCCATTATGTTAAATGATGAGTAGGATGTTCTCAGAAAAACCTGGAAAGACTGGCTGATACAAAGAGAAATGTACCATGTTCAAAGTAACAGCAACATTATAAGATGGTCATCTGTGAAAGAACTAGCTACTCTCAGCAATAGAATGAGCCAGTCTGAAGGACTTATGATAAGTACCCAGATAAGAAACTGATGGTGTATGAATACAGATTGAAGCAAACCTTTTTTAAATTTTTCTGGAGGGATTTTTTCTGTTTTCTTTCACAACATGACAATTTTAGAAATATTTTACATGACTACACATATAATTTTCAATGAATTTCTTCACTTCTCAGTGGAGAGGATGAAGACAGAGGAAGAAGAGCATGTGGAAATAAAATAATTTTAAATGAATATTAAAAATTGCTTTTACATGTAATGGAAAAATTAAAATACTAAACAAATTAAAAATTAAATCATTAATTTTCTTTTACTTTTCAACATTCATTTTTTATAACATTTTGAACTCCAAATTTTTCTCCCTCATCCATCCCCACGATGGTAAACAATTTGAAACAGATTATACAGGTGCAATCATGTGAAACGTATCTCCACATTAGTCACGTTTTGAAAAAAAAGAAATAGGGAAAAACCAAAAACTACAAAAAAACAAAGTGTACATAGTAAACCTCAATCTGCATTTAGACTTCATAGTTCTTTCTCTGAATGTGGATGGCATCATGGGACTTTTGGAGTTGTCCTGGATCATTTTATTGATGAGAAGAGCTAATTCAATCATAGTTGATCATCACAAAATGTTGTTACTGTGTACAATGTTTTCTTGATTCTGCTCACTTCACCCAGTATCAGTTCCTGTAAGTCTATCCAGGTTTTTTTTTTTATTTACCTGTTCATCATTTCTTGTAGAACAATAGATTCCATCACATTCATATAGCACAACTCATTCAGCCATTGCTCAGTTGATGATCATTCCCTCCATTTTTAATTCTTTGCTATCAAATGTTAATTCCTTAATTGCTAATTATCTTATTAATGCTGTATCTCCAGCTTTACTTGATCTCTTGCCATCCCCTTCTCTCTTGAAGTGAAATTCCCATTTATAAATGACTACTTAACACATTCACCAATACTAAGATACTTTGATTAATTGATGGAAAACAGAAGATAATGTACTATCTGTACTCCTTGTACTGTGCTGGAACCACTGTCCACCATAAAAAGGGCAAGCATTTAATTTTTATGGATTTTAGTTATGCTTCCAGCAATAGTAGTGCATGTGTATTCATCAATCAGTGACAATTTTTGAAAGTCAACTAAGAATACAATACTGAGCTAGACATAGTGGAGGATTTAAATTAAGAATAATACATGGTTTTAAGGAATTTATAGTATCCTCATGGAAAAAGACATTGTTAAGTTGACTAAAAACCAAAAAGCAATGCAGGTCAAATGGATGGAATATCAAATGAGTGCTATAGAAGTCCAAGATCACTGGACCTTCATGGAACAAGGAAAGACTTAAGGTAAAGCTAGAAAAATGTCATCATTTAGATAGGTAAAGAAATGATGAAAAATCATTCACAGGTGCCTGGCGGCTTGTCGGCGCCTCCGGCTGGGCCGCAGCTGCCTCTCGGCTCTCGGGTGCGGAAGGAAGGAGGATTTTCTTGGGCGGAGCCAAGATGGCGGAGTAGAAGGACACACATTTACGAGCTCCGAGACCACAACCCATGGAATTGAGGTAAAAGGAGATCCCCATAAATTCTGAATCTCTGCAGGGGGTGCATAAACATAGGGGAAGAGATTTCCGTTCCACTGAACCCTGGAGAGCCGTCCCCGGGGTCCATCGCACTCTGGAAAGCGGACCTCACCCCCACCCCTGGCCGCGGCCCCAGAGAAGCTGACCCGAGCAGACTTCAGAGAGGAAAGCTCCGGGGGAAGCTCCGGCAGCCGGGAAAGTCCCTCCGCCCACAGAAGCTACAGGTCAGTAAGAAAGAAGACTGCGATAGGGGAGGGGAGCGGAGCTTCTCCGTGACTCGGGTCCCCTCGGGAGGAAGTGGCTGCGGCAGAAACGGGGGCAGGAAGCGGCGGAGGCAGAGGCGTGGGCGGGCGGCTGAGGCGGCAGCGGCCCGGGACTCAGGAATCCCCCAGCAGCAGGTAGGATCTTCAATACTGAAGGTCTTTCCAACCTGAGGGAGCTGAGCCGGGGAGACGGCCCTGCCCCCACCCTGCTCTACTGCTGAACGCCTCTGAATAAAACCCCCAAGGGAGCTGAACATAGGAGGCGGGGCCCCCCACCCGCTCCGTTCCTGAAAGTCTCTGCGGAAAGCCCCTGAGGGCCCAAGCTTAGGAGGCGGCCCTGCCCCCACCCCTGCGCAAGAACTAAAGCTTGCCGCGGGAAAGCGCATTTGAATCTCAGAGGCCAAGCACTAGCTGGGAGGATCCAGGCGGGGGTGGAAAGGAATCTCAGAAGTCAAGTAACTGGCTGGGAAAATGCCTAGAAAGGGGAAGAAAAATAAGACTTTAGAGAGTTTTTTCCAACAAATGCAAATGATCCCGACCTTTGGATCTGATGGGGAGGACGAGAATGTATTTTTTCCATCAGAGAAAGATGTGGAGGGCGGAGCCTCAGTACCCCAGACACCCCAGGGGGTGTTGGGTGGGCTCAGGCCTTGGAAGAGCTTAAAAAGGATTTTGAAAAGCAAGTTAGACAGGTGGAGGAAAGACTGGGAAGAGAAATGACAAAGATGCAAGAAGAGTATGAAAAAAAGGTCAATATCTTGGTAAAGGAGACCCAAAAAAATGCTGAGGAAATTAACACCTTGAAGAATAGGCTCACTCAATTGGCAAAAGAGGTTCAAAAAGCCAATGAGGAGAAGAATGCATTCAAAAGCAGAATGAGCCAAATGGAAAAAGAGGCTCAAAAGCTCACTGAATTTAATAGTTCTCTCAAAATTAGAATGGAACAGATGGAGTCTAATGACTTTATGAGAAACCAAGAAATCACCAAACAAAACCAAAAGAACGATAAAATGGAAGAGAATGTGAAATATCTCATGGGAAAAACAACTGACATGGAAAATAGATCAAGGAGAGACAACTTAAAAATTATGGGACTACCTGAAAGCCATGATCAAAAAAAGAGCCTAGACATCGTCTTGCATGAAATTATCAAGGAAAACTGCCCTGACATTCTAGGACCAGAGGGCAAAATAAGTATTGAAAGAATCCATCGATCACCACCTGAAAGAGATCCAAAAAGAGAAACTCCTAGGAACATTGTGGCCAAATTCCAGAACTCCCAGCTCAAGGAAAAAATCTTGCAAGCAGCTAGAAAGAAACAATTCCAGTACTGTGGAAATACAATCAGGATAACCCAAGATCTAGCAGCTTCTACATTAAGGGATCGAAGGGTGTGGAATAGGATATTCCAGAAGGCAAAGGAACTAGGACTGAAACCAAGAATCACCTACCCAGCTAAACTGAGTATAATACTTCAAGGGAAAATATGGTCTTTCAATGAAACAGAGGACTTTCAATCATTGTTAATGAAAAGATCAGAGCTGAAAAGAAAATTTGACTTTCAAACACAAGAATGAGAAGAAGCATGAAAAAGTAAACAGCAAAGAGAAGTATTAAGGGACTTACCAGAAATGAACTGTTCACATTCCTACAGGGAAAGACAATATTTCTAATTCTTAAAACTTTTCAGTATCTGGGTAGTTGGTGGAACCACACATACACATGTACACGCATGCACACACATACACACATGCATTCACATACAGAGACAGAGAGCACAGGTTGAACTGAATAGGATGGGACCATACCTTAAAAGAAATTAAGGTAAATGGTGAGAGAGAAATGTAGTGAGAGGAAAGAGGGGGAAATGGAAGGGGGTAACTATATGTCATTTAAGAGGCAAGTAGGAGATGTTTTTAGTGGAGGGAAAAAGAGGAGAGCTGAGGGGAAAAAAAAACAAACAAACAAACAAACAAAAGTTTACCCTCATCACATTTGACTAAACGAAGGAGTGAAATGCACACTCATTTTGGTATGTAAACCTATCTTACAGTATAAGAAAGCGGGGGTGAAGGAGATATTGCGGGGGGGGGGGATGATGGAAGGGAGGGCAAAGGGAGGAGGGAGTAATTGAAAGTCAACATTTGGGGAGGGACAGGATCAAAGGACAGAAGAGAAACAATGAGGGGCAGGTTAGGAGGGATGGTAATTCAGTTAGTCTTACACAACACGACTATCAGGAAGGTCATTTGCAAAACTACACAGATATGGCCTATATTGAATTGCCTGCTGTCCCAAAGGGAATGGGTGGGGAGGGAGGGATGGGAGAATTTGGAACTCAAAGTTTTAGGAACAATTGTTTAGTATTGTTGTTGCAACTAGGAAAGAAGACATACAGTTAATGAGGAATAGAAAGTCATCTGGCCCTACAGGAGAAAAGAGAAGATAGAGACAAGGGAAGGGAGGGATGACAGAAGAGAGGACAGATTGGAGATAGGGAAAATTAGATTGCTTGGGGTATTGGGGTGGGGGGAGGGGAGAAAAGGGGAGAAAATTTGGAACCCAAAAATTTGTGAAAATGAATGTAAAAAGCTAAATAAATAAATAAATAAATAAATAAAAAAAAAAAAAAGAAAAATCATTCACAATTAGGGGAAGAGGGAATCTGTAACCACTATGGAAAGAAGGAAAGGGATTTCAAGTAATTGTGTACATAGCAGCCTTTTTCTTTTTCAGTTCTCTCTACATGTGAATATTATTTTATTCTGGCCATCATCACAGTTCATGTTTATTTAGCACTTTACAGTTTGAGTGCTTTCTTCATAATAACCTTGAGTTAGGACAAAACAAGTATTATCTCTATTTTAGAGAAGACAAAATTGATCCGAGTGGTTAAATGACTTGCCAATGGTAACAAATCATATGGGGTCATATATCTAACAGTTTTAAATTCACTTTTTTTAGTGGTGAGCTATTACAGTTGTGTCCATCTCTTCATGAAAGCCTCCATTTGGGGTGTTCTTGCTAAGGTTACTGAAATGGTTTACAGTTTCCTTCTCAGGTCACTTTACAGATTAGGAACTGAGACATATAGTATTAAGTGACTTGTCCAGGGTCATATGGCTAGTAAGTGTTTGAGGGTGCATTTGAACTCATGAAGTTGAGTCTTCCTGGTTCCAAGCCAAGTACCCTATCTACCATGCAGCCTAGCTGCTCACCACATTAAAATTTACCTTGGAAAAATATATTTAAAGTTATTTTTAGTGATAGATGGGTGCATGAGATACGAGGAGCTTGTATTTAAACCTATAGACAATGGAAAAATGGGAAAAGTTGATGAGAATGGCATTTTGCAAGTAACATTTTAGGAAGAATTATCTGGTAGGGATGTAGAAGATGATTTCAAGTAGGGAGAGATTCAAGGGAGTGACACTAGTTACAAGCCTACTCCAGCACAACAGGAATGCAGGGTGAAAAAATGTAGGTTTAAACTACAACGGTCAAATGTAAGGTCAATAACTAAATAAATACAAGAAACATCACAAAAGAAAAATTGATTACTGATCAGAGATGGTAAAAAAAAAAAGAATCAAACACATCTTAGGATGTTCCTGCTGGAAGAACAGCTACTCTTTCCACCTGTACCATTTTATAGCTCATCATTTGCTTTTCTTTCAATCATTCAAGAGCCCTTATTTAATAGCAAAGGACTTAAATTTATTGGAGCACAGGGAAGATTTAAAAAAAAAATTCCATTGACCATCCCCTGGATAAGACTATGTAAAGAGGAACAAACTTTGATAAGGGTTGTCTTTCTAGTGGGCACCAAATGTTTTCCTTTCTTGATTGTACCTCAACCACATGCTATCCCTGGGTGAAATAGAAGCCAACCAGATATGTAAGGAGTTGTTCTGACTGTTGATGAGCTTACATATAAATGCTTTTCTTTTACACATTTTGTCACCTGAAAGAAAACCTATTCTGTATTTCATAAATTGTTAGTATGACTACTTGGGTGGAAACTGAAGATCATGTTACCATTTGCATAAAGAATAAGAAAGGAAACAAGTGCTGATGTTCTTAGGCGAAACTCTAATTGGAGACACAACCAAAAAAGTGTGATGTCTAAGGAATCCCTAAGACTGAGGTTGATCCATGAAAGCTTCAATCATTTCTCAGGGTTACATTCAAATGTTTGTGGAAGGAATGCATAAGGAAAAGAGAAATAACTCAACTATTTGTCCCCTTACCAGAGCTGTCAATGGTTAAGGTAGACTTCTGTATGAACATTCTGGTCAGCTAATGGTCAAAACAATAATAGTAAGATAATCAAAGCCAACACATGACCCATCCAATTAAATGATATTGATAAGACTTTAAGGGTACTAGACATCAAATAAGAGTTTTCCAGAAATGTCTTTTGTAGTCTGTAGCAATATAGTTGTGCAATGGATAATACTTTTGAAATGATATTTTATTTTTCTCCCATTACATGTGAACACAATTTTTAACATTCATTTTTTTTTAATTTTCTTTCTCCCTCCCTAATATTGCCCCTTCCAAAGACAGAAAACAATTTCATATAGGTTACACAAGATCTATCATGCAAAATGTATTGCCATAGGAATTCTGTTGTGAAAAAAGAGACAGACTAAAACAGAAAAAAAAATTTAAAAACAGAAAGCAAAAATATGTTGCTTGGATTGAATGCAAAATTTTAAAATTAGTAATATGCCTCCTCACAATATTACTACATTCACTATTAATTATCAAGGAGTATTGTTCATAAAAATAATGAACAGACACTCAATTCATGGTTTCTCCATGTTCATCCACTGCATCACTATATCAATAATATCAAGTGGTAGTAATTTGGGGGAGTAAGTTATTTCATTTGAATCATGATTATCTTGATCATTTTATGTGATTTGACACCGCTGAATATTATACAATAGTTTTCAAACTCCAAAAGACCATCTTAAATATGTAAGTACTCATCTCTTGTGGTTAAAAAAAAAAAGACTCACTAATTTTCTTTGTTTGATTCATAAGGTAAATGGAACTGTTTTTGAAATCTAATGACTCAGTGTCTTTTTACTATAAAAGAGAAGTATGGGGCATAATAGTGGATAGAGGTGAGGGAGAATATCTAGTGTTGGTTTGCCATCTTGGTCCTTGGTACGGCCTGCAGGACAATGGGTACAGTTGGTGAAAGCAATGGCTGCTTGTTCAGCTTCAGTGGAACCTGCGACAATTAAGAAAAATAATAAAACTTTAATATGTATCCAATACTAAACAGCAATAAAAGAAAAGTAGTTACAAATGTTAATGATATGGGGGAAAAGATCATAAAAATGAAGACAAACTAGCTGAAATGTCATACAAAGGAGTGTCAAATTGATATGGTTGCAATAGAATCCCAACATAGGTTTGATCTCAAAGACTTTAACAAAACAATCAATCAAGAAATATGTATTAGTTATATATTCAGGTTTTATTAATACTAGTCTGTGGTAAGTAGAATCAAGAATCTTACTGAAATTAAAAGATTTTATTCACTCCTATCACTTTAATATTGCATATATTTCTCACATAAAATGAAAGAATTAAAAAGGGCTGCTACATATTGGTCTTCAAAAACTATATTGTTTGCAACCTATAATTTGGTGTTCATGTTATTATTACAATAGCTAAGCCAAATTAATTGTGTAGGAAATGACAGTTTAACTGTTTCTCTCTTGGCCTTCTGAATATTTCCAGCTTAATAAAGGCTAGTTAATTCTTAATAGCCTGCTAACTTTAAATAGGCAAATTGTGCTGAATTAAATTTGTCCACATGCCAGAGGCAATTACTCTACTTTGAAAATAAAATCATCTCAAGAAAAACCATCTTAAGTATTGAAACAGAAGATATGACTTCTCACCTGTGTCTCTTTACAAGTTCTGAAAGAGAATTCTTGCAGGAGTTGGCTAATAGCAACTTTCATACTCATAAGTGCAAATCTCATGCCAATGCAGTTTCGGGGACCAGTACCAAAGGGCAGGTACACATAGGGGTTCATGCTCTCTTTGTTTTTCTTGTTGAACCTGGTTTTTCAAAATGGCAGGAAAAAATGAAAATATACTTAAGAGGAAAGTATGAGTAGAGACCATATCAGATTTACTTTCTGTCTTAGGAAGGGAAGATGAAGGAAGGGGGAGAAAATTTAAAACTTATGGAAGTTAATGTTGAAAACTAAAAATAAATGAACTGGAAAAATGGCAGGAAAAAAGAGATGAGTGGGTAAAAAGAAAATCTAAGACCAGTTAGAATAACAAATCTGACTTTGGAAGAGAAGCATCAATCCATCAATGAATAAACATTTATTTAGTGCCTGTCGTTTGCTGACTCTACTAAGTGCTGGGGATACACAAAGAGGCAAAAGACATTCCTTGCCCTCAAGGAACTTAAAATCCAATGGGAGAGTCAAAATGCAAAAAAAAAAAATTATACAATGCAAACTACATATAAGATTAGTGAGAAATATGTAAAAGAGGGAAGATCAGTAGAGAGTTTGGAGCAGAGTAGGTGGATATGAAAATAATTGACATAAAGATGAGAATCAAATCCATGGAAATTGATAAGCTCAACCAAGTGAAGTAGCATAGCAGGGGAATAGAAGATGATCCAGGACAGAATCCTGAGGGACATCTAGGAATTAAAGGGTATAATCTGGAAGACAACCCTGTAAAAGAGGCAGAGAAGGAGTGGTCAGATAGGTAGGAGGAGAACCAGGAGAGAGTGGGGTTTCAAAAACCTATAGCAAAACGAGATTCAAAGAAAGGAACTGTCAACTATGCCAGAGACTGCAAAGACAAGGAGAATGAGGATTGAGAAAAGGCTATTACATTTGGAAACTAAGAGTTTTTAGTAACTGAAGAGAGCAGTTTGAGTGAAATGATAAGATCAGAAGCAGAATTCTAAGAGGTTAAGAAAGGAAGAGGCAGAAACAATGCCTGGATGTCATAGCGAAGGGAGTATTCCAGCTGAATTCTCCCAACATTGTCCTCTAAACAACTTTAATATGGCACACAAAATCAAATTCTAAAATTACATATTCAAAAAAAGGATGGCTTGAGATATTTTTTTCCAACCCAGGACAACTTAAGAGGTCAGAAAGAGAAGTCTACATCACAGGAATGGGGAAGGAGGGAAATAGACAAAAGCAGAGTATGACAGTGACACCTGTGATGGGCCTTGGAAGTGTCCATGGCAGCAGCAATACCAAGAGCTCTTATAGCCCAAAGATAACAACAGAATTTAACACATGGTCACAAAGAAATTCCAAAGGATTCCTGTTCTAGGACTAGGTACAGATTCAGGCAACATTTAACAAATCAATTGTCCATTATGAAGTTCCAAGTCCAAGTTTCCAGGAGGAGGAAGTTATGGTCATGAGAAAGCAAGGGTCCTATGAGGGTAAGCTCCAGAGTGCTATCCAGGAGGGCAGAGACATCATCCCTCTCTGAAATAAACCAATTATAGACCCCTAAAACTGTTAAAAACAGAAGGTCAAAAAAAGCCTGAAGCTTGGGATAGTGACACTTCACCCCTAAAGTTAAGAGAATCCAACTTTAACAGAAAGTTTAAAGTCAAGGAAAATTATAATAGTGAACAAAGAAAAAGAAAACCTAACCATGAAAAAATTATGAGCATGACACAGACGTTTGAGACATAAACTTATAAGAAGAAAATTACACAAAAACATCTACAAAGTCTCAAAGAAAATGCCATGTTGGACAAATGCCCCAAAAGAATTTCCGGAAGAGAAAAAAGAGAGAGAGAGAGACTTCTTTTAAAAAAAAAGGAAAAAAAATATAAATTAAATAAGAGCAGTAGAGAAAAAATTGGGGAAAGAAATGAGAGCACTGCAAGAGAATTAGGAAAAGCAAATTAACATCTTGGTAAAAGTGGCACAAAAAAATTAATGAAGAAAAAACTATTTAAAAAGCAAAATTCACCAAGTAAAGAAAAGAGGTAAAACCTCACTGAAGGAATTAATTTCTTGAAAATTAGAACCGATAAAATGAAAGCTAATGAATAAAAAAAACATCAAGAAAAGTACTAAATGAAGTCAAATGAATGGGAAGAAATGGAAGAAAATGTCAACTATCCTATCAGAAAATGAACTGATCTTGAAAATACATTAATGAAAGATAATTTAAGAATTCTTGGATTACCTGAAAGGCATAATAAAAATAAATCCTACACATGATCTTTCAAACAATTATGTAGGAAAATTCCTCAGAACCAGAGAGCAAGGTAGTTCAAATAATTCACCAATCCTTCCAGAAAAGATCCCAAAATGAAAACGCTCAGGAATATTATAGCCAAATTCCAGAGCACCAGTGTGAAGAGAAAATAATATAAGCATTCAGAAATAACAACTCAAATAGTGAAGAGGCACAGCCAAGATCATGCAAGGTTAAGCAGCAACCAAGATAAAGGAATGAAAGACTGGGAATAAGATATTATAAAAGAAAAAGTAGAAGAATTACGATCAAGAATTAACTACTTAGCACAATGGAGTAAATCTCAACAGACCAAACATGAAAGAGAGGAATTCCAAGCATTCCTGAAGAAAAGTTCAGAACTGAATAGAAAATGTGACATTCAAACACTTCATTCAAGAGAAATATAGAAAAGTAAATTGAAAAATCATAAGGAACTTGAAAAGGTTAATGCATTTGCATTTATGAATGGAAAGAAGATGCAATAACCTTGAAGAACTATATTATCATTTTGGAGTGGGGAGAAGTAGTCCACTAGTCAAAGGGCGTGAGTATGAGCTGATAATATTGAGACAATCTCAAAATAATAACAGAAGTCTGAGAAAGACTGATATGTTGGGACAAGAAGAAAGGGAGAAGAAAAATGGGAGAAATTATCTCACTCACAAAAGGTGCATGAGGAAGAGTTTTTCCAACTGAAGTGAAAATAAGATGTGGAAAAGTGCAGTGCTTAAATATCACTCATTTGTATTGGTTCAAAGAAGGAAGAGTATCTGTACATATGCATTTGGACACAGATATCCTTAACCAAGAGGGAAGTAGGAGGAGGAATCGCTAAGAGATAGTAGGTGGTAGTGATAAGAGGGAAGGTAGATTAATAGAAGCAACAGTAAGTAGCAAAAGAAAGACTTTTGAGGATGATTGAGGAAAAAAAGAGACAAAAAGACAGTGTAAGAGAAGAAAAGGGAAGAGGAGAAAGAAAAAGAGGAGCAAAATGAGGAAGAAGAAAAGGAGGAGGAGAAAAGAAAGGAAGAGAAGCACAAGAACAAGAAGAATGGAAAAAGGGAAATATACAGAGCAATCATAACCATGAATGTGAATGAGATGAATTTGCACAGTAAATGGAAATCGTTTGGAGAATGTATTAGAAATCAGAATCCAACAATAAGTTGCTTACAAGAAACATGCTTGAAACAGAAAAGTACTCACATGGCGGTAAGAGGCTGTAACAGAATCTATTGTGCTTCTAGTGAAATAAAATAAGGAGGGTTGCAAACATGATATCAGATGAAAAGGAAAACTAAAAATAGACCTGATTTAAAGAATTATCTAAAAATTATCTAAAAGTTATCACATACTATTAAGTAATATTAATATTAAATTAATTAATATTAATATTAAAACTAAACATAGATATAGCAAATGGAAACATACAAATCCTTAAAAGACAGGTTAAATGAAGAAGAAATATTAAAATCATGCTACAGCAGATGTCCAATTTACTCGTCCCACAACAAGATAAAACTAGGTCATAAAATAAATGAGATAGAATTTAACTCATAATAAATAAAGAGATTAATATAATTTTAGAAAAGTTAGCTATGACAGACCTCTAGAGAAAACTGAATGGTAATAAAGAGGAAAATACTTTTTTTCATCAGCTGTACATGGATCCTTCACAAGAATTGACCATGTATTGGGCATAATAGGCCTACAAACAAATTCAGAAAAGGGGACATATTGAATGGACCTTTTTTTGGAACATAACAAAATAAAAATTAAATTCAATAGAGAGCTTTTGAAGCACTGATCAAAAATTAATTGAAAACTAAGTAATCTCATCTTCAAGAATGAATGGATCAACTAAAAGCAGTCAATAATTCCATTAAAGATAGTGACAACAATGATACAATATTCAAAACTGATGGGAGGTAGTCAAAGCAAAATGTAGAAGAATTTGTATACCTCTAAAATCTTAGATCAAAAAAGAGGGAAATTGCAGATCAATGAATTGGGCATGAAACCAAAAAAACTAGGAAAAATACGAATTAAACATCTCCATTTAAATACCAAAATAAAATCCTAAAAATCAAAAAAGAGATTTAAGAAAATGTAAATTAAAAGGCCTTCAAATTAAAAAAATTACATGGAGATCTGGTTTGGGGAGGTGAACAATAAAATAGATATATCATTGCTTAATTTGATTTTGAAAAAAGAAAGAAGCAAGCCAAATTACCATATTAAAAAATGAGAAGAGTATCTGCATTATTAATGAAGATGAAATTAAAGCAATTATTAGGAGCTGTTTTTTTTCCCAATAATATGTCAATAAAACTGACAATCTATGTGAACTGGATGAACATTTTAAAAAAATAATAAATTGCACAGATTAACAGAAGAATGAATAAAATACTTAAATGACTATAAGTCCGAGAAAGAAATTTGACAAGCTATAAATGAGTTACCTAAGATAAAATCTATATCACTGCATCAATTTACAAGTGAATTCTAGCAAACATTTAAAGAAATATTAATTCCAATATTATGTGAACTACATGAAATAAGTAGCTTAAAACTGAGTCCCACAAAATTCTTTCTGTGACACAAATACAGTCTTGATATCTAAAACAGGAAAATCCAAAACAGAGAAAGAAAACGATTGACAAAATATTCTAATGAATATGGATACAAAATTAAATGCTGGAAAGAAAACTAAAAGTAATATAACTCAAAGATTATTAAGACCAGGTAGGACTTGTTACAGGACCATAGGACTGGTGAAGTATTAGAAAAACTATAACTAATCATAATAATCACCAAAAAAATTTTCATGTGATTATATCAACGGATCCAGAAAAAGTTTTTGACAAAATATACAACCTAATCCTATTAAAAAACACTAGAAAGCATAGAAATAAATGGAGCTTTTCTTAAAACAATAGATAGTATCTACATAAAACAAAAAGCAAGTATTATTTTTAATGAAAATAGACTAGAAGACTTCCCAGTGAGATCAGAGGCGAAACAAGCATGTCCATTACCACTATTATCATTCAGTATTCAGTATTATTCAGTATTGTTCAGTACCAAAAAAGTCAGCTATAGCAATAGACAAGAAAAAGACATTGAAGCAATAGGAATAAGAAATGAGGGAGAAAAAAAGACACTAACCCTCTTTGAAGATGATTAGATGGTATACTCAAAAAATCTTAGAAAATCAGCTAACAAAATCTATTCAAAATAATTACCAACTTTAGCAAACTGGCAGAATATAAAAAAGTTCACATAAACCATTAGTATTCAAAAAGAGATAGAAATAGAACTTTCCTTTGATATTTGCAACCATAGAAAATACAAAATATTTGGAAGTCTGCCAGCCAAAAAACACACAGAAATTATCCAAAAATAATTACAAAAGATCTTTCACACAAGTAAAGGTAGATCTAAACAATTGTAGAAATATTAATTGCTCATGAGTAGGCCAAACCAACATAATAAAAATGGCAATTTTACCCAAAATAGTTCAATTCAATTATTCATGTCAAACTGCTAAAAATTATTTTATCACAGTAAGAGAAAAAAGAGCAAAATACATTTGGAGAAACAAAAACACAAGAATATCAAGATAATCATTGCAAAAAAGTAAATAAGTGAATAAAGAAAGCAAAGTGGTAACAACTTTCAAACTGCATTACAAAACCATAGGCATTATAATATTCTGGTACTATGTAATAGAGTGACTGATCAGTGAAATAGATTATGTACACAATATATGTAAGTATATGACCATAGAAATCCAGTGTTTTATAAACTTTTTAAAAAAATCTTCTGAAAAAACTGCAAATCAGTCTCACAGGATGTAGGCATACGTAAACACCTCACACTGTATAGCCAGATAAAGAAAAGATAAAGTACATAATTTAGACACAAAGGGTGATAGCATGACCAAATTAGGGAAGCAGAGAAAAAAATTACCTTTCAGATGTATGGATAAGTGAAGATTTTATCAACAAACAAGAGATAGAAAAGATATCACAAAGTAAAATGGATGATTTGGGTTATATGAAAATAAAAAGGTTTTGCAAAAACCAAATCTATTCAGTCAAAATTTGAAAGAAAGCAGAAAACTGAGGGTGAAGGGAATTTATAGTAAGTTCCCCTGTTAAAGGTCTCATTTTTCAAATATGTGAGGAACTGAGCCAAATTTGCAAAAATAAGAGCAATGCCCTATTGACAAAAAGTCAAAGAACATGAAAATGCAATTTTCCAAAAAACAAGTCAATGTTATCAATAATAGAATGAAAACATGCTCTATATCATGATTAGGAAAAATGCAAACTACAATATCTCTGGGGTAATCCTCTGACAGGAAAAAAAAAAGATAAATGCTATAGTCAATGTGATGAATCAAAGGTACACTAGAACACGGTGGATGGAGTTGTGAACTGGTTCAACCATTCTGGAGAACAATTTGGAACCATACCCAAAGGACAATAAATCTACAAGCCCTTGGACTGAGCAATACCACAATTTATCTGTATACCAAAGAGATCAAAGAACAAGGATAAATCCATATGTAAAAAAAATAATTAGAGCAGTGGTTTTGTGGTGGCAAAAAATTCAAATGGAAAGGATACCTATGAAACGGAGAATGGCTTGAGAAATTGTTATATGATTATGATGGGATACAATTATGTTGTAAGAAATGATAAAGGGCATAGTTTCAGAAAAACTTGAGAGGACTTGCATGAAGTGATGCACAATGAAGAACAATTTACACAGCAACGAGAAAATTGTATGATAATCAACTGTGAAAGACTGAGCTACTCTGCTTGATACAATGATCCAAGACTAATGCCAAAGTAGACAATGATCAAAGATTAATTCCAAAGTTACTGTGATGAAAAATGGTATCCACTTTCATAGAGAGAAATAATGAACTCTTCTTGCATATTGAAGCATGGTTTTTTTTCACTTTATTTTCCTTGCATTTTTTGCACAAGGCTAAAGCAAAAATATGTTTTTCATTACTTTACAGGTAAAATTGATTCATTTTGCTTGACTTCTGAATGGTTCAAGAAGTGGACAGAAGGAGGAAGAGAATTTGGAAATCGAAATTTTAAAAATCAACATAAAATATGAAAAGGAGACATCAAGAGATCTACCATAAGTAGACAATGACACCATCTAAAGAATTGCTTGTCTGTCTTCAGAACACTTTCTTCCTGTCATGGAGCCCAGTCTGTTATTTGTCTTTTTTAGAAATCCCAAATTAGCCTTGAAAGGCAAAATATCAACAAACTCTCAACAATCTACTCTAATATCAAATATTATTTTAAAGTTAAACCTTGAATCAATAACAAATGTAAGAAATGAAACTGTTGCTCTTTTTTTTTAATAAATAGCATTTCAAAGAGACTAAAACTTGGCGAGGTTACAAGGTGGCACAGTAAATAGAGATCTAGGTCTGAAATCAGAAAGACCTGAATTAAAATCTGACCTCAGACACTTACTACCTGCGTGACCCTAGGGAAGTCATTTGACTATACTTGATTCCATTTCCTCATCTGCAAAATGAGCTGGGGAAGTAAATGGCAAACCATTCCAGTATCTGCCAATAAAACCCCAAATGAGGTGATAAAGAGTCACATATGACTGAACAATAAGAAAACAACAAAAGAGTTCAAATAATTCATCAAAAATCCAACGACGAAGAATACAAAAGGAGAGAGAGCAGAGACACCTGCTTAGTAACTTTTTACTGTATTGTGAACATTTTGAGGACGTAAACTACAAAAGATAGAGGAGATAAAGGACAATAGCAGGGAGGGAAGGATCAACTGGAGGTTTATTCAGGATACACATATGCATTTTTGTAGACAGTAGGAAATGAGGCAATAGACAGGGTCAGATTAAAAACAAGTATATGAGTGAGGATGGTAGATGGGGCAATCTATTAGAAAAGATGGGATTGTTTGATAAGGAATAAGATTATTTCATCCTATGATATTGGCATGAAAGAGGGCTAAAGCAGAAACCATCTGAGTGATGAGACATAAGGAAGAGGGGATAAGGAGTTCACTGTGAACAGCCTCATTTTTTCCAGGAAAACATGAGGGAAGGTTCTCAGCTGAGAGACTGGAAAGAGAGGGAGCAATGGGTGTTTAGAGGAGGGATGAAAATATTTGGAAAAATCATGATGTAGAATGGGATCATTAGTGTCCTTAGCCATACAGCTAAGTGGTATCAGAGGTGGACTTTGAATTCAGGTCTTCCTGACTCTGAATGTAGCACCATGTCCTCTGTCTGACATTCCCTAAAATATTTAGTCACTGCTAAAGGCTTGAAAACATCTACAAATAAGTGATTCGTGAAAATAATTACACATGTGTGCACTGGTCCAAAAAGAGACAACCAATAGAGTCACTAATTAAAAATCACGTATTATAAAATTTAAAGTTGGAAGGGATCTCAGTTGGTACATAGTTTAAACCCTCATTTTTCAACTTGGAAATTCTAACAAAGACCAGTATTCAAAACCTACTTCTGGCATTTCTTAGCTGTAGAGCTAATGACAAGTCATTTGATATATACAAGCTTCAATTCCTTCTTCTATAAAATAGAGACATTAATGCTTAACATGATTATATGTAAACTATGAAAATAGCTACTGTAGATATTAGGGTGAGTTGTGTGAGAGTTTAAGTTACAGGCCCAGAGTCATCGATCCAAGGAAGACAAAAACAGGATTCAAATTCTGATCCTGTCTTCCACCTCAATGTTCTCTACAAACTGTCACAATTGATTATGATGAGTAACCTTTTCCCCAATTTAAAAAAAAATAAATGTTTACCTTTCAGGGCAGAACTTCTCTGGCTCTGGCCAGTATTCTGAGTTACGATGAAGGACAAAGGCCGGGACCATCACCACTGTTCCTTTAGGAATCCTCAGGCCATTGATCTCAACAGTTTTCTTAGCAACTCTTTCAACTCTGGTAATTATGGGAAACATTCTGAGATTTTCATGTATCACCATGTCTAGATATTCCATCTGTACCAGGGCATCATACGTGACTGCTTCCTAGGAAGAGAATGAACAGTTCTAAGTGCTAAGTTTTAGGTACTAAGGTGATATCACATCTACCTTTACTCTGTTGGTCTGAGAATGAGTCTATACCAACCTCATTATAGATCTGGTCATCAGATGCTATAGTAATATCTTCTAGAAGAAAACTATAAATATATATATATATTTTTGATTATTGAATCTATGGAATGTAGGGAGTCACTGTAGTCCTCAATGTACTAACAAAGTGATTCAAAACTTCTGAGTTCTGTCAATGTGAGATTTGCATCTATATAAATGTTTTAATAAAATGAGCCCTTTTGACCCAATGACAAAATTCTTAAACCTCAGAAGGATGAATGTATTTAGAAGTGCTAAGATAAATATGTTTCTTCTGTTCTTCCTGGTTGTCTCTTGGAACAAACCAGGCCAACCATGAAATCTAGGGTAGAATACTAGACAAGGTCAGTTAAGTTTATTTGAGAAGCATTTGAAAGCTGAGAAGAATCCATCTGTGTCTTCGTTGCTCCCCAGCTTCCACTTACTGTCATCTCTGCTTATCCTTCCAAAGGACCTCAGTGTCTGGTATCTTATCATGCCAATGATATTCAGAATCTTCCTAAGACAATTCAAATGGAAGCAATTCAGTTTCTTGGCATGGCACTGGTATGCTGTTCCAGTTTCACAGGCATGCAACCATGTTTAAGTCAGCACAATGACTCTGTAGACCTTCAGTTTGGTAGTCAGTTTAATATCTCTTTTCTCCCATATTTTCCTTTGGAGCCTCCCAAACACTGAATTAGCTCTGGCAATGTGTGTGTCAACCTCATTTTCAATATGTGCATCCCTGAGAAGTACACTACCAAGATAAGTGAACTTATCCACAGCATTCAAAACTTCTCCATTTGTTGTAACCAATGGTTCCACATATGGTTGGTGTGATCTTGGCTGGTGGAGAACTTGTGTTTTTTTGGTGTGAATTGTTAAGACAAAATTAGCACAAAGAACAAAATCAATCCATATATTATTGCATCTGAGCTTCAAAAGCTGTATTGAGTGCACAATCATCTGCAAACAGAAAATCATGCACCAATATTCTCTCCACTTTGTCTTGGCTCATAACATTTTCAAGTTGAAGAATTTACCATAAGTGAGGAAGCTAATTTTGATATCATGTTCATCCTCATTGAAAACATTTGGCAACATGGCTGGAAATATCATGCTAAAAAGCATGGGAGCAAGCACACAGTCTTGTTTCACTCCATAGGTGACTGGCAAAGCACAAGAACATTGTCCATTATCCATGACCCTGGCAAGCATGCCATCATGAACTTGACGTACAATGCTGATTAACTTCTCCAGGCAACCAAATTTTTACTTTACTTCAGAGAACACAACTCCAATGTACTTGTCATATTGTTGGAATGCTAAAGATATGCTTGCCAAAAAGACTATTTTATGGAGAGCTCACACAGGGCAATCATTCACATGACGATCAAAAGAAGCAATACAAGGACACTCTCAAGGTCTCTCTTAAGAACTTTAGAATTGATTGTGTGAAATGGGGGATACTGGCTCAGGACCACTTGGCATGACATTCCCACATCAGAGAAGGTGTTATGCTCTATGAGCAAAATAGAATTGAAGTAGCTCAGAAGAAACACAAGATACTCAAGTTTGGAGAACCCACCTCAAATGTTCACATGGACTCACATATGGACTATTTGCACCTGACTTGTGGTAAGAACATTCCAAGCTCATATGGGTCTGATCAGACGCAATCACACTGTAACTAGACTCTAGGACAGTGATGTCATTTTGGTCCTCTTCAAGAATGAAGAAAAACAACCAACCTTTCAAAAATAACTAATTTCTATCCAGATTCTAGATGTCCTCACTTTCAGCTCACCATAATATTGGGATGCTCTGGTAATATTTAATATAATTTAATATAACTCCAAGATATTTCACAAGAAAAAAGTCTCAAAAGGATGTATCTGCAATGGTAAGATTTAGAAGAGATATTTGAGGTAAGGGCAGAGAGGTTTTCCAAGCATCCTTCTCAACTGATAACATGGACAGTTATATATTAACAAGGTCAGCTCTGATCGTATCATCCTTTTCTTACACTTCTATATAGCTTAAAGGATATGATGGGGCTTGGAAAGAGAATAGTGAATCATTATTTAGTAGCCACTATCTACCTCCAAGAAAAAAATATATTCTAGCAACCTGTAGAATACTAGAGAAAATGATTACTATCCAAAAAAAGATCTGGTTCCAAACAAAGATGAGACAGAATCTGTCCCTATTCATTTATGTGCTCTATGTTTTTCTCAGCACCATTATAGGGGCTCAGGTTTGGTTTTCTAAGTGGTTAAAGAGATCTAAAGAGACACTTTTATGAATTTACCTTCTCTTTCTTCCTACTACCACCTACTACCACCACTCTAGCTTGATCACTCATTACTGTTTAAATGGATTTCAATACATTCTCAAGGCTATCCCTTAACTTCATAGGGAAATACCTACTTCTGTTCCTATAAAATGATCATTCTACATATTCAAAAGTGATAGAGACAGGTGACCCTGGGGCATCAAAAAGAGGTTTCTGGGTACAGACAACTCCAATGTCAATTCATAAGACCTTTTGTTTTCTGACACCAGGAAAATTTTATAACCCTTGTTATTAGTCACATCAGAGATTGAATGAGTATCTGAGAAGAGATGTGAGGAAAGTAGGGAAGGAAAGGACTACCAAGGGATAAAAAAACAGAATAAGAAAGGAAGAAAGGGGAAAGAAGTGAGGAGTAGAGAAGAGACTCAAAGTCACAAAGAACACACGAGAAATAAGTGCCATTAAATGGAAGAAGGGCTATGAAGTGGCTTATAAACAGAGGACAAGTGGGCATTTTCAACATTTTTCCAAGGGTTGGCACTAGTTCCTGAGAAATTTCCTTCTCTGAAAGAACTCCATGTAAATATATAGTGTCTCAACATCTTTGCCTTTTGAAGACCTTGTCATGCGTCAATAATGGTCAAACAGCACAGGTGATTTGGACAGTAGTCTTCTAGTAGGAGATGAGAAAAATGGGTGAATAAGAATAAGTTGGGAGGGAAGGGTGTGAATTGTTCTGTCCTTCTCATCTTCTCACCTCGTTGGGCAAAACTGTATCTATCTCCTCCTGAAGTTTCTGCTGGATCTCAGGATGGGTGGCCAGGTTGTAAAAAAGGAAGGACAGAACTGAGCTAGTGGTTTCATAGCCAGCAAAAATAAAGATAATGGATTGGGCCAGGATTTCCTCATCACTCAGATCTGAAAAAGAGGCAAGAGAGATATTCAGTCAAAGTTATCATATCTTTGTTATATCGGTCAGTTACATCCTAAGAATTTAGGAAAGGTTCTGACTCTCCATAATATTCAGAAAAAATATGAAATGCATTCATTGAAATGATGGGAATTTTTCACCAAAATCTATCATCACAAAGAAAGAAGTTAATTCTAGCCATGGTTGCTCAAGCCTTTTTCTCCTATAGCTGTTCTATTCTTTCTAAACACTTGCCTCATCCTCAGTAGCTGTTTCTAAATGTGATAAAAATGACATTTCATTTTAGCGAATTCTCGATTCTTTTTAACATATTTTCTATCATAGAAACACTAGAAGGCTCTAACAATAGTCCAAGGGTGAGAGGATTTGCCTGTGCTAGGGTGATTGTGTATGGAGTGAAACAAATATGAAAGATGTTTGAAGGGAGATCACAGATTTAGAGTTGGGAGGAACCTAACGAGCCATATGGTCTAGCATACTGACTTTTCAATTTAGTAAACTGAGGCCTTGAAGAGGTTCAGGAACTTTCCCAAAGTCTCATAGGTGAAAGAATGAGGATTTGAACCTAAGGCCTCAGACTTCAGAGACATGCTCTTCTCATAGTACCCCATTACATGCTATCACCAATTGACTCCATGAAGGGAAGGAGTACAGAAGTTAACAGTAAACATTCGTTACATTTCTAGACATACTCTCTAGTCTTTACATTTTGCTTGCATTACTTCATCTGACCACCATAACAAGCCTGCAAAATTGCTAGTGCAAGAAGGCCTCTCTCCATTCCTCAGAATAGGCAACTGAGGCTCAGAGCAGTAAGGTGACTCTTTCAAATTCACTGAGCTAGTAAGTAACTGAAGCTCACAATAGAATCTGGCCTTCTGACTCCCAGCTCCTCCCTCTTTCCTTAAAATATACTGCCTCCTTCAGGCTGAGTTCCGGTAAGAATGCTTAAGTACAGTATAGGAAAGTCAATATCGTATGTAGGGGTAAATGGGAATACTGCTAATTAAGACATAGTTTGAGAAGACTGCCCACAAGTTTTATAGAGAAGAGAAACTTGTACTCTTTTTTTCTTTCCCATGTTACTATTGTTCAATTGCTTCAGTCATATCTGACTATTCATGACCCTAGCTGAGGTTTTCATTCCAAAGATACTGAACTGGTTTCAATTTGCTTCTCCAGTTCATTTTACAGATGAAGAAACTGAAGTAAACAGGGTTATGTGACTTGCTCAGAGTCACACAGCTGACAAGTGTCTGAGGATGGATTTGAACTCAAGAAGATGAGTCTTTTTGACCCCAGGTCTGGTACTCTATCTTGATGCCATCTAGTTGTCCAGTTGGCTGAGCACAAAAAAGCAGGGAACAGAGTAAAATTATATAATTTAGATCTAGAGGACAGTTGAACATTCATCTGGGCCAAATCCCTGTTTTTACCTATGACAACAAGTCCAGATGAGTGGAGTGATATTTGTAGGGTCACACAAGTACGTAGTAGCACAGTTAAAATAAGAACACAGATTTTCTCTCTTGAAAAAATTGTTTTTCCCCACCTCACATCACTTCATTGTTGTCCTATGTATGAAATAAAAAACGATTCTTGTGCCACTATTCAAGCTTCAGACTAATTTGACCTTCACAAATTCAAATACACTTTTGAAAATTGTCTCCATTTAGCTCATCCTACAGATGTTAAGGATCTTTCTGAGATGAGTAGGCAGTAGCAGAGAGTATTGAACTTACAGGTAAATCAGATCTGAGTTCAAATCCTACTTTGAAATTTTACTCTGTAATCCTGTGGAAATGGCTTAAATTCTCTAAAATATGAATAAGAATGACACCAAGCACACAGAATTATAATGCAGATCAAATGAAGCAGTATATGTAAAGTGCTCTGCAAATCTTGAACCCTGTAACATCATCATCATCGTCATTGTCACTGTTGTTGCCATTTGGTATATCATCTAAGCAAACTGGAAGTTTTTACATACTTCCCCAGATAATGGCTTCAGGATGCCAGTTTGTGACCACCCTCATGCTGAAGTTACCTTTGTAAGAGTGAGTCTCTGAATTTTTAGAAGTCTGAGACTCCAACATAAGCTGAAGTAAATCAATCCGGTGCTAGAAAAAAAATGGAAAACGTTAATGCTGAGAAAAGATTTGAGAACACAGAAGTTAGCTTTGAACACAGCATCTACTGTAGGATAGACAAGTGAAGTGCCAAATGGTTAGAGATGTTGTGATTTCAGCTCAGTGGCAGTAGTAGAATTCTACCCAAGATATTTCTACAAAGGACCATGCAGGGTCAAAGAGCCTGAGCCTCAAGTGAATGAAATAAGGTCTTAAAATCAGATTCCTGAATTTTAAAAGAATATGTTCTAGCCCCAGAGGAGCAGATCCAAGCAGGCTTCAGGGACGGAACCTCCGGCGGCTGGGAAGGTCCCTCCACCCACAGGCGCCACAGGTCAGTGAGAGAGACGTCTGAGCTGGCCGAGAGGGGAGCAGAGTGTCTCCGTGACTCAGGACCCCTCGGGAGGCAGCTGCTGGCAGAGGCAGGGGCAGAGGCAGCGGTGTCCCGGGACTCACCAATCAGGCAGGAGCTCCATTACCGAAGGTATCTGCATGAACTCCCTGAGGGAACTGAGCCTGGGAGGCGACCATGCCCCCACCTGCTCCATTACTGAAGGTTTCTGCATAAAGCCCCTGAGGGAGCTGAGCCTGGGAGGCGGCTCTGCCCCCACCTGAGCACCAGAACTTAAGCTCACATTGCTTAGCAATTGCTAGCAGCTGCACCTGCCATGGAAAAGCCCACTTGAGTCTCAGACCCCAAGCACTAGCTGGGCAGATCTAGGAGGGGGTGGACAGTAATCTCAGAAGTCAAGTAACTGGCTGAGAAAATGCCAAGAAAAGGGAAGAAAAATAAGACTACAGAAAGCTACTTTGATGGGGTACAGATGTTCCCACCTTTCAATTTTGATGACGAGGAACTACTCTTACCATCAGGGAAAGATGTGGAGGTGGGGGCCTCTGTATCCCAGACATACAAGGTGGATGTCCAGTGGCCTCAGGCCATGGAAGAGCTCAAAAAGGATTTTGAAAAGCAAGTTAGACAGGTGGAGGAAAAACTGGGAAGAGAAATAATAGAGATGCAAGAAAAGCATGAAAAATGGGTCAATACCTTGGTAAAGAAGACCCAAAAAAATGCTGAAGAAAATAACACCTTGAAAAATAGGCCCACTCAATTGGCAAAAGAGGTTCAAAAAGCCAATGAGGAGAAGAATGCTTTCAAAAGCAAAATTAGCCAAATGAAAAAAGAGGTTCAAAAGATGACTGAAGGGAATAGTTCTCTCAAAATTAGAATGGAACAGATAGAGTCTAATGACTTTACGAGAAACCAAGATATCAGAAAACAAAACCAAAAGAATAAAAAAATGGAAGAGAATGTGAAATATCTCACTGGAAAAACAACTGACCTGGAAAATAGATCCAGGAGAGACAATTTAAAAATTATGGGACTACCTGAAAGCCATGATCAAAAAAAGAGCCTAGACTTCATCCTCCATGAAATTATCGAGGAAGACTGCCCTGACATTCTAAAACCACAGGGCAAAATAAGTACTGAAAGAATCCATCGATCAACACTTGAAAGAGATCCAAAAAGAGAAACTCCTAGGAACATTGTGGCCAAATTCCAGAACTCCCAGCTCAAGGAGAAAATCTTGCAAGCAGCTAGAAAAAAACAATTCCAGTATTGTGGAAATACAATCAGGATGACTCAAGATCTAGCAGCTTCTACAATAAGGGATCGAAGGGCGTGGAATAGGATATTCCAGAAGTCAAAGGAACTAGGACTCAAACCAAGAATCACTTACCCAGCAAAACTGAGTATAATACCTCAGGGGAAAATATGGTCTTTCAATGAAACAGAGGACTTTCAAGCACTCTTGATGAAAAGACCAGACCTGAAAAGAAAATTTGACTTTCAAACACAAGAATGAGAAGAAACATGAAAAAGTAAACAACAAAGAGAAGTCAGAAGGGACTTACCAAAAGTGAACTGTTTACATTCCTACATGGAAAGACAATATTTGTAACTCTTAAAACTTTTCAGTATCTGGGTAGTTGGTGGGATCACACACACACATGTACACACATGCACGCGCACACACATACACACATGCACGCACATTCAGAAACAGAGAGCACAGAGTGAATTGAATAGAATGGGATCATATCTTAAAAGAAATCAAGGTAAATGGTAAGAGAGAAATGTAGTGGGAGGAAAGAGGGTGAAATGGAATGGGGTAAATTATATCTCATTCAAGAGGCGAGCAAGAGACTTTTTAGTGGAGGGAAAAAGAGGAGAGCTGAGAAAAAAACAAGAAGTTTACCCTCATCACATTCGACTAAAGGAAGGCATAAAATGCACACTCATTTTGGTATGAAAACCTATCTTACAATACAGAAAAGTGAGGGAGAAGGAGAAAAGCAAAGGAGGGGGGATGATGGAAGGGAGGGCAATGGGAGGAGGGAACAATTTGAAGTCAACACTCTTGGGGAGGGACAGGTTCAAAAGACAGAATAGAATCAATGGGGGGCAGGATAGGATGGAGGGAAATACAGTTAGTCTTACACAACACGACTATTATCGAAGTCATTTGCAAAAGTACACAGATAGGGTTTATATTGAATTGCCTGCCTTCCCAAAGGAAACGGGTGGGGAGGGAGGGATGGGAAGAAGTTGGAACTCAAAGTTTTAGGAACAACTGTTAAGTATTGTTGTTGCTACTAGGAAATAAGAAATACAGTTAATGGGGAATAGAAAGTCATCTGGCCCTACAGGACAAAAGAGAAGATGGGGACAAGAGAAGGGAGGGATGATAGAAGAGAGGGAAGATTGGTGATAGGGGAAATTAGATTGCTCGGTGTATTGGGGTGGGGGGGAGAAAAGGGGAGAAAATTTGGAACCCAAAATTTTGTGAAAATGAATGTAAAAAGTTAAATAAATAAATTTTTATTAAAAAAAAAAAGAAATCAAGTTTAGAAATTACAACGGCTGTTTTCTTTTTTCATTAGGGAAGGAAATGAGGGAGATTAGATTTCTGCCAACTGAAAAAAAATTCAATAAACTAAGAGGAAGAAATCGAAAAAATAAAAAGAATATGTTCTAATCACCAATCCATGGTTATTGGAGGAAGCAGACCCTGAAAAACCTAAAAGAAAATATCAAGTATTTCAGCAAATGAATTCTCTTAAGTCTCACAGAAAGGTTAGAAAGATAATGCTTCAGTGACTTATAATATCATTAATGTGCACACTACTGATCAAAATCGTACAATAATTTCTGGTAACATCCTGACTCTCCAAGATGACTACAAGCAAAGAAATTGATCACATTATGGTCAACCAATGGCCATCTCTCTTCAAACTCAGCTAGATGCAAACATGCTATGAACCAACAAGCTCAAGTTTGAAGACTGTATCTTGCAAATGTCAACAATAATTTTCTGACCTGGCCTTCAAGAACTAAGGGTCATAGCTGTTTCAGAAAAAGTGTTCAAATTAGGAGCTTTGTGGAAAAATGAAAAATGTTCTGAATTTGGGCCAAGAGTCTATATGGAGAATTTGAGTACTACTACTGCCACAATTATACTTCTTGTGCCCATTCTTATATAGCCTTTGTAGTGTAAGCAAAGCCTATTTTCAAACTAAATAAGGGAGAAAGGTATTTTCTTCTTCCTTGGGTTCCTGCTACACATCACATAACTAACTTCAGTGTAATATCATGTATGTGTTTTATCCCTTCTCTCTGGTTATAAAGTAAACAAGATCTTGTATAGTAAATTTTTTTACCCGCAGAAATGCAGATCACTAGGTCTGACAAATGTTAAATAATAGGATTGTAAAGGTTAGAGCTGGAAATGAGTCTAAAGGCCACAAAGTGGCACTTCTTCAAGTTACAATGTGTCCTCAAAAAAATCTGAAAATTAGAATCGAATTAAAATTATAGTGGACAGGGGCGGAGTCAAGATGGCGGAGTAGAAAGGCTCACGTATGCTAGCTCCGAACCCACAGCCCATGGACTTAATGTAAGAAGAGCTCCCCACAAGTTCTGGATCACTGCAGGGTGTGCAGAAACACAGTGGAAGAGATTTCCATTCCAGAGAGCCCTGGAGAGCCGTCCCCAGGGTCCGTCGCGCCCCCACCTCAATGCTGCCCTGGCCAGGCAGCCCCAGAGGAACTGATCCGAGCAGGCTTCAGGGATGGAACCTCCGGCGGCCGGGAAAGTCACTCCACCCACAGACTCTACAGGTCAGTGAGAGAGACATCTATGCTGGCCGAGAGGGGAGCAGGGTGTCTCCGTGGCTCAGGCCCCCTTGGGAGGAAGCAGTGGAGGCAGAGGCAGGGGCAGGAAGCGGCAGAGGCAGCGGCAGTGGCCCAGGACTCCCCAAGCAACAGGTAGGAGCTTCATTACTGAAGATCTCTGCATAAAGCCCCTGAGGGAACTGAGCCTGGGAGGCGGCCCTGCCCCCATCCACTCCATTACTGAAGATCTCTGCATAAAGCCCCTGAGGGAACTGAGCCTGGGAGGCAGCCCTACCCCCACCCAAGCACCAGAACTTAAGCTCACATTGAATAGCAGCCGCGCCTGCCGCGGAAAGCCCATTTGAATCTCAGACCCCAAGCACTAGCTGGGCGGATCTAGGCAGGGGTGGACAGGAATCTCAGAAGTCAAGTAACTGGCTGGGAAAATGCCCAGAAAAGGAAAGAAAAATAAGACTATAGAGAGCTTTTTTGAGCAGATGCAAATGTTCCCACCATTCGGGTCTGACGACGAGGAAATATTCTTGCCATCAGGGAAAGACGTGGAGGGCGAGGCCTCGGTACCCCAGAAATCCCAGGGGGATGTCGGGTGGGCTCAGGCCTTGGAAAAGCTCAAAAAGGATTTTGAAAAGCAGGAGGACAAACTGGGCAGAGAAATGACAGAGGTGCAAGAAAATTATGAAAAAAGGGTCAATACCTTGGTAAAGGAGACCCATAAAAATGCTGAAGAAAATAACACCTTGAAAAATAGGCCCACTCAATTGGCAAAAGAGGTTCAAAAAGCCAATGAGGAGAAGAATACTTTCAAAAGCAGAATTAGCCAAATGGAAAAAGAGGTTCAAAAGCTTACTGAAGAGAATAGTTCTCTCAAAATTAGAATGGAACAGATAGAGTCTAATGACTTTACGAGAAACCAAGATATCAGAAAACAAAACCAAAAGAATAAAAAAATGGAAGAGAATGTGAAATATCTCACTGGAAAAACAACTGACCTGGAAAATAGATCCAGGAGAGACACTATAAAAATTATGGGACTACCTGAAAGCCATGATCAAAAAAAGAGCCTAGACATCATCCTCCATGAAATTATTTAGGAAGACTGCCCTGACATTCTAAAACCACAGGGCAAAATAAGTACTGAAAGAATCCATCGATCACCACCTGAAAGAGATCCAAAAAGAGAAACTCCTAGGAACTTTGTGGCCAAATTCCAAAACTCCCAGGTCAAGGAGAAAATCTTGCAAGCAGCTAGAAAGAAATAATTCCAGTATTGTGGAAATACAATCAGGTTAACTCAAGATCTAGCAGCTTCTACATTAAGGTATCGAAGGGCGTGGAATAAGATATTCCAGAAGTCAAAGGAACTAGGACTCAAACCAAGAATCACCTACCCAGCAAACTGAGTATAAAACTTCAGGGGAAAATATGGTCTTTCAATGAAACAGAGGACTTTCAAGCATTCTTGATGAAAAGACCAGAGCTGAAAAGAAAATTTGACTTTCAAACACAAGAATGAGAAGAAGCATGAAAATTTGACTTTCAAACACAAGAATGAGAAGAAGCATGAAAAAGTAAACAGCAAAGAGAAGTCAGAAGGGACTTACCAAAAGTGAACTGTTTACATTCCTACATGGAAAGACAATATTTGTAACTCTTAAAACTTTTCAGTATCTGGGTAGTTGGTGGGATCACACACACACATGTACACACGTGCACGCACACACACATACACACAAGCACGCACATACAGAGACAGAGAGCACAGAGTGAATTGAATAGGATGGGACCATAGCTTTAAAGAAATTAAAGTAAATGGTGAGAGAGAAAGGTAGGGGGAGGAAAGAGGGTGAAATGGAATGGGGTAAATTATATCTCATTCAAGAGGCAAGCAGGAGACCTTTTTGTGGAGGGAAAAAGAGGAGAGCTGAGAAAAAAACAAGAAGATTACCCTAATCACATTTGACTAAAGGAAGGAATAAAATGCACACTCATTTTGGTGTGAAAACCTATCTTACAGTACTTGAAAGTGGGGGAGAAGGAGATAAGCAAGGTGGGGGGATGATGGAAGGGAGGGCAATGGGAGGAGGGAACAATTTGAAGTCAACACTTGGGGAGGGACAGGATCAAAAGACAGAATAGAAACAATGAGGAGCAGGATAGGATGGAGGGAAATACAGTTAGTCTTACACAACACGACTCTTATCGAAGTCATTTGCAAAACTATACAGATAGGGCTTATATTGAATTGCCTGCCTTCCCAAAGGGTATGGGTGGGGAGGGAGGGATGGGGAGAATTTGGAACTCAAAGTTTAGGAACAACTGTTTAGTATTGTTGTTGCTACTAGGAAATAAGACATACAGTTAATGAGGAATAGAAAGTCATCTGGCCCTACAGGACAAAAGAGAAGATGGGGACAAGAGAAGGGAGGGATGACAGAAGAGAGGTCAGATTGGAGATAGGGAAAATTAGGTTGCTCGGTGTATTGAGGTGGGGGGAGGGGATAAAATTGGAGAAAAAATTGGAACCCAAAATTTTGTGAAAATGAATGTAAAAAGTTAAATAAATAAAAAATAAAATAAAATAAAGTTATAGTGGACAAGAAACAATATCAAGTAAAATGCAACACAAGTTTTGTTTGCTCTACTGTGAGGAAAAAGAATATAACTATTTATGATGTACACATATTCTTATTCTGAACATTAAAGACCTACTTACCATCTGCGAATTTTTCTTTCGTTCTTCCTTTATTTTTTTAATTGATTTTAAAAAGAAATTCACTGATTCTTTCGAAAACAGAGATAAGTCCAATTTTTTAAACAACGGAACAAGGAATGGAAAGATTGCTGGGAAAAATAGAAAACAAAAAAATACTTATGAAACTGTAGAATTTTATTAGAGACATTAGCATCTGTATTTAGAGTACATGTGGGAAGATTAGATACCAGATTTACAAATTTGTAATATGGTTTACTCATTTCCTTTTTGATATCACCAATTGTTTGTGAACTGGTGGGAATCAATGAAAAGTTCAACAGTGGAAAGGAATTTGTCTCCAAAAACAGGTGTCCTGTGCCCATTCCTAGTTACAGGTTAACTGCTTAGCTAAGCATGACTGACCCAATCAGCAAATAATTCCCTTGAGGATTTAGGTCAGTGGCTCTCTGAAAGGCCTCCCTCCCTAACCAATAGTAATTACAGAATTGAGTATCAAAATTTCCTGAGATTGTGCTGTAATCTGTATTCGCATCAGCTTAATCCTTTTTTAAATAAAGAGGTGAGACATGATGGCTTCTAAATTTCTGTCAGTCTCTAAATTTATGATCCAATCTACTGAGTTATCTTCACAAATATCAAGACCACTAAATTTTTTCTTTTTCATTTTTGTAAAGAAGAGTCAACTTACTTATTGCAAGCCTGAGTGGGTCTAGAATATTAAATCCAATTAACTTGTTGATTTCTCTGACAAATGGATCATTCTTGTTATTCAGGGAATCAATATTGACACCAAATGAAGTGCTGGTGATCACATCCATGCTGTAGGCCCCAAAGATGCTGAGAAAAGAAAGCAAAAATGAGTTTCAGAAGAGGTATCATATTGTTCTTTTCCAAGCAAATATGTGAAGTAAGCCTCTAAACCAGTGATGTCAAACACACTAGAATTGGGGCAAATAAACCATTCTGAAAGATACCTGTAGGCCATATAGGAAAATTAGAAAACCACATATTAGTATTACCTATGTTCTATTTTATTTTTTTATTTTATTATCTATTTTCAATTATATTTTAAGGTGGTCTGGCCATGTTTGCTAACTCTGCTCTATGTTCAAGCCTTCAGGGAATAAAAGCCACAGTTGAAAATGGTCAGTAGAATCTATAGGTGTAATTTTTCAGGAAAAAAAAAAGCTGATTCTTTTCATTGAGTACCTAGAAATACAAAAAATGTTTTATAAATGAATGACTAAATGAATGAGTGATGTTTATGGGACAAAATGCATAGCTGTACCAGGAGTACATTTTCTTCCCCATAGTGTCAATACCCCCTATTTATAGTTAATAAGCTATCATTTCCTGAGTGCTTACTATGTGTCAGTCACTATTCTCGGCACTGGAAACATGAAAAAAGGACAAAAGCATTCTCTGGCTTCAAAAAGCTTATATTCAAATAGGGATTGCAGACATATGTAAATACATGCATATATAAATCAATGCCTAAATACCAAAGAAGGAGAAGATGGTCACATAAGAGAAGGTACTAACAGGTATACCTCTGACCCCTTAGTCTTCTGTCTTCTTCAAATTATCTACACTACAATTACAACCTTATCTTCATGTTTTTCTTTTATTTTTTTATTTATTCTATTTTTAATTTATGAAATAAAACAAACTTTTCCATAATATGGGAAAAGAAAAAATATGCTTCCACATGAAAGTGCAAATCTATTATGTAGAACTTGCTATACCTTTTAAGTACATAATAAAGTTTTAAGTACCTTTTAAGTACATAATAAAGTTATCATTTATATTTTTTGCTTTCTTTTCATTCCCCACCCCTATCAATCTATAAATGACTACCATTAGACACTTTTGTGTTTGTGTGTATGCATGTGCTTGTGTGTGTGTGTGTGTGTTTGTGTGTAAAATCATTCTATACATACTTTTATTTATCATTTCTTTCTCTGGATGCAGATATTGTCTTCCTTCATATGTCCTTTGTAGTTATTTTCGTTATTTATAGTAGCCAAACTTAGTCACTCAGACTTGTTCGTCCAAAAAATTGCTATTACTGTTCACAACATTCTCTTCATTCTGTTCATTTTACTATTCATTATGTTGTGCAAGTCTATCTATGTTTTTCTAAGATTACTGAGTTCATCATTTTTCACAGCACAGCAATATTCAATCGCAATCATATACCATAACTTAGCCATTCCCCAATTAATGGACATCCTCACAGTTTCCAGTATTTTGTACCCCAAAGAAAGCTGCTATAATCATTTTAAAACATAGAAGTTATTTCTCTTTTTCCCTAATCATCTTTGAAAATAGACCTAGTGGGAGGTGGAGCCAAGATGGCACAGTAGAAGGATGCAGGTTTACGAGCTCCGAAACCACAGCCCATAGAATTAACGTAAAAAGAGGCCCCCATAACTTCTGGACCACTGAAAGGTGTGCAGAACCAGAGTGGAAGAGATTTCCGTGCCAGAGAGCCCTGGAGACCCGTCCCCAGCGGACCCATCCCCAGCGCTGCCCTGGCCGTGGCCCCAGAGAAGCTGACCCGAGCAGGCTTCAGGGACTGAGGCTCCGGCAGCCGGGAAAGTCCCTCCGCCCACAGAAGCTACAGGTCAGTGAGAGAGAAGGCTGGGCAGGACAAGAGGGGGAACGGAGTGTCTCCGTGACTAGGGCCCCCTCGGGAGGAAGCGGGGGCAGCAGAGAGGGGGGCGGGAAGTGGCGGAGGTAGAGGCATGGGAGGCAGGGGAGGCATCAGCGGTGGCTGTCCAGACTCCCCCCAGCAGCAGGGAGGATCTTCATTATGGAAGGTCTCTGCATAAACAACCTCAGGGAGCCGAGCCTGGAAGATAGCCCTGCCCCACTTGGCTCTGTTACTGAAGGCCTCTGCATAAAGCCCCTGAGGGAGCTGAGCCTGGGAGGCGGCCCCCCCACCCCCACCCGCTCTGTTCCTGAAAGTCTCTGCATAAAGCCCCTGAGGAGGCCGAGCCTGGGAGGCGGCCCTGCCCCCACCCCAGCACCAGAACTAAAGCTTGCTGCGGAAAGCCCATCTGAACCTCAGACCCCAAGCACTAGCTGGGCGGATCTAGGTGGGGGTGGACAGGAATCTCAGAAGTCAAGTAACTAGCTGGGAAAATGCCTAGAAAATGGAAGAAAAATAAGACTATAGAGAGTTTTTTCCAACAAATGCAAATGATCTCAACATTTGGATCTGATGACGAGGACGAGGACGTATTCTCGCCATCGGGGAAAGATGTGGAGGCCGGGGCCTCGGTACCCCAGACACGCCAGGGGGATATCAGGTGGGCTCAGGCCTTGGAAGAGCTCAAAAAGGATTTTGAAAAGCAAGTTAGACAGGTGGAGGAAAGACTGGGAAGAGAAATGAGAGAGATTCAAGAAAAGTATGAAAAACGGGTCAATACCTTGGTTAAAGAGACCCAAAATGCTAAAGAAAATAACACCTTGAAAAATAGGCTCACTCAATTGGCAAAAGAAGTTCAAAAAGCCAATGAGGAGAAAAATGCTTTCAAAAGCAGAATTAGCCAAATGGAAAAAGAGGTTCAAAAGCTCACTGAATTTAATACTCTCAAAATTAGAATAGAACAGATGGAGTCTAATGACTTTACAAGAAACCAAGAAATCACCAAACAAAACCAAAAGAATGAAAAAATGGAAGAGAATGTGAAATATCTCATGGGAAAAACAACTGACCTGGAAAATAGATCCAGGAGAGACACTATAAAAATTATGGGACTACCTGAAAGCCATGATCAAAAAAAGAGCCTAGACATCATCCTCCATGAAATTATTGAGGAAGACTGCCCTGACATTCTAGAACCAGAGGGCAAAATAAGTATTGAAAGAATCCATCGATCACCACCTGAAAGAGATCCAAAAAGAGAAACTCCTAGGAACATTGTGGCCAAATTCCAGAACTCCCAGCTCAAGGAGAAAATCTTGCAAGCAGCTAGAAAGAAACAATTTCAGTACTGTGGAAATACAATCAGGATAACTCAAGATCCAGCAGCTTCCACATTAAGGGATCGAAGGGCATGGAATAGGATATTCCAGAAGTCAAAGGAACTAGCACTCAAACCAAGAATCACCTATCCAGCTAAACTGAGTATAATACTTCAAGGGAAAATATGGTCTTTCAATGAAACAGAGGACTTTCAATCATTCTTGATGAAAAGACCAGACCTGAAAAGAAAATTTGACTTCCAAACACAAGAATGAGAAGAAGCATGAAAAAGTAAACAGCAAAGAGAAGTATTAAGGGACTTACCAGAAGTGAACTGTTTACACTGCTACATGGAAAGACAATATTTGTAACTCTTAAAACTTTTCAGTATCTGGATAGTTGGTGGGACCACACACACACATGTACACACATGCACGCACACACACATACACACATGCATGCACACACAGAGACAGAGAGCACAGAGTGAATTGAATAGGATGGGACCATAGCTTTAAAGAAATTAAGGTAAATGGTGAGAGAGAAAGGTAGGGAGAGGAAAGAGGGTGAAATGGAATGGGGCAATTTTATGTCATTTAAGAGGCAAGTAGGAGACTCTTTAGTGGAGGGAAAAAGAGGAGAGCTGAGAAAAAAAAAACAATTAGTTTACCCTCATCTCATTTGACTAAAGGAAGGAATAAAATGCACACTCATTTTGGTATGAAAACCTATCTTACAGTATAGGAAAGTGGAGAGAAGGAGATAAGCAAAGGAGGGGGGATGATGGAAGGGAGGGCAAAGAGAGGAGGGAGCAATTTGAAGTCAACACTTGGGGAGGGACAGGATCAAAAGACAGAAGAGAAACAACGAGGGGCAGGGTAGGATGGAGGGTAATTCAGTTAGTCTTACACAACACGACTATCATGGAAGTCATTTGCAAAATTACACAGATATGGCCTATATTGAATTGCCTGCCTTCCCAAAGGGAATGGGTGGGGAGGGAGGGATGGGGAGAATTTGGAACTCAAAGTTTAGGAACAACTGTTTAGTATTGCTGTTGCTACTAGGAAAGAAGACATACAGTTAATGAGAAATAGAAAGTCATCTGGCCCTACAGGACAAAAGAGAAGATGGAGACAAGAGAAGGGAGGGATGACAGAAGAGAGGGCAGATTGGAGATAGGGAAAATTAGATTGCTTGGGGTATTACGGTGGGGGGAGGGGATAAAAGGGGAGAAAATTTGGAACCCAAAATTTTGTGAAAATGACTGTAAAAAGCTAAATAAATAAATAAATAGATAGATAGATAAATAAATAAATGAATGAATAAATGAATAAATAAATAAATGGATGGATGGATGAATAAATAAATAGATAAAAGAAGAAAAAAAAGAAAATAGACCTAGTGGTGGTATTGCTGGCTCAAAGCATATAGTCAGTTTAAAACTCATTGGGCATAATTATAGATTGTTCTCCAAAATGGTTAGATCATTTCACAAATACTCTAACAGTGTCCCAGTTAGTGTCCCAGTTTTTCCACATCCCCTCCAATATGTGTCATCATTTTTTCTTCAATCATTTCAGACAATCTGATAGGCATAAAGAGATATTTCAAAGTTGTTTTAATTGCATGGTTCTAACAAATAATAATTAGGAACTTAATGGGCCCTGAAAACCCAAGAAGAAAGACATATTATCCAGAATGGAAGAGGTGATGGTCCTGGTGTACCCTGCACTGGTCAGACCGTACCTATAGTATTGTGTTCAAAGCTCTGGGTATCACATTGGAAAGGGACATTGATACTTCAGAGGCAAATGGTGTACAATGACTATTTTGATGAGGTGATTCAAAACAAAAGGTCAGTTGAAAGAAATGAGGATATTGCTTGTTTACATAATGGCAATTTAAGGAAGATACTTTAAAATAATGATTTAGAGCACTTGTCATATGACTAAATTATTTTTATTTCTTTATTAGAAAACTATTCATATCCTTTGATCAGTTTTTAATTGAGGAATGGCTCATATTTCCATAGATTTGGCAAAGTTCTTAAAAGATGAGATAATGAGAGGAAGACGAGATACTTATTTGAGAAACGGTCTACAAAAATTTTTCCCAATTTTATGCTTTCTGTTTTATCTTGGCTACATTTGTTTAATTTGTTAAAAAAAAATTTTTTATTTAATGCCATCGAATTTGTCCTTTTTATAACTTACTCTGCTCTCTAGCTCTCTTTTATTCACAAATTGTTTGCTAATCAATAAGTCTGATAAGTAATGTGTTCTGAGTTCTACACGTCTTCTTATTACATCTCTCTTTATATTTAGGTCTTGTATCTTTTTTGACCTTACCTTGGTAAATTATGCAAGATATTGCTCTATGCCCAATTTCTGTCTTATTGGTTTCCAGTTTTCCCTACAATTTTTACCAAATAATGATTCTTATCCAAAAATCTTGAGTGTTTACATTCGTCAAATAAAAAGTTACTATACGCTTTGCAGCTGTACATTGTATGTCTACTCTCTTCCATTGATTTACTTTCTACATCAACAGCCAATAAGAGATAGTTTAGATAATAACTACATTCTAATATAGTTTAAGATCAGGTACTGCTAAAGCTGCTTCCTTTACATTTTTCTTTAGTTCTTTTGATATTTTTGAGATTTTGCTCTTTCAAATGAATTTTGTTATTTTTTTCTAATTGAGTAATACATCTTTAACAATTTAATTTTGATGGCATTGAATATATAAATTAATTTAGGTAAAAATGTCATTTTTCATATATTGGCACTGTCTACCCATGATCACCCAATGTTTTTCCAATCACTTATATGTGATTTTATCTGTATAATTTTTTTTAATTTTCCTTATATAATTTTCTTATGTGGTTCCTGATTTCTGCTGACAGTTTTAGAGTTGTTTTGAATGAGGTATCTTTTTCATGTCTTTGCTTAATAACTTAAATAACAATAACTTATTCTTGAATGACAAAGGCACAATTATTAAGTGTTCCATGAATAGACATTCAGCCAAAGAAGTTGATAAAGAATAGTCAGACAGACGTGTAGAGGACAAAACCAGAGCAGAATCACAAAACACAGAAAGTAGAGAGAATCCAGAAAGTGATCAACAATGTCAGATGCTTCTATATGGGCAACAAAGATAAAAATCCACAAGAGTCATTGATTTTAAAAATTAGGAGAACAGTAATAGAGATGGAGTTAATGTGGAAAAGAAGCACTAAGCACGGAGATCTGCTCCCTCCACCCCAAAACTACTCTAGAAAATGGACCAGAGTGGCTAATGATAGGGAAATCAAAGAAGAAAAAAACAGTGAGTCATCTGTCCAGCCAAGATTGGCACAGGAACACATATAAAACTCTTTAGACACTGACCAGAAATTAACCCTAAGGAACCTTCTAGCAGCTAGAGCCTTTGCCCAAGGAAAATAGAAGTATTAAGAAAATTACTGCAACACTCTGAACTCACGTAGGATATGCATTGAAAACAGGCAGATTAATCACTTCCTCATCTTTCTGGGGGACAGATGCCATGTGGACTATGGAAAGGACGGGGTTAAGGATGAGTTGCAGGCCCCATCAAGCAAGGGGGAAGTTCAGAAGCAAGCAACAGCAATGTGCATTAGACCACAGGAAAACAGTTTGTTCTCAGCTCCAATCTGAAGCCCACTGAGCAATAATAATGAAAAGAATCTCAGACCCAGAGGGAAGCCTATACAGTTCCATCATTCTGCACCAGGAGAGTTTTCCCATCGGATGACAGGGCCTCGGTCTAGCAGCAGTCTATTGCTACTTAGACCCAAATACATGTCAGAAACCTACAAAGTTCAGACCTCGCTTGGTCAAGAAAGGAACTTATCAGATGTTGCTCTAAGATCAATTAGGGCATCAAAAGTTCATAAGTTCCCAGCATGCACTGGCCTTTGGAGCCTGGTATACCTAAATGATTAATAACCCAAGAAAACAGAAACAGAACCAACCCAGATATTTCCTCCAAAGTGTGTAGAACCTTGACCTGACATAAAGTCTAAAGTCAAGAAACTGGGATAAACCTAACAGACAAAAGGAATCCCATTTTAAAAGGCTAGTATGGTTGCAGAGACACTGAAAAGCATAAACCCAGAAGAAAATAGTTCCAAAAAAATTTACAAACAAAGTCTCAAAAGAAAACACAACTTGGGTATGTTGAATGATAAATTTTGAAGCCAGACTACAAAGAGTTCAAGATAGAAAAAGACAAAGAAAACAGGAGCAAAAATAGTCAATGACTTAATCAAAGTGTTTAGCCTCAGAGGAGAATATCTCACTATGTTGTCCTTTACACTTGGTTTGTTAATTGCAAAGTCAACAGAATAACTCTAAAAGTGGATGGTTTGGTTTCTGAGGAAAGATAACAGGAGAGAGGCTTAGGCAAGGAGGGTGTCCTGTTGTTTCTCAAACTCCTCTCACTATCACCCCATACTTACTTTTTCAGAGTCACAGGTTTGCTTTTCTCTGCTTCCTTCCTCATGTTCTTCACTAACACATCTCCATATTGCTTAATGATGGGAAACATCTAAATGCCAAATGAGAATAGTTATATGTGGAAAACCCAGTTCTAGAACAAACCAATCCAATCCCAATCCACAAGAAGTGAAATTGTATTTCATATATTCATTTCTCTCTTTTAGAATGTAAAAAAGCATATTATCTCTAGTATGAAGAAGTCTTCTAGGCCATGTAGTCAAACCACTAAATTTTAAAGAAGAAGAAACTGCAACCAGAATGTTTAAGAGCCTTGCCAATGGTCATTCAGATACTTGATATCAGAGATGTGATTGGAGATCAGGTTTTCTAACTCCAGAGACTATGCTCTCTCCATTGTACCACCAAAAATAGAAAACAAAATATTCCCTTATAGGAAGCACAAACTTGTGGGCCTGTTAATTAGACTTTTACTGGAGAAAATCATTGGAACTTATTTTGTCTACTCTCCCCTGGACTCCCTTTGCTAGAATCTGACCAATGTCCAATTCTTTACCTCCTTGAGTTTTCCACTTGTAAATGTTGGAGACAATACTGTTCGAATCCTCTTCCAATGGTCATCTTGAGCAATTGTGATAGCATTCTTCAATTTCCCAACTACGCCAGGATTCTAGGAGAAAACAGTAAAAGGAAAGATCATTCTTTTATTAAGTGGTGGAACCAAAACTATTAACACTTTCCAGTATACAAACTAATTCTTTCTAAATATCTATAGTTTGTTATCTGACTCTTTACAGCCCATGCACTTCAGTGACAAGAATATATTTTTCTGAACACTTAAAAGCTGTGACAGTTGAACCTGCACTAGCAATTTCCAGGCTGCATCACTAAAGAGGGTGCTTCCCAGAATGAGGATTGGTTATACTAGGTTAATAGCATTGCTTTTCCCAGGGGTCCTGGGTGTTTTTTCCTAGAATGTCACCCACAGTGTTTGAGGCGAAGTGGTGTTGAGGGTATGGTGGTGGTAATAGTTTAACCTGCCTGGCACACATCACTTCCTATCTTTTCCTCATGGCATCAATTGCTTCAGTTATTCTGACTGGCCTGTCACACATAAGGTAATTGTTTGACAACTGATGCAATAGACAGTACTTCCTTCACAGAATTTTTCCCTAGGATCATAACTAGGAGTGCCTACCCAAAGACAAGAAAGGAGGCTCAGGGTACATTCAGAACTATATTCTTGTATACATCTGTATGTTGGAAACAGCAGGTCAAAAGTTAATTGCCTGAGGAGATGAGGAAAGGGGGGGGCCCATTTTCCTCAGTGAACTCTCCCCTTAGTAATAGCCTTGGGGCTGCATTATAAGCAATTCCAATTATTTGGGAGGCACCACCACTCCCAAGGTTTTTGGGACCAAGAGATGTTGATGGGGGTTTTTCAAATCACTCAGAAAAAGATGCCTCTGTCTCCAACTCAAGCTTCATTGCCCTCAGCTAGGCTGTGTTTCCTGCCCTGGTTTTTGTAAGAATATCAATAGTGGAGCTACTGTTTTTAGATGGCCTAAAAATTGTGACCCTTAGCATGCTTTTCCCATTGCTGCCAACATCCTCTTCCACTGTCACTTACCCGACGATTAGTGAAGACAGAAAAGAACTCTTTTACCATCACTGTTTTGATAGTCTCTGGGTCCATGATGGCCAGTACAGGTTGTCTGCCATCAAAAAATCTATACCCCCCAAATGGAACAAATTACATCAGTCATCAAGTTATACTGCTAGAAATGGAGGTTGCAAACAGAAATCATAAATTGATGTCCATAAACTCACTGCTGCTGCCTTGGGTTGGCTCTACTCTGAGAAATGGAAGTGAACCAAGAATCTAAAATAAAATTCATAAAACTCATAAAAGAATATTTGTGAAATACTTAGTGCATGCTTAAGTTAGAATCCAGCCTCAGACACTTCCTGCTCTGTCATCTCATGCAGGTCAGTAACCTCTTTCAGACTCACTTTCCTCACTGGAAAAATGAAGAAAGTAGCATTGACCTTAGAGGGCTGTTGCACAGATCAAATAAAACACATAGGGAAAGTAATTTGAAAATCTTAGAGGAGATTTGATTGTTTCTCTTGTTTTTGTTGAGTGGTATGCTGGGAAAAAGGAGTAGTTTCACTGAGGAGGTAACATCTGAATTGAACTTTAAAGAATGGTCAGGCACTCAGTAGGAAAAGGAAGAGAGGAGAGCATTTTAATGATAGCCAACAACCTGAGCAGTCACAGTGGTATGAGATCTGCAAGCGTATTTCAGAACAGAGTCATCCAGTTTGGCTGAAAATAAACTGTACAGAGGGGACTAATAGGAAATAAGCTTGAAAACATAAGGTGGTATCATGCTAGGAAGAGTCTTGAGTATCAGGAAATAGGTTCTGAATTTTACTTAGGAGGCAATAGGGAGCCAAGGAGAAATTTTGTGCACATATGTGAATATTAGCAGATACAAGAAAAAAAATTATTCTGGTAACTATGTTAAGGATGGACCAGATGATCCAAGAAAATTTCAAAGGATGCATTCATGATAAAAAATGTCATCCACTTCCCAAGGGACAGCTAATGAAACTAATTGTTTTTCCCTTTATTTTTCTTGTGGGGTGTTTTTGGGACATGCTAATATGGAAATATATTTTGCTTGGCTTCACATATATAATTTGTAACATATTACTTGCCTTCTCAATGGGTCAGGGAAAGGCTGGGGAGAAGGAGCATATTCCAAACTCAAAATTTTTGAAATGAAGGTTAAAAAGTAATAAGTAGCTTTTAAAAATAAATAATTTTTAAATGGACCAAGTAGAAGGGAGAGTGGAGGCAGGAAGATTCTTGTTAGGAGGCTACAACAAAATTCTATATGAGCAGTAATAACAACTTGTACTAAGGTTGGTAGCAATGGCAGGGGGATTATAAAAGGAATTTGAGAGATATTGCCAAGATGGAATTGAAAATTCCAGGAAGCAGGAAGATTTTGAAATAAGAGGGGGAAAAGGAGTTGAATATAACCCTCAAAGTTATAAGAATGGACAACCATATAGATCAGAAGTTTCACACTGATAGGTGATCTACAAGCAGCTTTAAAATTCTTGTTTACCAAATTAAAATGAAATTGGAAAATGTTTAACGAAATAAATAAAAATAGAATACAACATGGCTGTTGTTTTTCAGTCATTGCAGTCATGTACAATTATGTGTGACTCTAATAGTGGTTTTCTTGGCAAATATGCTGGAGTGGTTTGCCATTTCCTTCTCCAGCTCATTTTACAGATGAGGAAAGTGATGCAAACAGGATTAAGTGACTTGCTCAGGGTCACACTGCTAGTAAGTGTCTGAGGATGAATATGAACTCAGTTTTCTGATTCCAAGCCTGACACTCCATGCACTGTGACACCTAGGTTCCCATCTAAAAGTTATGTACTATAAATTTGAATTGGGCAAAACTGATCCAATTTCTCTATGAATGGTCCTTTTTCCTATAATAGAAGTAGAGAAATATGTTATTGGGATTCAGTCTAAAAGGAAGGAATGGAAGTTGGGGTGGGTGGAAGAAAAACATTTGAGGGTTACTAGAAGAAGATGTAAGAAAGCATTAAAGTGTCAAAATATTTGGTCAAATAAAACCCATTAAGGGGAGCAAGCACAATAGGAAAATGGGAATTGGTCAAGGACCACCATGTACAATAGATAGGACTACTAGGTTTGATGGGAGTGAGTGTAATTAGGTAAACGGTAATACGTTGGTGGCTAAATGGTCACATTTTACTTTAAGATTTTGGTATTGGTGAGATGATTAGTTCAATGTGTGAACATGGAGGTAGGAAAGGAGCTTAGAATTGTAGAGGTTGAGGACTTGCATGATCAGGCTAATAACTGAAATATTCTGTGGCAGCCAAGAGCAGGGAGTGAATAGAGGAGAAGATGATGAATCCAGTATGATGGTCAATGAAAAAGTTGGGGAAGTTACTTGGAGATAAACAGATAACAAAGGGAAAAGTATTTAAGAGATAGTAAAAAAAATGATCTAGAAGCAACAGTGATGATTAAGGAATGTGCCTTCTCCATTTTCTAACTATGTGAGTATTGGGTAGAGGATGGAGGAGAGAGAAAAGAAAGTATTTTAAGGGAAATGGTATTTTCAGGAGATGGTCAGGTTTCTATAAAAGGAAGAAATTAGACTTGAAGCTGGTAGAAAAGCTTATAGAGGTGTAGGAAAGATGGTAGATGATAGGATGGCAGTTCTTTGAAGGATGGAAGCAACAGGTGATGGAAAATTCAGTTGAATTGGGTCTGGGAAATAATTGGGGTGATTAGAATAAGCACAAGTATTCAGGATGAAGCATTGTGGATATTTGCACCCAAAATGATGAGAATGGATGCCCATGATTATGAAGACAATACAAGAAGTGTGCTGACGTAGTATGATTCCTGAAAACCAATCAACAGGTTACCCTCCTGAGAGTCTAAAACAGAATTTACAATCTTGGGGTTGAAAAGCAAGTAAGGTAGAACTCAAAAAGGAAAGACCTGGTGGAAGATGATTGGGAGGGAATAAATCTAACAAAGTAGGACAATCAAATCAGCAAAGGACATAGGCAGCAGCACAGCTTTGCTGACATGGTATGTCTATATACATATATGTGTATATACATATATGCATATATACATACCATATGTGTTATATATATTGTTCACATATATATGTATCTTGTTCACATGTGTTCCCTATATGCTTATCCCTTCACACATGTGCTTTACTAATCTGTGTACCAATGTGTACCAATGTCCAGGTCTAATTCCAATGAAGATCTCTTCATAGAATTTTAGCATGTTAGTGGGAGAGTGAACCCAAAGGTTGTAGAGGCCATGTTATCTGGCTGATTAATTTTCCTTAACGTTTAGTTATATTCCCTCTTATGGACCATGTGTGCTATGGCTGACTACTAAAAGTAAAACATTCATATTAGTGCTCAAGAGCTAAGACTTGAATAGGATTCTGGCCCTCTTCCCAAATCTCTAGAATCTAGGGTAACTAAGAGAAGGGTCAAGATTGATAGAGTAAGTCACACACTAATGTTAACCAGTGTATCCTGGGTTACTCATGGAAATTCAAGTAAGATTGTGACGTTATGCAATTTACAATTATATATGTAATCATGTATCAAACAAAATTTCTAACATTTCTAAAAATAACACTATTGTTTGACTCCTCATACTTACTAAGAATGATATTTATTAGGTGTATAATCACAAATTCATTTAATTAGAATTAATATGATTCTTGACCTTGAATTAAGGAAAGTGGAAGAACAGTCTTTTGAAGTAAAATTAATTCTCAAAGAAATAGTGGTTGCACTCATCATTCTATATGTTATTACCTCTCTAATCATCATTTTTAGTATTATTCTTTTTTACATGTTGAATTGTACAAGAGAATGGAAGTTCCTTCAGGGCAGGAACTCTTTTTCAGTTCTATCTTTGCATCTGCATTGCTCAGCAGGCCTTTACATGGTAGGCATTTTATGCAATGTTTCCTTATTTCTTCAAAATTTGCATTATCATGGTATTAAGCTAAAAACAAGGGTTTACGTACAGAATCCATGACTCAAGACAATATCATAGTAGGTACATCTGTTTTGAGTCTGAACTAGAATCTTGTAGCATTAAACAGATCTTCAATACCTCTATCTTCACAAATGTATTTAGATTAAGCGGGGAACTTACTTCAGGGGAACCACTGAAAAGTGTAGGCATAGTAGAAAAATATTTAGAATACTCACCCCCAGATTTTTCCATATCTTTTAAAACAAGTCATGTCAAAATGTGTTAAACCCTGCAAAAAGCATTAAAATCAGATATTGACATGAATTATTAATAATGAAAAATGTTTAAAATGCCCTATGTTTAAGAGATTAAATTTTAAATAATTGTATTTTTTTCTATTGCTGTTATGCTCCTTTCTTTTTCGGGAGGTTGTGGCCCACTTCTATCTCTACTTGTTGACTTCTGATCCAGTTTTAATGTCTTTCCTGATCTCTCCAGCAGAAAGAGATTTCTCCAGGCTCCTTGATCTCTTCATTTTAATTCTAACAGGTTTTTTTTCTGCTATGAAAGACTGTTTAAAGTAGGGATTGTTTTATTCACTTTCTTTGTAATCTAGTGACTCTAGAACATTGTAGACACTTAATAAGATGGATTGATACACTGTATCAATTCCACCATAGTGCCAGTATATTCTCATTTAAATTACAATTATCTTAATAGAAGTCATTCTCTGTACTGGAAAATAGACTTCATGAGGTCACGTACCATTGACTTTTAATCTTTATATTTCCACTAGTGAAGAAATTCTTAACAATTCAAGTGACATAGATCTTTTTAGTGATCTGTAAAAGCCTATGGACCCCTTCTCAAAACGATGTTTTAAAATACTTAAAACATATAGAGTTAAAAAGAAAGCAATTGTTTAAAAAATAGTTAAACAAAAAAGTCTTGTTTACCATGCTGGGTATTCTTGATTTAATGCCTATCACATCGTGTCATTCAAAGTAAATTGTTTGTTAACTGATGATTGTTACCATAATTATCATGATGAAATCCTTTGACAAATGCCTTTTACTTTTAATGGTATCTTACATTTCTAAAGCATTTCCCATCCATTTCATGAGTCAATGTATCTCATTTGATTCTCATCATTGGTAAGGTTATTGTTGTGTTTGCCTTTCATTTTCAAAGAGGACCATGATGTTAGGGAAATGATGACATGACTTACAGTTGACTTTGGTTGAAGTGAAGGAGGGCTGTGCAAGATCACCAACCTCACTTCCTCCTCTAGAGCCATCTGGATCTAGCGACCAGATATTCATCTGGATGACTGGAGATGACCCAGGATGCGATGGGAGACCCTGGTCCTTGGTGAGGTAATGCCCATTCAGGGAATAGGCCTCTTTAAGTAGTTAGTCAATGTGTCTCATTTGATTCTCGCAATTAATGAGGTAATCAATGAACTGAAGGATAGAAAATTAGAATAGTTGCCCTATCTCAGCCACTGACCCATCAATCCAAGTCTTTGGATTCTAGTTCTTTCCAGCACATGACATATCTTCTAATCTAATGCATGAATGGAGATAAATGCATAGTCAGTGGAAAGGCATAGAGATCTTTCCAAATTGGACTCTAAACCAAAAATTCAAGCTCTGTCTCTCATATGTGCTGGTTGGGTGACCCTGGGCAAGGTGATTAATTGATACAATAGATAACTATCTAAGGCTAAAAGTTGGGAAAGTTAGGTGGTAATAGCCTTTTTCCTCACCTGGGAATTCTTGTGTCAGTTAAATCACAGGTCTAATCATCATCCCCTAAAGCGCCAAGGGCACAGGACTCAAAAGGAAATTCCCTTTGAACCAATGGCTAAATCTGTCAGCGAGTATTAACACTGACAACCACTAAAGCAGAACTTGCTCTAAAACATTCAGTACCCGAGACTTGTTAATTAACCCCTTTGTCCAGTGAAAAAAAAACATGAATACTACTACTCACTCCATTCTGAAGGACAATTGCACTGTAACTTATCTTTAGGAAATCTGATGTCTTACAAAGAATCAAAAGATCCTATTCTCAAAAATCTAAGCTTCTCATTTTACTGATGAAGAAGTTGAGGCCTAAAGAGAATGATTGATTTGCCCAAAGACACATAGGAAATAAGCATCAGAGCTGGCATTTGTACCCAAGCCTCTTGAGCAAAGAGCAAATACAAGAGCAAAGGGAATAAAGGAGAATTCAAAGAAACTCACTTTACGATAAGAAAGAAAAGTGCCAAAGAAAGGAACAGGTGCTGGTCCAGGAATTCCCAGGTCCTTAAAGAGCTTGTGTGTCCAGGTCCCATATCTGTAAAGTAAAGGAAAATATTCAAAGACATTTGAGCCAAGGCAAAGGCCAAAGACATAAATGGTACAGTCCACTTGTTAGTAATCACAAGAGGATGAGCTATAAAGGTAACTCTGAGGTAAGACTTCATTCACTCAGATCCAGGTGCCAAGGGGGCACTTCCAGAGATATTTCATGATTCCCATAAAGATCCTGGAACAATACAAGACTAAGCTGAATTTCCTTGATGCAGTAAGGCCTGAGATAAACATTAGGGGTACACAAGTTTGGCAAGCCTCAATAAAACCATCATCAGCACTGCTGCTGGAATATATTCCCCCTCTGCCTAGACTCATTCCATCACCACTACAGCTTAACTCTATTGTGCTGTACTAGGACTGAGACTCTGTTGTTGGACTAGATTCAGCCCATGGTCAATGCATCTTACATACAATCAAGACAGATGAGGACATGAGCCTCAGACAGGAAACCTTCCTCACCCGAACCCAGCCCGGCTCTGGTGCCTCAGACACGAGACTACTCATTTTCAGAACCAGAAAACTGGACACTGTAATCACAGTTTGCAATATCTTTCACTCAACTTCATGACCCATCCCAACACCAAAGACCTAGAGAACACGTCTTACTTTTAGGACTTTATATACAAGATGAGCTGCTTATATCCCTCCCTCTTTGAGATCAGAAAGAGAAATAGCAGTTTTCTATAACTAGAAACTACTAGTCTTCCATTTGTGGCTAAGTAAAAATCACACACTTCCCTTGCCTCCATTTCCCATTTTAATTTCCCTACACACTACAGTTCTACCTCAGACACTTGGCACTCACTAGCTGTGTGACCTTGGGCAAGTCACTTAACCCCAGATGCCTCCTCCTGGGTCATCATGTCCAGTCATCCTGGATTCAGATGGCTCTGGAGGAGAAGTGAGGCTGGTGACCTGCACAGCCCTCCCTCACTCAGAACAAAGTCAAGTGCAAGTCATGTCATTATTTATCTGATGGCATGGCCTTCTTCAGCAACAAAGGACAAACAGTCCTACCCCTCTCAGGTAACAATATACCTCTGCCCAACTCTTCCACTGGGTCTTCTGGATCTGTATTCTATCAGCAACACATTTCCTTCATCTCCTGTGCTCTCATGGCCTCAGATGTACTAGTTCTGGTGGAGGACTATGTACGGTCCTTCTTTACTCCTTATTCCCACTTTCAGATGTTCCTCTGGCATCACTTAGCAAGTACTCCTTTAAGTTTCACTCTTCCCAGATATATTTTACCCAATCCCATTCTGGAAGCAGTTACACTCTGGATTACCCCTCTCTTTTCTCAAGTACTTCAGATGCTGGCTCACTCTTCCTGCAATCTATCCCTGCCCTTATGCCAGATGACATCAATATTTAGTCACCTTGGCCTCCCTATTCTTGATCTCAACCCCCATGTCCTATCCCTTCATTTTCCATCAGTCACATAGAGGAAAAATAACAATCTTGATCTCATTATCACCCTAAATATTAAACTTCTATAATAAAGGATTCTAAAAAAATGATTTGTCTAACCACATCTTATATTCTTTTCTCTCCACATCTTATTTTTCATAATCTTATTTTTCATCTTTACCTTTAACTCTAGTCCTTGAACCATCACCATTCAGTATCCTCCTAAGCTGTGGCTTGACTTTTTGTTAAAAAGAATAATTTTATATTAAGAAGCATTGACTCATTCTCCTTCCATCCTCTTCACACACACACACAAACACAAACTAAGAAAAGAAAAAGGCAAGAAACCTCCATAACAAACAATCATGCAATCCCCATATTGTTCATATTCATAAATGCATGTCTCCCTCTGCATAGCATATCTCTGTCAGAAGATAGACAGTATTCTAAATTACCAATCCTTTGGACTCATTAATCATAAGTAATCATTACGGTATTGGAGTACTAATGGTTTTCAAAACTGATCATTTAACAAATATTACAATACTGATTATTCTTCTGGTTCTGCTCACTTTGCTTTGCATTCAATTAAAACTGAGGTTTAAGTCATACCCTTCCCCCATCCTTGTTCATTCATGTGAATGTCTACTTTCACCTCCAATTATGAAATGTGTCCCACCTTTCCTCTTATTTTCTTCCCCAGTATTCTCTCTATCCTCCCTTTCCTGTCTCTTTTAAGATCATTACTTTTTAAAATTATGGGACTACCTGAAAGCCATGATCAAAAAAAGAGCATAGACATCATCTTTCAGGAAATTATCAAGGAAAACTGCCCTGAGATTCTAGAACCAGAGGGGAAAATAAGTATTGAAGGAATCCATCTATCACCGCCTGAAAGAGATCCAAAAAGAAAAACTCCTAGGAACATTGTGGCCAAATTCCAGAATTCCCAGGTCAAGGAGAAAAATATTACAAACAGCTAGAAAGAAACAATTCCAGCATTGTGGAAATACAATCAGGATAACACAAGATCTAGCAGCTTCTACATTCAGGGATCGAAGGGCGTGGAATAGGATATTCCAGAAGTCAAAGGAACTAGGACTAAAATCAAGAATCACCTACCCAGCAAAACTGAGTATAATACTTCAAAGATGGTCTTTCAATGAAACAGAGGACTTTCAGGCATTCTTGATGAAAAGACCAGAGCTGAAAAGAAAATTTGACTTTCAAACACAAGAATGAGAAGAAGCATGAAAAAGAAAACAGCAAAGGGAAGTCATAAGAGACTTACCAAAGTTGAACTGTTTACATTCCTACATGGAAAAACAATATTTGTAACTCTTAAAACGTTTCAGTATCTGCATAGTTGGTGGGACCACACACAGACGTACACACACACACACACGTACACACATGCACGCACACACGCATACACACAAGCACGCACACACAGAGACAGAGAGCACAGAGTGAATTGAATAGGATGGGACCATATCTTAAAAGAAATTAAGGTAAATGGTGAGAGAGAAATGTAGTGGGAGGAGAGAGGGTGAAATGGAATGGGGTAAATTATATCTCATTCAAGAGGCAAGTAGGAGACTTTTTAGTGGAGGGAAAAAGAGGAGAGCTGAGAAAAAAACAAGAAGTTTACCCTCATCACATTTGACTAAAGAAAGGAATAAAATGCACACTCATTTTGGTATGAAAACCTATCTTACAGTACAGAAAAATGGGGAAGAAGGAGATAAGCAGGGAGGGTGGGATAATGGAAGGGAGGGCAATGGAAGACGGGAACAATTTGAAGTCAACACTCTTGGGTAGGGACAGGATCAAAAGACAGAATAGAAACAATGGGGGGCAGAATAGGATGGAGGGAAATACAATTAGTCGTATACAACACGACTGTTATCGAACTCATTTGCAAAACTACACAGATATGGCCTATGTTGAATTGCCTGCCTTCCCAAAGGGAATGGGTGGGGAGGGAGGGATGGGGAGAATTTGGAACTCAAAGTTTTAGGAAGAACTGTTGAGTATTGTTCTTGCTACTAGGAAATAAGAAATACAGTTAATGGGGAATAGAAAGTCATCTGGCCCTACAGGACAAAAGAGAAGATGGGGACAAGAGAAGGAAGGGATGATAGAAGAGAGGGCAGATTGGTGATAGGGAAAATTAGAATGCTTGGTGTATTGGGATGGGGGGAGGGGATAAATGGAGAGAAAATTTGGAACCCAAAATTTTGTGAAAAAAATGTAAAAAGTTAAGTAAATAAATTAATTTAAAAAAAAAAGATCATTACTTTTTGTCCTTGGACCCTACTTGTGGGTGCACATACAATGATCATTAGACACTCTAGGCCTCACTTTTAGACAGAGTCCTCAGAGTGACTTTTGGTGAAAATGTTTTTCATTTTCAATGTCCAAGTTCCACTTAATGACTGACTTAAAGTGATTATTAATAATAGTAGTTTCTCTTTCCCTCCCAGGTTGATTTAGCTATTTCTTTCTTTTGTTCATTAAAAGGGCCATCCCCTGACTACTTCTTAAAGAGATCTATTCACTCAATGAGTTTAGCTTCCCTCAAAGTGAATACCCAAAATGGACAAAGTCCCCTTCAGCATCCTGAGCCATATCCAGTCATCCTGATGAATATCTGGTCACTGGATCCATATGGTTCAGGAGGAAAAAGTGAGGCTGATGACCTTGCCCAGCCCTCCTGCACTCAAAGCAAAATCCAGTGCAAGTCATGTCATCATTCCTCTGATGTCATGGTCTTCTTCAAAAATGAAGGACAAACACAACCACAGCCAAACAACAACAAGGTCATCAGAACTTACAAAAATCACTCCCAAGGCTCCAATCTTATTTGCCCCTTCTATGGCACTACAGTTCTTATGAGATATTGTATTCTAAGTCTCAGACAATTGGAATGCAAACACTTTATCCCTAAAAAGACTTTTACAGTCTTTTCCAATGCTCGCCTTTTTATAAATCTCTTCGCTCACACATTTGAGGCTTAAAGTGTCTACTTTCATCTGATATTCTCCTCAAGAATGCCTGGAAGTTGTCTATTTCTTCATCAGTCCTTTTTCCCCCACTATAATTAAACTCGATTTTTCTGGGTTAGTTACTGTGGGTTTACTTTTGGATACATGACATACTATACTCTTTATTCCTCTTCAATGTAAGCTGCTAAATCTTGTAAGTTCCTGTCTGTAACTACTCATTACTTAAATTCTTTCTTTCTTTGCATTTGCAAGAGTTTGCTTTAATTTGGAGCCTTTGGATATTGGCTCTGACTTTCCTGGGGGTTTTCATTTAGACATCTCTTTCCAAAACTGTCTAGTGAATTCATCTAGACATCTCTTTCCAGACTTGTCTGGAAAATTCTTTAAATTTTTACTTTGCCTTCAAGTTGAGTGAAATCCGGGAAGTGTTCTCTCCTCCTTTCCCAAAATATGATTCCAGTGTTCTTTTTTCTGTTCATGGCTTTGAGGTAGTCCATTGATTCTTAAATGATCTTTCCTTGATCTATTATCCAAATCATTTTTGTACAAGACTTTATATGATCTTCTTTTAAAAAATCTTTTGGCTTTGTTTTAATATTTCTTCTTGTCTCATAAAATCATTATCATCACTTGGTAAATTCTAATTTTCAAGGAAGATGTTACTTGGAAAAGATTTTGTACCCTTTATGACAAACAGTTAATTCTCTTTCCAAGTGTGTCCTCCAGATCTCTCATTTCTTTTCCAGTTCTTTTCTTGGTCTGAGTTAATTAATTTAAAATATCATCTTAATTTAGCTTTTTAGCCGTTGAATTGTTTCTTCTAGGTATTCTAATTGGTTTTGCACAGATTTTGCAATGTGTGGTTTTCTTTAAGGATAGATAAAATAGACATGCATACACAAGTGTGTGTGTGTGCACATGTGTATATATGTATATTCTTCTTTTTGATTTACTGCTTGGGTGTCCTTGTTTTCTTTCAGACCTTTAGTTGATGATTTCAGGCTCTCTCTCCAAGTTCTGAGCTGGACTGGGGGCCTGAATCTGTGATCCATTGCATGCTAGCCTTACCTGACTTGTATTTTGGCTTATGATCTCATTATTCAGCTGAAATTGCTTCCTCCAATAGCAGCAACAATCTCTTAAGAGTGAAATTAAATTCAATGACTTTTGCTCACCCATTCCTCTTGAATGCTATCTCTTTAATATATCTACCATATTTACAGCTAATTACAAACAGGATTTATGGACTCAGACATAAAAAATCAGTAATTGTGGTAAGGTGGGAGGAGATGGAAAACGCCCCTTTTAGGATATGATTGTACCACTTCTTCTCCAGAGCTAGGTGGCCTGGTGGATAGCACACTGGACCTAGAGAAAGAAAACCCTTAGTTCAAATACAGCTATCAACACTAAGAAGGAGTGTGATGAAGTCAACTTATTTAAATTCTGTTTGCCTCAGTTTTCTCAGTAGCAAAATAGGGATGATAATAACAACCTTTCATGATTGTCGTGAGGATCAACTGAGTATATAGTTAAAGTGTGTGCCACAGTACTTGGAGTATAGTACATGCTTGAAAAAGTTTTTTTCTTTCTTGCTTTCATGTTTCCTTCCTTCCTCAATCTGTTCCTCACTTCCTTTCTTTCTTCATTTTTTGATGCACATAATCAAGCTCATCATTTACCTTTCTGATATGCTCTGGGAGGTCCACAGTTTCAGTTTCTCAAAGACTTTTGTGCTGAATAAGAAGACAAGCTTGCTGAAGGTGTTTGACATTGATAAGGAGGATGTTTAGTTACAGAGTCCAAGTCAGGATGGTAGATGGTGAAGTGCCCCATATGTTTCCATTTACTGATTGCTTTGAATTCATTGTCCTAAGCCAGAACACGTTGGACAACTTTTAATTAGATCCACAATGTTCCTATTCACTTTTGGTGGGGTTAAGAAGAATCAGGTACTCTAATATACTGTTGATGGAACTTCAGAATCAAGAAAAATATTTTGGAAAGCAATGTCCCAAGAAGAGTCATAAAAATGAATATACCTTTTAATCAAGCAGGCCAGTATCACAGAAATAAACATAAAATGTTCAAATTGCTTATGGACATGAAAATATATTCATTGATTATTTTAAAAAGCACAAATGAGAACATATTGTATTCAAAATTGGCTAAACTAATTACGGCACATTATCATAATCAAATATGTTAGAATCTCCCACAATAATTATAATTCATATGTGCAAGAAAATAAGGAATGAACTTTATGAAATGAGGTATGGAAAAATCAATAAAAACAAAATAAAATGGTGTAATGGTTACACTGAAACTTCACCTACAAAAGATAGAAAAAGAAGAAACAAAGGAAAGAATGTGGGCTCAAATATGGCAAAATATTTCTAGCAATCCTGGATGGAAACTATATTATTTTCTGTCCTTGTTATTTATTTGTTACTATGGGGTAAATTTATAATTGTTGTTTCAAAGGCTCAACTCATTAAATTTCAACTTCACAATAAAATTTCTAATACCTTTTTAAAAGAACCTGGTTGCTATATTATTCACCTTCTCTATATTCAATATTTATATTATTTCCTTAGCTAGGCTATGGTTTCCCTTCTTTTCTTGCTTACAATATCTATTTGCTGATTATGATCTCAGACTAGGTTCCATAAACATACTGTATCATATTATGATACTTTATACTATATTTATGTTCTTTTGTGTTGTATTCTTAGGCAGGCTAATTCTTTTTTCTTAACCTGAAGTTCTTCATCTGTCAAATGAGGGAGAAAATGAGGGTGTTGTCGAAGATAATTTCCAAGGTCCTTCTTAGGTTTCATATGCTATGCTACTGTAAACACAGTAGTACATTATTACCCTCAGCCAGCAATGGCTTAGAAGCAGCACACAATGGCAGTTCCAATTTCCAGTATGGGACTTAAGATGATGGAATCATAAATTTAGAGTTTTAGAAGGCTTCAAAGTCCATCTTTAGAGTTCCTTCATTATATAAATGAGGGAACTGAGACTCAGGAATTTGCACTCATTGGCCAATGTCACATAGATAAGAAAGAATCAAGAGAATGATCTGAATTTAGGTTCTTTCACTCCAGAGATCATTATCTTTCTGGTTTGCTAGGTGCCTCCTAAGCCATCAATGTTGCTGTGATTTTGGCATGAATGAAGAAGGTTACCATGGAACCTAATTTTCAAATTTCCCCAGATTCGTGACTTTCTGTTGTTTCTTCATAGGTCTGAGAAAGAAACCTAGATATTGAGATTATGACATTAAACTATTGCCCTGTTCAATAACAACTTCATTTGTTCAAAAATGGTCATTTTTTATATTCATTTGGAGAACTGCCACCATGTGCCTTCTGTTTTTTTATAGGGAAATTTGAAAATCCTAGTATACAAGAGGCATATGGATATGAATTTCTACTACCTGAACAAATTAGTATGATTCAGAGACTGCAAGAAAAAATAAAAAGGAAAATTTATGAAGTTCTTCAGTGACTTTTCCTCTAACATTTGGTAGTGACCACTGTATCATTAAGTGACAAACTAAATGACATACCAGGAAATAAACAAAGACCTAAGCACAAAATGTTTATATCCTATAAAGCATAATTAAATGATAGATCTTGAAGCCATCAGAAACCTTAAAACCTTCAGCAAATGCTGAAGTTTAGGGTGTTGAAATACCTGCAGTTGGATCTCTACCTATTCTCCTGCCAGTACAGGAACTTGGGTCTCATTGGCTTGGGGGACTGTAACAATAGACATAATAGATCAATTGATATTTTTGTACAAAAAAGTTTTCATCACTGATGTGTCCATGACTGATCAGTTTTCTAATTCCTTGCCTTTCCAGGACAGCAATTAGTTAAAGGTGATGTATGGAGCCAAATAGGAATGCTCAATTTGGGGGGAAATCCCCACCCAAAAGCCTTGGAAAAAGCAAATGCAGGAATATTTCATACATAATCCCTATAAAGCAGCTAATAGAAAAGACTGCAGTGTTTTCATCAAGATGAGCACTAGCAAATAAGCTGCAATTTCTTTGGACATAAGGAAATACCTTTTAAACTTTGAAAAATAAAAAAAAGAGCAAAGTTGGAAAGGTAATAAGAAAAACAAACAATTGACATGAACTTAGGTTTCTTTGCTTTTTAAATTACTTGACCAATACCAAAGGAATATGCTCAAAGTTCATTGGGGAAAACAAAATATGACCTTTGATAAAACAGTTAATAACTTTCCCGTGGTACTTTTTTCTAGAAAAGTATGTCAATTCATTTTTATAAACAAAGAAAGGTCAGAATTCTCAGTTATAGAAATCCTAAGTAACAGAAATGACCTTACGTGCATTATAAAAACAATAGGTATATCTAGAAACTAGTCATTGTGAAATGTCCTGTGATAGTCACAAAGGAGCTGGGTCTAGTTCCTTGAAAAAGTATAGGAGGAAAAAAAAGAGGTTGTCACTTACAAAAACAGGAGAGTCAGGAAGAGAACAAGCAGTGCCCAGGTTCCAGCACTTAAGCTTGGGATGATGTTCATTGTCATGGTCTCTAGTTACCTTTTTATTTCTGTCTCTTTGTGTTTTAGTCCTTAATACCTGAATGTTGAGAGCTATTGTAGTTCCCTAACAAATTCTGAAGGGAATATGTAGAATGTAAAGCAAGGGTGGAGCTAAAGGGACAGCCAATGAAACTATGATCCTGCTATGAAGTTTTATGGTTCCTATACAGGCCTTTATCTCCAAATTCTCAATGTTTCTCTTAATTGTCCTATTATAGGAAAAGAATTCACAGTATCCTTTGAAGGTCAGTAAAGTTTAGAATGTAATAATAAATCATTTTTACTATGTAATGATAAAAACATGTTTAGGGATCATTGACTGCTGCCCTGATCCATGTCTGGCTACTGGGCCCATATGGCTCCCAAGAAAAAAGTGAAGCTGATGACCTTGCACAGTCCTCCATCACTTAAATCCAATTCAATTTCAAGTTATGGCATCACCTTCCTGATGTCACGATCCTCTTCAAGAATGAAGGACAAATAACGATACAAACATCTTCGATCTTTATCAGAAATAGTGGAGACAAAACCAGAGTAGAATTTATGTTTTATGAAATTTAAGTACAAATTAGTCTCATACAATTTTATTGATCTGTTTCAGCCTGACTCACTGTGACCTTAATTGAGGTTCTCTTGGCAAACATACTGAACAAACAATTCATTTTCCAGATGAGGAACTGACACAAGTGAGGTTAAATGATTTGTCCAGAGTCACACAACAAGTAAGTATCTAAGGCTGGATTTTAACATGTGTTTTTTACTCTAGGGCTGGCATGATACCCAGTACACTATGTAACCTTCTCTGAAGACCTCCAAAGAAAGAGAACCCTCTACTTCCTGAGGCAACCCAATGCTAATTCTGTGTAATCTGCCACTCTCATTAAACCAACATTTATGTCCCTGTAACTTCCACGGTTGGTCTTAGTTCTGTTCTCAGCTGCATTGTGAATCAATTCTAATCCCTCTCCAATATGACAACATTTCAAACATTTGAGGGCAGCTAACATACCTCCCCAAATTGTCTCTGGCCCCAGAAAAGCTTCCTCACTTCCTGCAATTGCTCTCAAATGATAACAAATAAAGCTCCTTGTCAATCTTAGCCATTCTGAGGAATATCTGGTCACTGGATTCAGATGACTCTGAAGAAGAAGTGAGGCTGGTGACCTGCACAGCCCTCCCTCACTCAAAAAAAGTCAAGTACAGGTTATGTCATTATTTCTCTGATGGCATGGTCTTTTTGGGCAATGAAGGACGAACACACTGGGAGATTTTCAAATTCATATTCTCATTTCTATCTTTTATTTCCCACCCCACCCTTGGGGAAAGCAAAAAACAAAAAAAAAAAAACCAATTACAGTTACACAATTTTAAAAATCAACTACAGTTGAAGCAAAATAAATTACCGTATTAGAAATATCATCCAAAACAAATGGAAAAGAAAGTTTAAAAAAAGAAGATTAATTTGCTCTTCACTTTGAATCCATTAGCTGCCTGCCCTGAAGCTGGATAGCATGTTTTGTCATGAGTCATTTGGATACAATTTGTCATAGTGTTTATCAGAGATTTAGAGTTGACTATTTTTACAATATTGTGACATTGTATAAATTGTTCCCTTGATTCTACTCACTTTACTCCGCATCAGTTCAAACAAGTGTTTACAAGTTGTTTTTTTCTGAAAATATCCCCCTTCTTTTAAAGCATGATATTTATTTCACTGTATTGTTATACCAGAATTTGTTTAACAATTCTTCATTGATGGATATCCCTTCAGTTTCCAATTATTTACTACTACAAATAGAGTTGATACAAATATTTCTGTATATATGGGTCATTTTCCTCACTTTTGATTTGTTTGGGTTATGGACTAGAACCAGTATTGAAGAAGCATAAGTGTGTGGTGGGATTAAGAAATTTTGGGGGACAGAGCCAAGATGGCAGAGTAGAGAGAGGGATCTGTAGAAGCTTCCCCTCATAATCCATAAAATATCTGCAAAACAAATTCTAGAGTCACGTACCTGCCTGAGAAAATGCACAAAAAAGGGGGGAAATGCCCTAAAAAGTCCAAAAAAGAGAAAAAAACTATAAAAGGTTGCTTTCTTGATTAACAGATATTTTCTTCCATCCTTTCAGATGAGGAAGAACAATGCACACCATCAGAAGAAGACCTAAAAGTAAAGGCTTCTACATCCACAGCCTCCAAAATAAATATGCAATGGTCTCAAGCCAAGGAAGAGCTCAAAAAGGACTTTGGCAAACAAGTAAGAGAAGTAGGGGAAAAATTGTGAAGAGAAATGAGAGCTATGGAAGAAAATTATGAAAAGGGAGTCAACAACTTGCTAAAGGAGACCCAAAAAATGCTGAAGAAAAAAACAACTTTAAAAATAGGTTAACTTAATTGGCAAAAGGGGTTCAAAAAGCCAAGGAGGAGAAGAATGCTTTAAAAAGGAGAATTAGCCAAATAGAAAAGGAGGATTAAAAGGTCACTGAAGAGATCAATTTTTAAAAATGAGAATGGAGCAGATAGAATTTAATGACGTTATGAGAAACCAAGAAATCACCAAACAAAACCAAAAGAATGAAAAAAATGGAAGACAATGTGAAATATCTCATTGGAAAAACAACTGACCTGGAAAATAGATCCAGGAGAGACAATTAAAAAATTATGGAACTACCCAGAAAGCCAGGATAAAAAAAAAAGAGCCTATACATAATCCTTCATGAAATTATCAAGTAAAACTGCCCTGAGATGCTACAACCAGAGGGCAAAATAAGTATTCAAGGAATCCACCCATCACCACCTGAAAGAAATCCAAAAAGAGAAACTCCTAGGAACATTGTGGCCAAATTCCAGAATTCCCAGGTCAAGAAGAAAATCTTGCAAGCAGCTAGAAAGAAACAATTCAACCATTGTGGAAATACAATCAGGATAACACAAGATCTAGCAGCTTCTACATTAAGGGATTGAAGGGCATGGAATAGGATATTCCAGAAGTCAAAGGAACTAGGACTAAAATCAAGAATCCCCTACCCGGAAAAACTGAGTATAATATTTCAGGGGGGAAAATGGTCTTTTAATGAAATAGAGGACTTTCAAGCCTTCTTGATGAAAACACCAGAGCTGACAAGAAAATTTGACTTTCAAACACAAGAGTCAAGAGAAGTATGGAAAGGTAAACAGCAAAGAGAAATCATAAGGGACTTACTAAAGTTGAACTATTTACATTCTTACATGGAAAGTCAATATTTGTAACTCGTGAAAACTTTTTTCAGTATTTGAGTAGTTGGTGGGATTACACACACACACACACACACACATACACTCACACACACACACACAGGAGTGGGGAGACAGAGAGCACAGGGTGAATTGAATAGAATGGTATTATATCTTAAAATAATGAAACTAAGCAGTAGAGAGAAATATATTGGGAGGAGAAAGGGACAAATGGAATGGGGCAAATTATCTCTCATAAAACAAGCAAGTAAATGACTTCTCAGTGGAGGGAAAAGTGGGTTTGTGAGAGAAAAAACATGAAGCTTACTCTCATCACATTAGACTAAAAAAAGAAATAAAATGCACACTCATTTTGGTCTGAAAACCTGTCTTATAATACAGAAAATGGGGGGGGAGAATGGGATAAGCAGGGTAAGGGAGATAATGGAAAGCAGGGCAGTGAGAAGAGGGAGCAATTAGAAGTCAATGCTCTTGGGGAGGGGCAGGGTCAAAAGAAAGGGCAGAAGAAATGGGGGGCAGGATAGGATGAAGGGAAATATAGTTAGTCTTACACAACATGACTATTATGGAAGTCATTTGCAAAACTACAAAGATAGGGCCTATATTGAATTGCTTGCCTTCCCAAAGGGTGGGGAGGGAGGGAGGGAGGAAGAGAAGCTGAAACTCAAAGTTTTAGGATCAACTGTTTAGCATTGTTCTTGCAGCTAGGAAATAAGAAACACAGGTAATGGGGAATAGAAAGTTATCTTGCCCTTCAGGACAAAAGAGAAGATGGGGATAAGGGAAGGGAGGGATGTTAAAAGGGAGGGCAGATTGGTGATAGGGGTTAGATACAATGCTCAGAGTTTTGGGGTGTAAGGAGGGGAGAAATGGGGAGAAAATTTGGAACCCAAAATTTTGTGGAAATGAATGTTGAAAACTTAAATACATTTTTAAAAAAAGAATACATGGAAGTCCTCTATTTCATTGAAATTCCATTTTTCCCCTGAAGTATTATGCTCAGTTTTGCTGGGTAGGTGATTTGTGGTTTTAATCCTAGTTTCTTTGACCCCCAGAATACCATATTCCAAGTCCTTCAATCCTTTAATACAGAAACTGCTAGATTTTGTGGTATTTTGATTGTATTTCCACAATACTTGAATTATTTCTTTTTGGCTACTTGCAATATTTTCTCCTTGACCTGGGAACTTTGGGATTTGGATACAGTATTCCTAGGAGTTTAACTTTTGGGATCACCTTTCAAGAGGTGATTGGTGAATTCTTTCCATTTCTCTTTTACCAGCTGGTTCTAAAATATATGGACAGTTTTCTTTGATAATTTCTTGAAAGATGATATCTAGACTTTTTTTCTATCATGCCATTCAGATAGTCAAATAATTTTTAAATTACCTTTCCTTGATCTTTCCTTTCCAGATCAGTGGTTTTTTCCAATGAGAAGCTTCATATTGTCTTCTAATTTTTTTATTCTTTTGGTTTTGTTTTAAAATTTCTTGATTTTTCATATAGTCATTTGTTTCCATTTGCCCCATTCTAATTTTGAAAGAATTATTTTCTTCAGTGAACTTTTGGACCTCGGTTTCATTAGTCCAATCCTGCTTTTTAAGGTATTCTTTTAATTGGCTTTTTGGACCTCTTTTGTCATTTGGATGAGTCTATTTTTAAGATGTTAACTTCTTCAGTATTTTGGGGGTCTCCTTTAGCAAGCTGGTGACTCATTTTTCATGACTTTCTTGCATCACTCTCATTTATATTCCTAATTTTTCCTCTGTTTCCCTTACTTAATTTTGAGAATACTTTTTGAGCTTTTCCACACCCTGAGACTAATTCATATTTTTCTTGGAGGCTTTTGAGGTAGGATGCTTTGACTCTGTTGTCTTCTGGTTGTATGTTTTGGTCTTCTTTGTCACCAAAGTAAGATTCTATAGTCTCAGATTTTTTTATGTGGTTTGCTCATGTTTCCAGCCAAGTACTTGGCTTTCTAACTCTTTGTCAAGGTAGAACTCTGTTTCCGGTGGTGGTGGGATTGGGGTTGGGAGTACAAGTACTGTCCCAGACTTCAGGGGTTTTGTATCAGCTGTTCGATCCCCCACCATCTGTGGGGTCAGAGCTCTGGAAGAAGCTACTGTCATTGACACTGCTGCTGCTACTGCTGCTGCCAGCACCATCTCTTCCTCTGCCCTGGGGCGGGGGCCGGACCTCAGTCAGACCATGTCCCACAAAGTTTTCCAACTGAACTTCTATGCTGTCTTCGGCATTTGTGGGTTAAGAAGTCTTGAAATTGCCACAGTTGACAGTGATTCAGGTCCCTGAGGCCTTCTGTGACCATGTCTGTGCTGGCACAGCCCATGCTGGACTTCATTCTGCTCCATTCCTAGCCTGCTGTGATAGATGCTTTCTGTCAGCTTTTCAGGTTGTTTTGGACTGGAGATTTGTTTCACTCTGTCATTTTGTGAGTTCTGCATCTCTATAATTTGTTCAGAATCATTTTAGTGGTATTTGGAGAGGTTTATGGGGAAAGCTCTAGCAAGTCCATGCTTTTACTCTCCCATCTTGACTCCACCCCCTGCTAAAATATTTTTCCAACACTTTTTGTTGAACACTGTGTTCTTACCCCAAAATCAGGGTGTTCATTTTGTCAAAAACTATGCTTATTTGTTTCTGTATATTGTGACCCTGATTTGTACTGCTAATCATTCTCTCTATATGTTACTCGAAACTATTATTTGTTGTTGTTTTTTTTTTACAAATATGGCTTTGCAGTAATGTAGTTTGAAATTAGGCCCTGTCAAGTTCCTTTCTTTTTCATTTTTTTTTTCATTTATTCCCCGGATATTCTTGACTTCTTGTTTCTTATCCTATCAGTTACACTCCCTCTATTCGACTCAATCATTCTCAGGTTTCTCTTCTGGTAGTTTCATATCCACTTACAACCATCCTGGTTTCTACCTTTTTCCCAGTTAGATTGTAAGCTCCTTGAGGGGAGAGACTCTTTTATTTTTATGTACATCATTTAGCTTAATTCTTGACACATAGTGGATACTTAAGAAATGTTTACAAAATTGAATTGTGCTTCATATGAATTTTGTTCTTGTCTTTCTAGTTCTATAAAATAATCCTTTGGTATTTTGATTGGCATTACACTGAAAAGTGAATTAATATATTCAATTTTATCATTTTTGTTATATTTGCTTGCCTACCATGAATAATTTCAATTTTTCCAATTATCTAGATTTTTTTATTTGTATAAAGAGTATTTTTAATGTGTTCATATAGCTCCTCTGTTTTGCAAAATAGACTCCCAAGTATTTTGTCTTATAAGGAAAGCAGAATTGAAGCAGCTCAAAAAAAAACACAAGATGGGGGGGCGGAGCCAAGATGGCGGAGTAGAAGGATGCATGTTTACGAGCTCCAACCCACAGCCCATAGAATTAATGTAAAAAGAGACCCCCATAACTTCTGGACCACTGAAAAGGGGTACAGAAACGGAATGGAAGAGATTTCCGTGCCAGAGAGCCCTGGAGACCCGTCCCCAGGGTCGGTTGCGCCCTGGAAAGCGAACCCCACCCCAGCACTGCCCTGCCGTGGCCCCAGAGAAGCTGACCCGAGCAGGCTTCAGGGACAGAAGCTCCAGCAGCCGGGAAAGTCCCTCCGCCCACAGAAGCTACAGGTCAGTGAGAGAGACGGCTGGCTGGCTGAGGGGAGTGGGGTGTCTCCGTGACTCGGGCCACATCGGGAGGAAGTGGCGGCGGCAGAGGTGTGGGTGGCAGCAGAGGTAGCAGCGGCTGCGGCAGCCCAGCACTCCCCCAGCAGCAGGCAGGATCTTCATTACTGAAGGTCTCTGCATAAACAACCTGAGGGAGCTGAGCCTGGGAGACGGCCCTGCCCCACCCTGCTCCACTACTGAAGGCCTCTGCATAAAGCCCCTGAGGGAGCTGAGCCTGGGAGGCGGCGGCCCCCACCCGCTCCGTTCCTGAAAGTCTCTGCATAAAGCCCCTGAGGAAGCCGAGCCTGGGAGGCGGCCCTGCCCCCACCCCAGCACCAGAACTAAAGCTCATTGATTAGCAGTTGGGCGGGCGGTGCAGAAAGCCCATTTGAATTTCACCCCAAGCAGTAGCTGGGCAGATCTAGGCGGGGGTGGACAGGAATCTCAGAAGTCAAGTAACTGGCTGGGAAAATGCCTAGAAAAGGGAAGAAAAATAAGACTATAGAGAGTTTTTTCCAACAAATGCAAATGATCCCGACGTTTGGATCTGATGATGAGGACATATTCTTGCCATCAGGGAAAGACATGGAGGGCGGGGCCTCAGTACCCCAGACACCCCAGGGGGATGTCAGGTGGGCTCAGGCCTTGGAAGAGCTCAAAAAGGATTTTGAAAATCAAGTTAGACAGGTGGAGGAAAAACTGGGAAGAGAAATGAGAGAGATGCAAGAAAAGTATGAAAAACGGGTCAATACCTTGGTTAAGGAGACCCAAAAAAATGCTGAAGAAAATAACACCTTGAAGAATAGTCTCACTCAACTGGCAAAAGAGGTTCAAAAAGCCAATGAGGAGAAGAATGCTTTCAAAAGCAGAATTAGCCAAATGGAAAAAGAGGTTCAAAAGCTCACTGAATTTAATAGTTCTCTCAAAATTAGAATGGAACAGATGGAGTCTAATGACTTTATGAGAAACCAAGAAATCACCAAACAAAACCAAAAGAACGAAAAAATGGAAGAGAATGTGAAATATCTCATGGGAAAAACAACTGACCTGGAAAATAGATCCAGGAGAGACAATTTAAAAATTATGGGACTCCCTGAAACTCATGATCAAAAAAAGAGCCTAGACATCATCTTCCATGAAATTATCAAGGAAAACTGCCCTGACATTCTAGAACCAGAGGGCAAAATAAGTATTGAAAGAATCCATTGATCACCACCTGAAAGAGATCCAAAAAGAGAAACTCCTAGGAACATTGTGGCCAAATTCCAGAACTCCCAGCTCAAGGAGAAAATCTTGCAAGCAGCTAGAAAGAAACAATTCCAGTACTGTGGAAATACAATCAGGATAACTCAAGATCTAGCAGCTTCTACATTAAGGGATCGAAGGGCATGGAATAGGATATTCCAGAAGTCAAAGGAACTAGCAGTCAAACCAAGAATCACCTACCCAGCTAAACTGAGTATAATACTTCAGGGGAAAATATGGTCTTTCAATGAAGCAGAGGACTTTCAATCATTCTTGATGAAAAGACCAGAGCTGAAAAGAAAATTTGACTTTCAAACACAAGAATGAGAAGAAGCATGAAAAAGTAAACAGCAAAGAGAAGTATTAAGGGACTTACCAGAAGTGAACTGTTCACATTCCTACATGGAAAGACAATATTTGTAACTCTTAAAACTTTTCAGTATCTGAGTAGTTGGTGGGACCACACACACACATGTACACGCATGCACGAACACACACATACACACATGCTCACACATACAGAGACAGAGAGCACAGAGTGAATTGAATAGGATGGAACCATAGCTGAAAAGAAATTAAGGTAAATGGTGAGAGAGAAATGTAGTGGGAGGAAAGAGGGTGAAATGGAATGGGGTAATTATATGTCATTTAAGAGGCAAGTAGGAGACTTTTTAGTGGAGGGAAAAAGAGGAGAGCTGAGAAAAAAAACAATTAGTTTACCCTCATTACATTTGACTAAAGGAAGGAATAAAATGCACACTCATTTTGGTATGAAAACCTATCTTACAGTATAGGAAAGTGGGGGAGAAGGAGATAAGCAAGGGGGTATGATGGAAGGGAGGGCAAAGGGAGGAGGGAGCAATTTGAAATCAACACTTGGGGAGGGACAGGATCAAAAGACAGAAGAGAAACAATGAGGGGCAGGGTAGGATGGAGGGTAATTTAGTTAGTCTTACACAACACGACTATCAGGGAAGTCATTTGCAAAATTACACAGATATGGCCTGTATTGAATTGCCTGCCTTCCCAAAGGGAATGGGTGGGGAGGGAGGGATGGGGAGAATTTGGAACTCAAAGTTTAGGAACAACTGTTTAGTATTGCTGTTGCTACTAGGAAAGAAGACATACAGTTAATGAGGAATAGAAAGTCATCTGGCACTACAGGAGAAAAGAGAAGATGGAGACAAGAGAAGGGAGGGATGACAGAAGAGAGGGCATATTGGAGATAGGGAAAATTAGATGCTTGGGGTATTGGGGTGGGGGAGGGGAGAAAAGGGGAGAATATTTGGAACCCAAAATTTTGTGAAAATGAATGTAAAAAGTTAAATAAATAAATAAATGAATAAAAATTAAAAAAAAAAAAAACACAAGATGCACGCATTTAGATAATCCACCACAAATGTCCCCATGGACTATTTGTGCCCAGCCTCTGTGTGGTAGAACTTTCCATGCTCGTACTGGTTTGATCAGCCATAGTCAAGCACACTGTGATTTGAGTCTCACATAATGCTGCTATGTTGCTCCTCTTTGAGAATGCAGGACAACCAACCAACCAGTTACATTATTTTCAAGTGATCTGTTTTTGTTCTGTTTTCATTCAATTTTATTTTCATTTCAGTTTCAAATTATCTCCCTCTCAACCCCTCACTCGTTCATTGAAAAGGCAAAAAATACAATACTTACTACAATAAATCCTTGCAACAAAAATTATTGCATTGGCCATATTCCAAAAAAAAATAAAAAATAAAAAGATAGAAGAAAGGAAGGAAGGAAGCCAGGAGGGAGGGAGAGAGGGAAGAAAGGAAAGAGGGTGAGAGGCAGGAAAGAAGAAAGGAAGGAAGGGAGGAAGGAAGGGAAGGAGGAAAAGAAAAAATACTTTAAGTCTATCATATCTGTCTCTGGAGATGAATAGCATTGTTCTAAGACCTTTGGAGCTGTAATGCATCATTGAGTTGATTCTGTCTTTCATAGTTTACTCCATACTTTTACTCCAAATCCTGTTACTATGTAAAATGTTCCTCTGATTTTGCTCACTCTATTTTGCATCAGTTCATATAAGGCTTCTGAGGTTTGTCTAAAACTATTCCCTTTATCAATTCTTATGATATAATAATATTCCATCACATTTATATACTATAACTAATTCAGTCATTTTAAAATTGCTTTTGCCACCACAGAAAGAGCTACTATAAATAGTTGTATACATAGAAGTCCTTTTACTATTTCTTTGATCTCTCTGGGATATACTAATATCAATATTGTTCAGTCCAAGGAAATGCACAGTTTAATGGCATCACAGGTATGCTTCCAAGTTCTTTCCTGAGTGATTGGACAAGTTCACAGCTCTCACAGTAGTTCGTTAGTGTATCTATTTCCCCCTATTTCCTGTGACATTCCTCATTTCCTTTGTTTTGTCATCTTAGCCATTGTAATAGATATGAGATATTTTTACCCTGTGTTTTATTTATTTTGTTAAAGATTTCCCAGTTACATTTCAAAATTTAACATTTTTTAATTTTTATTTCCAGTGTTAATCCTTCCCCCTGGCCTTCTTCTGCCTTTTGAGAAGGCAAATAATATGATATCAATTATTGATGTTAAATCATGCAAAACATTTTCCACCTTAGCCATGTGGCAAAAAATAGACAGTAAAAATAAGAACCAAAAAATGAAATGAAAATGCATTCTTCAATCTGCATTCATGGTTCATCAATTCTCTATCTCTATGTCTGTAACTAACTCTCTCTCTCTTTCTCTCTCTCTCTCTCTCTCTCTCTCTCTCTCTCTCTCTCTCTCTCTGTCTCTCTCTCTCAATAAAGAACATTTTTCATCAGATTGGCTTGCATCACTATTTTAAATTAAGTAACTAAGGGCTTTACACTTGACCATCATTACAATATTGCTTTTGCTAAAGGACAGTGTCTCAAAATGATTTCAATTTTCATTTCTCTAATTATAAATGTTTTTAAGCATTTTCATATGACTACTGTTAGCTTTGATTTCTTCCTTTGAAAACTACCCATCTATATCCCTTGAACACCTGTTAATTTGGTAGCCATTTTAATTCTTACACATTTGACTTAGTTCTTCATATGTTTAGAAAAAGATATTTCTGTCAGAGAGATTTACTACAAAGATAATTTTCCCAGTTTCCTGATTTTCTTCTAATTTTGGCAGTACTCGCTTTGTTTATGTAAAAACTGGTTTAATTATATATATTCAAAATTATTCATTTTATTTTCCATGAAACTATTTTTGTTTGGTCATGGACTCTTCCACTGCCCACAGATCTGATAAGTACTTTCTCCTATGCTCCACTAAATTCTTTAAGATATTACCATTCATGTCTAAGTCATCTACCAATTTTTGAGTTTATTTTGGTTGATAGTAGGAGATTTTGCTCTATACCCAGTGTCTTCCAGATTACTTTCCAAGTAGTTTTGTCAAATAGTGAGATTTTCTCCCAATAACTAGGATTATAACCCACAATATTAATATTGTCATTTTCTATTTTTGTGGATCTAAATGTAGAATTTGTGCCTAAATTGTTAATAGTTTAATTATTTTTCTTTTACTCTAGGGTTACACAAGTAAATCATCATGTCATCTGCACAAAGTGGAAACTTGTTTTGTCATTGCCAGTGCCTATTCCATTCGTTTCTTTCTCTTTCTTTTTACTATAACTGGCAAATCTAACATAATATTGACTAAGGACAGTGTTAATGGACATCCTTTCTTCCCTCTTCATCCTACTGGAAAGGTTTCTAGCTTGTCCCTATAACAGATGAAGCTTGCTCTTCATTTTAGGTGAATACCACTTAACTTCTTAGGGAAAGATTCGCTTAAGTCTATGATATTTTTAACAGGAATGTCTGTATTGTGTAAGTAGCTTCTGGATTTATTTAAATAATCATATATTTTAGTTGGTGTATTATAACTGTTATTTATTTGTTTTTAATTTTTGTTTTTAATATGGTACCTGCCCTGCATTCTGATGTAAATCCCAACTGCTTATAATGTACCATCTTTGGGATATACTATTGCCTCGACAGAATTTCCTTTATAAAATTTTGTATCAGGGGAATGGATCCACGAAGGTGGAGTAAAAACGGACTTCTTAGATCTCTCCCCCAAAACCCAGTGAAATACCTGTAAAAATGACTAAAATCTTCTGGAGCAAGAAAAGCCACAGAATGATGGAGTGAAGAAAATCTCCAGCCCAACACAGCCTGGAAGGTTAAGAGGAAACATCTATCATGCCTTGCTGGGTACAGGGCACAGTCCAGCCTGGGCTGTGACAACAGAGACGGGACCTAAGCAGTCCTCAAGGGACTGAACCTATGGTACCTACGGCTGTATACAGACTTTACAACCTCAAAATGCCAAGGACAAATTGGACCTGTTTGAGAGAGTAGAGTTGTCCAGCCCCAGTCCCAGGCAGCAGAGGGGGTGGAGGAGACTGTGTCAGCCACAGCAGCAGCAGGGGCAGTGGAAGTGGCTGTTTCCGGAGCTCTAGGTCTAGGGATTGAGGGGAAAACAAGCAGCTTACAGTACACTCCACACATCCACTCGAAGCAGAGAATTACCTTGACAAAGAGCTAAAAAGTCAAGTAAATGGCTGGGGGAATGAACAAAAACAAGAAAAAGAATCAGAGTGTAGAATCTTACTTTAGTGATAAGCCAGACCAAAATATACAAACAGAGGTCAAAGCCAAAGTCAAGGCTCCTACATCCAAAGTCACCAAGACAAAAATGTATTGGTTTCATGCCATGGAAGAGCTCAAAAAGGATTTTGAAAGTCAAACAAGAGAAGTAGAGGAAAAATTGGAAAAAGAAATAAAAGTGATGCAAGAAAATCATGAATATCCTGAAGAAAATAAGACCTTAAAATTAGACTAACCTAAATGGCAAAAGAAATGCAAAAAGTCAATGAGGAGAATACCTTCAAAAGTAGAATTGGGCAGATAGAAAAGAAGGTCCAAAATCTCACTGAAGAAAATAATTCCTTCAAAATTAGAATGGAATAGTTAGAAGCTAATGACCTTATGAAAAATCAGGAAATTATGAAACAAAACCAAAGAGAAAAACAACTGCAGATAATGTGAAATATCTCATTGGAGAAACAACTGACCTGGAAAATAGATCCAGGAAAGACCATTTAAAAATTATGGGACTACTTGAAAGTCATGATCAAAAAAAGAGCTTAGACATCATCTTTAAAGAAATTATCAAGGAAAACACCCTAATATTCTAGAACCATAGGACAAAATAGAAATTTTAAAAGTCCACCAATCACCTGCTGGAATAGATCCCAAAAGGAAAGGTCCTAAGAATATTGCTGCCAAAATTCAGAGTTCCCAGTTCAAGGAGAAAATATTGCAAGCATCAAGAAACAAATCAAGTATTGTGGAAACTGAATCAGGATAACACCAGATCTAGTAACTTCTACATTAAAGCATCAGAGGGCTTAGAATATGATATTTCAAAGGTTAAAGGAGCTAGAATTAAAACCAAGAATCACCTACTCAGCAAATGAAATAGAGGACTTTCAAGAATTCTTGATAAAAAAAAATTTTTTAAAGACCAGAGCTGGATAGAAAATTTGACTTCCAAATACAGGAATCAAGAAAAGCATGAAAAGATAAACAGGGAAGAGAAATCATAAGGGATGTAACTAAAATTGAACTGCTTACATTCCTACATAAAAAGATGATATTTCTAAGTCTTGAGACTTTTCTCAGTATTAGAATAGTTGGAGGGATTATATATATATATGAAGAGGGAACAGGATGAGTAGAATATAAAGGAATGATATCTAAAGAAATAAAATCAAGGAATGACAGAGGAATATATTAGGAAATCAAGAAAGGGAAAAATAGAATGGGGTATATTATGTCACACAAAACAGGCAAGAAAAAGCTTTTTCAATGGAGGGGATGAGGAGACTGGTGAGAGGGAAAGAGTGACCCTTACTATCATTGGATTTGGCTTAAGGAGGGAATAACATGCATACTCAATTTGGTATGAAAATCTACCTTACACTACAGGAAAGGAGGTGGGAAGGTGACAAGCAGGAGCTGGAGGAGTGGGGGTGACAGAAGGGAAGGCAAATGGGAGGATAGGATAATTATAAGTAAACACTTTTTAGGAGGGACAGGGTCAAAAAGAGAATAGAATAAATGGGGGGGAAGTATAGGATGAAGGGAAATATAGTCTTTCACAATATGACTGTTATGGAAGTGTTTTGCATGTATAATTTATATCAAATTGCTTCACTTCTTAGTGGGGATGGGTGGGGAGGGAGAAAGGGGGAGGAGTTGAAACCTAAAGTTTTAAAAACGAAATTTAAAAATTGTTTGTACATACAACTTTGTTGCATGTAAAACAAGGCAAGGGAATGAGACATACAACTGAGAAATAAGACATACAGGCAATGGGGTATAGAAATCTACATTGCCCTACAAGAAAATAGAAAGAATGGGGATAAGATAAGGGAAGGCAGATTAGATCAAGGAGTAATAAGAAAACACATTGTCTTGGGTGGTTGGAGGGGAGAGAGGGGGAGAAAATTTGGAAATCAAAATCTTGTGGAAGTGAATAATGAAAACTAAAAATTAATTAATTTTTAAAATTGCATCAGTTTTTTTTAGAGAAATTGTTGTATAATTTCCTTTCCCTGTTTTGACTCTCCCTAGTGAAGGTATCAATACTATATTTGCATCAAAGAAGGAATTTGGCAGGATCTTTTTGCTATTTTTCAAAGAGTATATGTAGAACATGAAAGCATTGTTCTAAAAATGCTTGATAGAATTCATTTATAAATCTATCTAGTCCTGGTGTCTTTTTCCACCCTGGTAAACTGGGATTGTTCAATTACTTTCTCTAAGATATAATTCTTTAAACAATCTATTTCTTGTCCTGTTAACTAAGCAATTTGTATTTTTATAGATACTCTTCTTTTCATTTGGATTGTCAGTTTTGCTGGCACATCCTTGGATGAAAAACTTTTTAATATGTATTTTTTCTATTCACTGGTAGTGAAGTTAACCTTTTCCTACAGATACTTTAGCTGTTTTCTTCTTTAAAAAATTCAATCAATTTAAACTCAGATTCCATTTCCTGGTATAAGAATTCACTGTTTGACAAAAACTGCTGAGAAAACTGGAAGAAAGTATGGCAGAAACTAGATACAGACCAACCTCTCACAGCATATACCAAGAAAAGGTCAAAATAGGTACCTGATTTAGACATAAAAGATGATACCATAAGCAAATTAAGAGCGCAAGGAATAGTTTACTTGTCATATGTATGAAAAGTAGAAGAATGAATGACCAAAACAAGAGATAGAAAGCAATATAAAATGCAAATTGGATAACTTTGATTATAGTAAATTAAAAAGGGTTTACACAAACAAAGCCAAAAGAATCAAGATTAGAATGAAAGCAGAAAGCTGGGAAAGAATCTTAACAACAAGCATCTCTGATAATGGCTTTATTTCTCAAATGTATATAGAATAGAGTCAAATGTACAAGAATACAAGCCATTCCTCAATTTTTAAATGGTCAAAGGATATGAATAGATGAAAAAAATCAAAACAATTTGTAGTCATATAAAAAGTCACTCTGAATCACTTTTGATTACAAAAATTCAAATTAAACAACTCTGAAGTATTACCTCATACCTGTCAGACTGGTTAATATGACAAAAAAGGAAAATGATAAATATTGGGGAAAATATGGGAAAATTGGGACACTAATGTATTTTTGGTGGAGTTGTGAACTGATCAACCATTCTGGAGAGCACTTTGGAACATTGCCCAAAAGGCAATCAAATTATCAGTGCCCTTTGATCCAGCAATATCAATAATAGTCCAGTATCCCAAAGAGATTATTAAAAAGGGGTAAAAAAAATATTTACATCAACTCTTTTTGTGTGACAAAGAATTGGAAATTGAGGGAATGCCCATTAATCGGAAAATGACTGAACAAGTTGTGATATATGAATTAATGGAACACTACTGTGTGTACAAGAAATGAGCAGGAAGATTTCAGAAAAATGTGGACTTACCTGAACTGATGCTGAGGTGAGCAAAACCAGGAGAAAATTGTACATAGCAACAAGAACATTTTATGAAGATCAGCTATGATCAACTTAGCTCTTCTCAGTAATATAGAGATCCAAGACAATTCCAGACCCCTGAGAGAAAATCCTATCCACATCCAGAGAAAAAACTGATAAAGTCTGAACACAGATTGAAACATAGTAGTTTCACTTTGTTTTCCTCATGCTTTTTTATTTTTGTCCTGTCTCTTCTTTCACAGCATGACTAACATGGAAATGGTTTACATGACCGCATATGTATAATCTATATCATACTGTTTACCCTTTTGGGAAGAGAGGTGAGAAGAGAGGGAGGGAAGGAGAAAAGTTTGGCACTCAAAATCTTTTTTAAAAATGAATACTGGAATTATCTTTATATGTAACTGGAAAAAATAAAATAAAGTATTATTTAAAGATAAAATCTAATCTAATCAGCTCATGGATTATTCCTTTTAAAGAATAAACCTTAAATAAAAATTTGTTATTTGAACTTTTTGACTTTTAAAGTTGTTAATCTTGCCTTTGATTTTCATGATATTTCATTTAACACTTAATTGGTCTATTTAATTTTTAATAAGTCTTATTAATATTTCCTGTTTCTGACATCACCACAGGATCCTAACTATATGACAAATAATATATTTTTTAGAGTGGAACAAAAAGTCCCTGCTACTGATCAATACATTAAAACAGTTGGAAAATGTGCAAATGAATATAAATTAGCTAGGTTATCATACAAAGGATTATTATATTTATATGATTGAAATGAGACCCTATGCAGATTTGACCTCAAGAACTATTGTAAAATGGATAATCAATCAATAACTATTAGCAGTGTAGTATGTTCTTTTAATATTATTCTATTGTGAGAATCAAGAAGCTTGCTGAAATTAACAGATTTTATTAACTCCACTGTCTTTTAACAATGTATCTGTTTCTCTCATTAAAAAAAAGAAATTAAAAGGGGCTGTTATACTTCAGTCTTCAAAGTCCGTATTGTTTGCCATGAAGAATTTGGCACTATTATTATAAAAAGTAAATCAAATAAACTATGTATACAACAATACTTCAATTATTCATCTCTTAGCCTTCTAGATATTTCCTTATTAATTACAGTAAGTTGCACTTAATAGCTTTCAAATGATAAATAGATGCATAGTAAAAAGCAAATTTTATGGAATTAAATTTGTCCATGTGGCATAGGGTATTTCTCGAATTTGAAAATAAAGTCGCCTTGATAAAAACCATCTTAAGTATTGAAACAAAAGATGTTTCTTCTCATTTGAGTCTCTGTATGAGTTCTGAAGGAAAAGTCCTGGATAGTTAACAAATAGTAACTTTCATGCTCATAGGTACAAATCAATTTCAGGGACCTACACCAAAGGTCAGGTACACATAAGGATTGATAATTCTCCTTGTTTTCCTTACTAGACCTCGTTTTTTCAAAATGGCAGGAGAAACAAGGTTAGTGGAAAATAATGATCCAAGGTTTATCAGAAAAACAATGAATCTGATTCTAGAAGACAAGCATCAATCAAGAGACATTTATTTTGTGCCTGCCACATATCAGGCACTCTGCTAAATACTGGAGATACACAAATAGACAAAACGTTTTCTTTGCCTTCAATAAGCATGCAGTATAATAGAAGAGTCAATGAAAAAGAAATCTATACAATGTATACTACATACAAGACAAATGGGAAATAAGTAAGAGACAAGGCTCTGAAATAAAGAAAGGTTGAGGAAAACATAATGTAAAAAGTGAGATTTGTGTTACGATTAAGGAAAATAAGGGAATCCATCAGTCAGAGCAGAATAAGGAGAGCATTCCAGGCATGGTGAACAGCCGGAGTAGATGCTTAGAGCTGAGATGGAGTGTCTTGCTTGTGGAACAGCCAAGTGGCCAGAGAAACTGTATCAAAGTGTAGGTGACAAGGAATAAGTAAGGTATAAGAAGAATGAGAAAGTATTAAAAGATGAGAGCACAAAGAGTTTTAAATGCCAAACAGAGCATTTTGTATTTGTTCATGGAGCTATTGGAGTTTACTGAGCATGAAGGTTACACTAACTGATGTAAGGTGAAATGAGCAGAACCAGAAGAACAATTTGCACAGTAGCAAGAATAGACTAATCATAAGCAACTGTGAAAAACTTAGCTAGTCTACTCAAAACAGCGACAATTCAATTCAAACCAAATGAAAAAATGCTATCCACCTCCAAAGAGAGAAATTATAAACTCTGAGTACAGAGATTATAAACATTCTGAGTACAGAATGAAGCATATTGGGTTTTTTTACTTCATTTATCTTTTGTTTTTATACAAGGGAAATATGGAAGCACGTTTTGCATAACTTCACACATATCACATATTAATATTACATATCACATATATTGATATCATATTGCTTGCCTTCTCAGTGAGGGGGGGATGAATGGAAGGAGAAAATTAGAACTTGAAATTCTAAATATCAATATAAAAAGTTTTTAAAAATAAATGAAAAAGCAGAAATCAGGAGGTCTGCCTTGAGATGACAGTGACCATTTCTAAAAACACCTTTCTGCCTTCAAAACAATTCTTTCCTATCATGATGTCCTTTTTGTTATTTGTAATTTTTAACAATCCCAAAATAGGCTTGAAAGGTAGAAATTTCAAAAGACTCTCAACAAACATCTCTAATGTCAATATTAGTTACATTATAGAGATTCTAAACCTTGGATCTCAAAGAAATGTGAGAAATGAGACAAGTGAAGTTTTATTGCAATAGCAGTTGAATTAAAGATTTGCAAATAATTTTTTTATTAATTTATTTCTTTTTAGTCTTCAGCAGTCGCTTCCAAAGATTTTGAGTTTCAAATTTTCTCCCTATCTATCCCCTTCCACCAAGATGACATGTATTCTGATTACCCCTTCTGCCAATCTGCACTCTCTTCTACCACCTCCCCCCTTCTCTTATCATTTTCTCTTCCATTTTCCTGTAGGGCAAGACAGATTTCTATACCTCATTACCCATATATTCTATTTCCCAGCTGCATGCAAAAATAATTTTAACATTTGATTTTAGAACTTTGAGTTCGAAATTATCTCCCTTCCTCCATCCCTACCCTCATTGAGAAGGCAAGCAGTTCAATATAGTTTATACATGTGTGCTCATGCAAAACAATTCCATAACAGTCAAGTGGTGAAAGAATAGATTTCCTCCATCCCATCCTACTCCCCATTTATTCTATTCTCTCCATTGAACTTGTCCCTCTTCAAAAGGGTTTGCTTCTGATTACCCCCTCCCCTAATCTACCCTGTCTTCTATCATGCCCCAACCCTTATCCCCTTCACCACTTCTTTTCTGTAGGATAAGAGAGATTTCCATACACAATGTGTATGTTATTCCCTCCTTAGGCCAAATTTAATGAGAGTAAGGTTCATTCCCACCCTCTCACCTCTTCCCTTCCTCTGTAAAAACTTTTTCTTGCCACTTTTCTGAGAGATAATTTATCTCATTCTGCCTCTCCCTTTCTCCTCCCAAAATATTCCTCTATTATCCTTAAGTTTTATTGTTAGATATCATCCCTTCATATTTAACTCATCCTGTACCCTCTGCCTACATATACATATATGTGTATATACATAGATACATATATGTGATATATACATACATATATGCACATATACGTGTGTGTCTCTGTATGTGTATCTATATATCTATATATCTTTCAACAAAATTAATACTGAGGAAGGTCTCATGAGTTAGAAATGTCTTTCCCTGTAGGAATGTAAACAATTCAAATATGATCAATCCCTTATGGTTTATCTTTCCAGTTTACCTTTTCATACTTCTTTTGATTATTGTATTTGAAAGTCACCTTTTCTGTACAGTTTTGGTCTTTTCATCAAGTATGATTGAAAATCTTCTATTTCATTGAATATCTATTTTTCCCCTGAAGGATTATACTTAGTTTTGCTGGGTAGATGATGCTTGGTTTTAATTTTAGCCGCTTTGACCTGTGGAATATCATATTGAAAGACCCCAAATCCCTTAATGTAGAAGCTGCTAAATCTTGAGTTAACTTGATTCCACGATGCCTGAATTGTTTTTTTCTAACTGCTTGCAATATTTTCTTCTTTACCTGGGACCTCTAGAATTTGGCTACGATATTCCTAGGAGTTTTCCTCTTTGAAATCTCTTTCAGAAGGTGATCAGTGGACTCTTTCAATTTCTATTATACCCTCTGGTTCCAGTTCCTTGACAGTTTTTTGAAAGATGCTGTCTAGGAGTGGAGCCAAGATGACTGAGAGGAAGGACAGACCTGTAGAAATGCTCCCTAATAGCCAATAAAATAAAAAAAATGACTCTAAACAAATTCTAGAGCATCAGAAGTCAAATAACTACAGAGTAGAAGAGATATCCAGCCCAAGACAGCCTGAAAATCTAAAAGGAAAGGTCTATCATACCAGGTTTAGAGCAGAACTCAGCCCATGGAGAACAGTCCACAACACTGGCAGGAAAGGACTGGAGCAGATCTCAGGAGTGGAATCACTGGCCACAGCTTCAGTTCCCAGATTGCTCAACCCAGAAACACCAAAAACAGATTCAAATGTCAGTGCCAAAACTCTCTCATCTGGGTGAGAAGGAAACACAAACTAGCCCTGCTGGGAGCAGCAATCGAAGTGGCAGCATCCATTTTTGGAGACCTTGGTCTAAAGACCTTGGGAGAATCGAGCCATTGATCTGGATCTGAGCCTTGAGTAGCTTCCCTGGGGTGAGGATGAGAGCTGGCGATAAAGCTTTTGGAGGCTTTGGCAAGGGAGGCCTACTCAGAGATCCTGAGAAGATCAGAGTGCTTCCAGACCAGAGTACAGGCAAGAGAGGAGGAAACTCCTCTCCCTTGATTGTGACATTCTGAAGGAACTGAGAACTTATAGGTCCCCAGAGAATATGCTCCACTTGACAAAGGACTCAAAAGTCAAGTAACGGGCTGGGAAAATGCCCAAGAAAGGGGGAAAAATAAGACTATAAAAGGCTAATTTCTCAGTGAACAGGTATGTTCTTCCATCCTTTCAGATGAGGAAGAACAACGCATATCATCAGAGGAAGACCTAAAAGTAAAGGCTTGTGCATCCAAAACCTCCAAAAGACAATATGCAATGGTCTCAGGCCAAGGAAGAGCTCAAAAAGAATTTTGAAAACCATGTAAGAGAGGTGGAAGAAAAATTGGGAAGAGAAATGAGAGTGATGCAAAAAAATCAAGAAAAGTAAGTCAACAGCTTGCTAAAGGAGACTCAAAAATGCTGAAGAAAATAACACCTTTAAAAATAGACTAACTCAAATGGTAAAAGAGGTCCAAAAAGCCAATGGGGAGAAGGATTCTTTGAAAAGCATAATCACCCAAATGGAAAGGGAAGTGCAAAAGCTCACTGAAGAAAATAGGTCTTTAAAAATTAAAATGGAACAGATGGAAGCTAATGACCTCATGAGAAATCAAGAAATTAAAAAAGAAATCCAAAAGAATGAAAAAATGGAAGATAATGTGAAATATCTCATTGAAAAAACAACTGATCTGGAAAATAGATCAAGGAGAGACCATTTAAAAATTATGGGACTACCTGAAAGCCATGATCAAAAAAAAAGCATATACATCATATTTCATGAAATTATCAAGGAAAACTGCCCTGACATTCTAGAACCAGGGGACAAAATAAATATTGAAAGAATTCACAGATCACCCTTGAAAGAGATCTGAAAAGAGTAACTCTTAGGAATATTATAGCCAGATTCCAGACTTTCCAGGTCAAGGAGAAAATGTTGCAAGAAGCTACAAAGAAACAATTAGAGTATTGTGAAAATACAATCAGGATAACACAAGATCTAGCAGCTTCTACATTAAGGGATAGCAGGGCTAGGAATATGATATTCCAGAAGTCAAAGGAACTAGGATTAAAACCAAGAACCACCTACCCAGAAAAACAGAGTATAATACTTAACCAAAAAATTATAGCTATTCAATGAAATAGAGGACTTTCAAGCATGCTTGATGAAAAGACTAGAGCTAGATAGAAAATTTGACTTTCAAACGCTAGAATCAAGAGAGGTATGAAAAAGTAAACAGGAAAGAGAAATCATAAGGGACTTACTAAAGTTGAATTGTTTACATTCCCACATGGGAAGATAATATCTGTAACTCTTGAAACTTTTTTCAGCATTTGGGTAGTTGGAGGGATTATATACATATATGGAGGGCATAGGGTGAGTTTAATAGAAAGGGATGATATCTAAAAAAAACTAAAATTAAGGGGTGAGAGAGGACTATATTGGGAGGAGAAAGAGAAAAATTAAATGGAGCAAATTATCTCTCATAAAAGAGGCAAGAAAAGGTGTTTTCAATGGAGAGGAAAAGGGGGGAGGGGGAGGGAAAATGAAACTTAGTCTCATCACATTTGACTTAAGGAGGAAATAACATGCACGTGTGGTATGAAAATTTATCTTATAGTACAGGAATGTAGGGGAGAAGGGGATAAGAGGGGTAGGGGGATGATAAAACTGAGGGAAAATGGGAGGAGGTAATAATTAGAAGTAAATACTTTTGGGGAGGAACAAGGACAAAAGAGAGAATAGAATAAATGGGGGCCAGAATAGGATGGAGGGAAGTCTAGTTAATCTTATACAATATGACTATTATGGAAGTCTTTTGCAAAACTATACATATATAGCCTATATTTAATTGCCTGCCTTCTCAATGGGGATGACTGAGGAGGGGGAAAGGGAGAGAAGGTGGAACTCAAAATTTTAAGAACCAACGTTGAGAATTGTTTTTGTATGCAACTAGGCAATAAGAAATACTGGTAATAGGGTACAGAAATCTATCTTGCCCTACAAAAAAAGAGAGAAGATGAGGATAAGGGAAGGGAGGAGTGTGACAGAAGGGAGGGCAAATTGGGGAAAGGGTAATCTGAATACACAGTGTTTTGGGATATGGGAAGGGATGGGGAAAAATTTGGAACTCAAATTTTGTGGAAATGAATGCTGAAAACTAAAAGTAAATAAACATTGAAAACAAAAGATGAAGTTTTCAGGTAGTCCAATAATTTTTATATTGTCTCTCTTGGATATGTTTTCTGTGTCAGTAGTTTCTCCAATGTGATATTTAACATTATCTATTATTTTTTCATTCTTTTAGATTTGTTTTGTAATTTCTTTATTTCTTGTAGAATCATTATCTTTCATTTGCTTCATTCTAACTTCGAAGGAATTATTTTCTTCGGTGAGCTTTTAGGCATCCTTTTCCACTTAACCCATACTGTTTTTTAAAGTATTTTCTTTTCGTTAGCTTTTTGAACCTCTTTTATCATTTGGGTTAGTCCATTTTAAAAGATTTTATTTTCTTCAGTATTTTGAGGGGTCTCAAGAAAGCTGTTCACTAGTTTTGTATAATTTTCTTGCATCACTCTCATTTGTCTTCCCAATTTTTCTTCTATCTCCCTTACTTGGTTTTCAAGATCTTTTATGGACTGAGAACTATTCATTTTTTTTTTTGATATTTTCATATTTTACCTGTAGGAACTTTGACTTTATCATCTTTTTCTGGTTGTATGTTTTGATCTTCTTTGTCACCAAATTAAGATTTTATAGTCTGAGGCTTTATTTTCCTCTGTTTACTCATTTCCTGGCCAATCATTTGACTCTATAACGCTTTATTAAGGTCGTCATTTTTCCAGGCATCTGTAAGTTTAGGGGAGAGTTCCAGCAAGGGGAAGAGCCAAGATGGCAGAGTAGAAAGACTCATGTATGCTAGCTCTGAGCCCACAGCCCATAAATTTTCTGTAAAAAGAACTCCCCACAAGTTCTGGAGCAGTGCAAGTCATGCAGCAGCACAGTGGAAGAGATTTCCATTCTAGAGAGCCCTGAAAACCGACCCCAAAGGTCTGTCGTGCACCAGACAGTGGAGCTCACCCTTGCACTGCACTGGTCACATGGCCCAAGAGGAGTAGATCCAAGCAGGCTTCAGGGATGGAACCTCCAGCAGCCACGAAGGTCCCTCCACCCACAGGCACTTACAGGTCAGTGAGAGAGACTTCTGGGCTGGCCAAGAGGGAAGTGGGGTGTCTCCATGACTCGGGCCCCCTCAGGAAGCAGCAGCTGAGGCAGCAGCAGAGGCAGCGGCAGTCCTGGACTCCCAGAGCAGGCAGGAGCTCTGCTCCATTACTGAAGGTCTCTGCATAAACCCCCTGAGGGAACTGAGCCTGGAAGGTGGCCCTGCCCCCATCTGAGCACCAGAATTTAAGCTCACATTGGATAGCAGCCGTGCCCCCCACTGAAAGCCCTGAGGCTGGGGAGCAGCATTTGAATCTCAGACCCCAAGCACTAGCTGGGCGGATCTAGGCGGGGGTGGAGAGGAATCTCAGAAGTCAAGTAACTGGCTGGGAAAATGCCCAGAAAAGGGAAAAAAAAATAAGACCATAGAAGAGTACTTTCTTGGGGAACAGATGTTCCCGCCTTTCATTTCTGATGACAAGGAACAATGCTTACCATCAGGGAAAGACATAGAAGTCAAGGCCTCTGTACCCCAAACATCCAAAATAGATATCCAATGGGCTCAGGCCATGGAAGAGCTCAAAAAGGATTTTGAAAATCAAGTTAGACAGGTGGAGGAAAAACTGGGAAGACCAATGAGAGAGATGCAAGAAAAGCATGAAAAACAGGTCAATACCTTGCTAAAGGAGACCCAAAAAAATGCTAAAGAAAGTAACACCTTGAAAAATAGTCTCACTCAACTGGCAAAAGAGGTTCAAAAAGCCAATGAGGAGAAGAATGCTTTCAAAAGCAGAATTAGCCAAATGGAAAAAGAGGTTCAAAAGCTCACTGAAGAAAATAGTTCTCTCAAAATTAGAATGGAACAGATGGAGACTAATGACTTTATGAGAAACCAAGAAATCACAAAACAAAACCAAAAGAATGAAAAAATGGAAGATTATGTGAAATATCTCATTGGAGAGTTCAAGCAAGTCCCTACTTTTGCTCTGGCATCTTATCTCTGCTCCCACCCCCCAATAATTCTTTAAAATGAAGGAGAAAAATACCTAGAAGAAGAAAAAGGTAGAGGAGAAAGAAAAGAAGGTGAAGGGGGAAAGGAGGTGGAGAAATGTCTGAAAGAGAAAAAAGTGGAGGAGCTAGTGACAGAGAGGAAGAGGGGAGAAGAATGAGCTCTCTGTGAATGGTCCCAATTATTTCTGTGAAACATGAGGAAGGTCCTCAGCTAAGAATGCAGAGCAAGGGAGCAATGTGAAGCTTGAGAGGGGAAAGAAAATGGAAGAGCCATTGTGTAGAGTAGCTACCACATAACTAAGTGGTGTTAGAGGTTTGTTTTGCATTCTGGTTGTCCTGATTCTGAGTGTAACACCATGCCCTCTGTCTGATATGCCCTAAAAAATTTCTAAAAATCTACAAAGAATAATTCTTGAAAATACACGTTTGCCTTCATCTCGGCTTATTGAACCCAGAATGGACAACTAAAAGAAGAACTAATTGAGATAAAAACCATAGAATTTAAAACTCAAAGAGACCTCAGATGACATAAAGTTTAAACCTTCATTTTTCAACTTGGAAGCAGTAACAATTACTAGCTTTCAAAGCACATCTGACACTTCTTAAGTGTTGGTCTAAGAACATGTCATTTAATATGTATAAGTTTCCGTTCCTCTCATCTGTAAAATGGGGACAATGATGCTTAAAGTCATTACATCAAAGTTACTCTAACATTAACTGTATGCAAAGGTGTTGTAAGAGTTTAAGTTACAGGTCCACTATCAAGCTAATCAAGAAGCAAAACCAGGATTTAAACCTGTTCTTTGTCCCAATTTGGTGTTTTCTCCAATGACTGAACTGACCACATTGAATATTTTCCCCTGGTTTAAAGGGGAATGGAAAGACTGAAACTCCTTTTGTTCTTGCCAGCACAGTGAGTCACAATGAATGAACTAGGACAGAGCCATCACCACTTTCCCTTTAGGAATTGTAAGTCCATTGATTCCAACAGTATTTTTAGCAACCTTTTGAATCCTGCCAGCTATGGAGAACAGTCTGAGATGTTCATGTATTACCATGTCTAGGTACTCCATCTATTCCAGAACATCATATATGCCTGCTTCCTTGGAAGAGATCAAAGAAATTTATGTGTACTAAGGTGACATATCATATCCAGATTTCACTCATTTCATCTTTGTATGAGTCTATACCAAACTCCAAATAGCTGTAAAAGGAAATGGTAAATCACTCCAATATTTTGCCAAGAAAACCCCCCAAAAGGCTCATGAAGAATATGAAACAACTGAAAATAGTGGCACAACAACCACAACAACATACTAATCCAATTGTAGGTCTGGTCACGAGATGTTGCAGTCATAACTTCTGAAGAAAAGATATAAAAATATTTTTACTATTGAACTTATTGAATGTTGAGGTCCCCGCATTAATGAAATGATTCAAAACTTCAGAACTCTGTCAGTGAGATTTGCATCCATATAAATGTTTGCACAAAATGAGCCCATTAGAGCCATGACAAAACTTTTGAACCTCAGTGAAAGTAAATTGCCCTAAGATGGAACCTTTTCTTCTCCTATTCTTCCAGGTTATTTCTTGGAACAAAGCAGGCCAACTATGAAATTGAGGGCGGCACAGTAGGCAAAATTTACCTTAGTCAAATTTACTTTAGATGCACTTGAAGCCTGAGTAGAGACTTTCTGTGTCTTCATTGCTCCCCAGCTTCCACATCTTGTCATCTCTACTTATCCTTTTAAAAATGAATAACTTCTGTCAAGACACTACAAGTCCTTACTCTAAGCTCACCATCAATGTTAGAATTCTCTGAAGGTATTTCATAACAGTTTAGCATTTTATACCTCTCATAGACTTTACAATAAGAAAGACTCAAAGGGATCCATCTGCAATGATAGAATTTAAAAGAGATACTTGGGATGAATGTAGAGAGGCTTTTCCAGTATCCCTAGCAACAAATAACATAGACAGTTATCTATTTTCAAGGACAACTGTGATCATATCATCTAGTTCTGACACTTCTGTATAGTTTAGAGAAAATTATAAAACTTGGGAAACAGTATGGGGGAATTACTGTTTAGTAGTCACCACCTGTATCCAAGAAAAAAAAATATCATGGTAACCTGCAGAATAACAAAGAAAATAGGTAACATGCCAAAAAGATCTGATCCCAAACCAAAATAAGACAGAATCTATCCGCATTTGCTTATGTACCCTAGGTTGTTCTCAGAACCATTAGAAGGGTTAAGATTTGACTTTACCAGATGGTCAATGAGATGTACAGAGAAACTTTTATGAATGTTTCTCTTTATAATTCCTACAGTCACCACTGTAGCTTAGAAACTCATCACTATCTAAATAGACTATTCTGGGGAGTGGAGCCAAGATGGCAGAGTATAAATATGCTAGCTCTTCCCTTACAGCCCATAAAATACCTATTAAAAAAAAGACTCTCAAGAAATTCTAGGGCAGAACAACAGAGTGGAGGAGATTTCCAGCCCGGGGTAACCTGAAAGGCCAATGGGAAATGTCTGTTGCACCGGACAAGGAGCAGAGCCTAGCCCAGCAGCTCTGGGAAGAGGATGAGAGCAGGTCTTGGGTGGAATCCCCAATCACAATAGCAGCAGCTTGCAGATGCCTCAACCCACAGGTGCCAAAGATCAGTGACAGGGTTTTTTCAGCTGGCTGAGAAGGGAGAAAGGCCTTCTATGCATAGCTCTGGCCTTAGGCTGTGGCCCACAGAGGTCCCACTGGACAGGCTGCAGCAACTTCCACGGCAGCCTGCATCCATTGTTGGATTGTAAAACCCATGGGGGTTCTGAGAAGCTGATTCTTACCTCAGCCCTGTGTAGAAACCCTGCTCCCACCTAATACTCCTGAGGGATTTGAGCAGCTGATTTTTATCTCACACTGAATGGCAGCCCTGCCCCTGCAGCTTACCTGGATCTCAGACCACAGTGTTGGTTTGGCTGAACTGGAGGCAAGGGGGTTGTGAAGACAAAACTCTATTACTCAGCTTCTGGGCACAAAAATTTCTGATTACTCGCAGACCAGTGTACACACTTGATTGTACCACCTTAGGGGAACTGAGATATTACAGATGCCCACAGTATATCCTACTCCATCAGGACCAAAAAGTCAAGCAACTGCTTGGGAAAATGCCCCCAAAAAAGGAGAATAAAAATAAGATTATAGGAGGTTACTTTCTTGGTGAACAGATATCTTCTCCCATTCCTTCTGATGAGGAAGAATAGTGCTTACCATCAGAGAAAGACATAAAACTCAAGGCTTCTGTATCCCAATATTCAATAGTCTCAGGCCATGGAAGAGCTTAAAAAGGATTTTGAAAATCAAGTAAGAGAGGTGGAGGAAAAACTGGGGAGAGAAATAGGAGAGATGCAAGAAAAGCATGAAAAATGGGTCAACACTTTGCTAAAGGAGACCCCAAAAAATGCTGAAGAAAATAACACCTTCAGCCATTTGAATCTCAGACCCCAAGCATTAGCTGGGCAGATCTAGGCGGGGGTGGACAGGAATCTCAGAAGTCAAGTAACTGGCTGGGAAAATGCCTAGAAAAAGGAAGAAAAATAAGACTATAGAGAGTTTTTTTGAACAGATGCAAATGATCCCAACTTTCGGATCTGACAACGACGAGGACATATTCTTGCCATCAGGGAAAGATGTGGAGGGTGGGGCCTCGGTACCCCAGACATCCCAGGGGGATGTGGGGTTGACTCAGGCCTTGGAAGAGCTCAAAAAGGATGTTGAAAAGCAAGTTAGACAGGTGGAGGAAAAACTGGGAAGAGAAATGTCAGAGATGCAGGAAAAGTATGAAAAACGGGTCAATACCTTGGTAAAGGAGACCCAAAAAAATACTGAAGAAAATAACACCTTGAAAAATAGGCTGCCTCAATTGGCAAAACAGGTTCAAAAAGCCAATGAGGAGAAGAATGCTTTCAAAAGCAGAATTAACCAAATGGAAAAAGAGGTTCGAAAGCTCACTGAAGAAAATAGTTCTCTCAAAATTAGAATGGAACAGATGGAGTCTAATGACTTTATGAGAAACCAAGAAATCACCAAACAAAACCAAAAGAACGAAAAAATGGAAGAGAATGTGAAATATCTCATGGGAAAAACAACTGACCTGGAAAATAGATCCAGGAGAGACAATTTAAAACTTATGGGACTACCTGAAAGTCATGATCAAAAAAAGAGCATAGGTATCATCTTCCATGAAATTATCAAGGAAAACTGCCCTGACATTCTAAAACCAGAGGGCAAAATAAGCATTGAAAGAATCCATCGATCACCACCTGAAAGAGATCCAAAAAAAGGAACTCCTAGGAACATTGTGACCAAATTCCAGAACTCCCAGGTCAAGGAGGAAATCTTACAAGCAGCTAGAAAGAAACAATTCCAGTATTGTGGAAATACAATCAGGATAACTCAAGATCTAGCAGCTTCTACATTAAGGGATCGAAGGGCATGGAATAGGATATTCCAGAAGTCAAAGGAACTAGGACTCAAACCAAGAATCACCTACCCAGCAAAACTGAGTATAATACTTCAGGGGAAAATGTGGGCTTTCAATGAAATAGAGGACTTTCAAGGATTCTTCATGAAAAGACCAGAGCTGAAAAGAAAATTTGACTTTCAAACACAAGAATGAGAAGAAGCATGAAAAAGTAAACAGCAAAGAGAAGTCTTAAGGGACTTATCAAAAGTGAACTGTTTACATTCCTACATGAAAAGACAATATTTGTAACTCTTAAAATTTTTCAGTATCTGGGTAGTTGGTGGGACCACACACACACATAAACACACACGTACACGTGTGCACGCACACACACATACACACATGCACACACATACAGAGACAGAGAGCACAGATTGAACTGAATAGGAGGGGACCATATCTTAAAAGAAATTAAGGTAAATGGTGAGAGAGAAATGTAGTGGGAGGAAAGAGGGTGAAATGGAATGGGGTAATTATATGTCATTTAAGAGGCAAGTAGGAGACTTCTTAGGGAGGGAAAAAGAGGAGAGCTGAGAAAAAAAAAACAACTAGTTTACCCTCATCATATTTGACTAAAGGAAGGAATAAAATGCACACTCATTTTGGTATGAAAACCTATCTTACAGTATAAGAAAGTGGGGGAGAAGGTGATAAGCAAGGTGGGGGATGATGGAAGGGAGGGCAAAGGGAGGAGGGAGCAATTTGAAGTCAGCACTCGGGGAGGGATAAGATCAAAAGACAGAAGAGAAACAATGAGGGGCAGGGCAGGATGGAGGGTAATTCAGTTAGTCTTACACAACACGACTATCAAGAAGTCATTTGCAAAACTACACAGAAATGGCCTATATTGAATTGCCTGCCTTCCCAAAGGGAATGGGTGGGGAGGGAGGGATGGGGAGAATTTGGAACTCAAAGTTTTAGGAACAACTGTTTAGTATTGTTGTTGCTACTAGGAAATAAGACATACAGTTAATGAGGAATAGAAGGTCATCTGGCCCTACAGGACAAAAGAGAAGATGGGGACAAGAGAAGGGAGGGATGACAGAAGAGAGGGCAGATTGGAGATAGGGAAAATTAGATTGCTTGGGGTATTGGGATGGGGGGAGGGGATAAAAGGGGAGAAAATTTGGAACCCAAAATTTTGTGAAAACGAATGTAAAAAGTTAAATAAATAAATAAATATTTAAAAACAAAAAGAAAAGAAAATAACACCTTCACAAATAGGCTAACTCAACTGGCAAAAGAGGTTCAAAAAGCCAATGAGGAGAAGAATGCTTTCAAAAGCAGAATTAGCCAAATGGAAAAAGAGGTTCAAAAGCTCACTGAAGATAATAGTTCTCTCAAAGTTAGAGTGTAACAGATGGAGGTTAGTGACTTCATGAGAAACCAAGAAATCACAAAACAGAACCAAAAGAGTGAAAAAATGGAAGAGAATGTGAAATATTTCATTGGAAAAACAACTGACCTGGAAAATAGATCCAGGAGAGACAATTTAAAAATTATGGGACTACCTGAAAGTCATGATCAAAAAAAGAGCCTAGACATCATCTTTCATGAAATTATCAAGGAAAACTGCCATGACATTCCAGAACCAGGGGACAAAATAAATATTGAAAGAATTCACAGATCACCTTCTGAAAGAGATCCAAAAAAAGGAACTCCTAGGAACATTGTGGTCAAATTCCAGAATTCCCAGGTCAAGGAGAAAATATTGTAAGCAGCTAGAAAGAAACAATTCAAGTACTGTGGAAATACAATCAGGATGGCACAAGATCTAGCAGCTTCTACATTAAGGGATCGAAGGGCTTGGAATAGGATATTCCAGAAGTCAAAGAAACTAGGACTGAAATCAAGAATCACCTACCCAGAAAAACTGAGTATACTACTTCCATGCAAAAATGATCTTTTAATGAAATAGAGAACTTTCAAGGATTCTTGATGAAAAGACCAGAGCTGAAAAGAAAATTTGACTTTCAAACACAAGAATGAGAAGAAGCATGAAAAGGTAAACAGCAAAGAGAAGTCATAAGGGACTTACCAAAGTTGAACTGTTTACATTTCTCTATCGAAAGACAATATTTGTAATTCTTGAAACTTTTTTTCAGTATCTGGGTAGTTAGTGGGATTACACAGAGAGAGAGAGATAGAGAGAGACAGAGAGAGGGAGGGAGGGAGAGACAGAGACAGACAGAGAGCACAGGGTGAGTTGAATAGGATGGGATCATATCTTTAAAAAATGAAATTAAGGGATGAGAGAGGAATATATTGAGAGGAAAAAAGGAGAAAGGGAGTGGGACAAATTATCTCTCATAAAAGAGGCAAGTAAAAGACTTTTCAGTGAAGGGACAAAGGGGGAAGGTGAGAGAAAAAACATGAAGCTTACTCTCATCACATTTGTCTAAAGGAAGGAATAAAATGCACACCCATTTTAGTATGCAAACATATCTTACAATACAGGAAAATGGGGGAGAAGGGGATAAGCAGGGCGGGGGGGGGGAAGATGGAAGGGAGTGCAATGGGAGGAGGGAGCAATTTGAAGTCAACGCTCTTGGGGAGGGACAGGATCAAAAGACAGAATAGAAACAACGCGGGGCAGGATAGGATGGAGGGAAATATAGTTAGTCTTACAGAACATGAATATTATGGAAGTCATTTGCAAAACTACACAGATATGGCTTATATTGAATTGCTTTCTTTCCCAGTGGGGATAGGTGGGGAGGAAGGGAAGAAGAGAAGTTGGAACTCAAAGTTTTAGGGACAACTGTCGAGTATTGTTCTTGCATACAATTAGGAAATAAGAAATACAGGTAATGGTGTATTGACATTTATCTTGTCAGGACAAAAGAGAAGATGGGGATAAGGGAAGGGAGGGATGTTAGAAGATAGCGTAGATTGGTGATAGGGGTAATTGGAATGCTTGGCATTTTGGGGTGGGAGGAAAGAAGAAATGAGGAGAAAATTTGGAACTCAAAATTTTGTGAAAGTGAATGTTGAAAACTTAAAAAAATAAATTTAAAAAATAGACTATTTTACTACATTCTCAAGGCTAAACCCTACCATCATAGGGAAATGACTGTTTAAGTATTACCTTAATGGGAATTATTCAATTCTGTCCAAGAGTAATGGAGACATGTGATCTTAGAGAATCAAAAAAGATGTTCCTGAGTATGGACAAACTCTAATGTTTGTTGTTCATTCATAAGACCTTTTATTTTCTGACACCAGGAAGAGTTTAGAATCTCTGTTATCAGTCACAGGAGAGATTGAATGAGCATCTGAGTAAAAGAGATGAGAGTAGGGAAGGGAGAACATGCAAGGGACCAGAAAACTATATGAAAGGAAGGAAGAGGAAAGAGAGTAAATGAGGAGTAGAGACCCAAAATCACAAATCTATTTAGTATCAGAAGAGATAAGAAATGAGTACCATTATGCAGAGGAAGGGCTATAAGTGGCTGTGTAAACAGAGAACAAATAGGCTTTTTTTTCAGAATTTTACTAGTACAACCTCAAGGAAACCTACAATATGCCTTTGTCTTTTCAAACCATGACCATGCTCAATAATGGGCAAATGCATAATCAGCACAAGTGATTTTGACAAAGTTTCCACTAGGACATGAGACAACCAGGTGAATAAGCAGTTAGAGAGGGGAAATACTTCTCTCACTCCTTGAGTTCCTTCTACATGCCACATATTAATTAGCACTATATAATTGGGTATGTATTTTGTCCCATCTATGAGGCTGTAAATTAGTTGAGAGCTTGCAAGGTGTCTTATCTCTCTTTGTACTTCCAGAGGCACAGATTACAAGGTCTGGCAAATATTAAATAGTAAGAACAAAGGAACGCAGAGTTAAATCTGGAAATGAGCTTAAAGGCCACCAAGTGACATTGCTTCATGTTACAAAAATTCCTCAAAAATATTTGACAATTGAAATTGAATAAAAAGTAAAGTGAGCTAGGGTGAACATCAAGTAAAATGAAACCCCAGTTGTGTTTGCTCTACTCTGAAGATAAAGAATGCAACTAATTATAATGTACATATATTCTTATTCCAAACATTGGAGACACCTACTTACCATTCATGAATTTTTGTTTCATTATTCTTCAATTTTTATTCATTTATTCTACAAAATATCAGTTGCATCTTTTAAAAAATATATTGCAGTGAGTTTTTCAAAGGAACAAGTAGTAGAAAGAGTGCTGAAGAAAAAAATCCCTATGAAGCTGTAGAATTTTATGAGAGATACTATCAGCTTTATCTACAGTGTAGATGGGGAGGTGATACTAGAAGTAAAGATTGTAATAGGGCTTAATAATTTCCTTTATGACATCAATGATTATCTGTGAACTGGTAGGGGTCAATGAAAAATCCAAAACAAACCCAGGGATACGAACACAATTATAAGACACTTTTTTGCACAAATAAAGTCAGATCTAAGTAAGTGGAAAAACATCAGTTGTTCATGGGTAGGCTGACCTAATATAATAAAAATGACAATTCTGCCTAAATTAATTTACTTATTTAGTGCCATACCAATTAAACTATCAGATAATTATTTTCTAGAGCTGGATAAAATAATGTCAAAATTCATTTGGAAGAACAAAAGGTCCAGAATATCAAAGGGACTAATGAAAAGAAATGCCTGGGAAGGTGGCCTAGCGCTACCAGACCTCAAATTGTATTATAAAGCAGCAATTATCAAAACTACTTGGTATTGGCTAAGAAATAGAGAGGTAGACAAGTGGAATAGACTTGGCACTCAAGACACAGTAGGCAAGGAATATAGCAACCTCCTGTTTGATAAACCCAAAGACCCCAGCTTCTGGGATAAGAACTCACTGTTCGACAAAAATTGCTGGGAAAACTGGCTAACAATGTGGCAGAAATATTATTTTCACTTGATAAATTATTTTTCACTGACTGAACCACAGTTAGTGAGTGTTGCATGGATGAATATCCAACAAAGGAGGTTGAGAAAGAATGATCAGAGAAATAAGAAGAGGACCAAGAATAGCAGAATCACAAAACGCAGAAGAGAAAACATATGAACAGAAAAGATGGATAACTGTGTCAAATGTTGCAATGGAGTCAGGAAAGATTAAATCAAAAAGAAATCATTAGATTTGACATTTAGGAGAGGAGTAATGGAGATGGAGCTAAGATAGCAGAGAAGTAAGAGGTACAAAGAGCTCCTTCCACCCAAACAAGTCTTGAAAATGCACCAGATTCACTCCAAGAAGGAGGGGGTAAATGTCATATTGAGTAATTTTCCAACCCAGATTGGTATAGAAAGAGAGATAAATGTTTTTAGATATGGGCTAGAAATTAGCCCTGTGGAACATTCCAACAAGTAGAGACTTTGCCCAAGAGGAATAAAGGTCCTAAACTGACACTGGGACAGGGTGATCTCATGCAGGGTCCAAGAACATGTGCCAAGTGGCAGATTGCTGCTTCCTACACCTTTCTGAGTCACAGGTCTAGTGAGGACTATGGGAGGGACCAATATCTAGATGAGAGGACCTGTTGAGCAAAAGAGAATCAGAAGCAAACAGAAACAATGTGCCCCCGACTTCAGGAAAAAAGTTTGTTCTCAGCTCTAATTTTTAGACCAATCTGAAATGTCTCAGTTCATCAGCAGCCTATTGTGCTTAGACCCAAATACAGTTTGGGAACCTGCAGAGCTCAGACCTCACTATGACAAGGACAAAAGGGAGGAATGATCAGACTTTGCTCTGGATAAAACCACATAGAGCATGCAAAGTTTGCAAGTTTCTAGCTTGAAATGGCCGTTGGAGCCCGGAGTAACAAAACAACCAATAACCCAGTACAACAGAACCAACTCTGGCTTTTCTTCCAGAAGTGTAGAAGCTGGACCTAATGTAAAGCCTGAAGTCAGGAAGTTGAGAAAATGAACAAACAAAAAGAACCCCATAATGAAAAGCTATTATGGTGACTGATATTCAAAACACAAACCCAAAAGAGAGTGAGTCCCAAAAATCTACAACTCAAAGGAAAACACAACTTGAGCATAAATTCAAATACAATTTCTAGAAGACATAAAGGAAAAAATACTAAATTGAATGATGAATTGGAAGACTACAGAGTTCAAAATAGGAAAAGATAAAGAAAATAGGAATAAAAGTAGCGTCATCAGTTGTAAGTGGTTTTCTCATGGGGTTTAGCCTCAGAGGAGAAAATCCAATCATGTTGTCCTTTAAACTTGCTCTATTAATTAAAAAGTCAAGAGAATAACTCTACAAGAAGGTATTTCAGTTTCCAGGAAAGGATATCAGGAGAGAGGCTTAGAGAAGGAGGATCATCTAATGTTTCTTAGATTCTTACAGCTGTGGCCATAATAGTTACTCTTTCTGAGTAACAGACTTGCTTTTGTTGCTTCCTTCTGAACATTCTTCACTAAAATATCCTCATAATTAGTTTATGATGGTAAACATCTAAATACCAAATGACAATAGGCACATGTGGAAAATCCAGTTCCAGAATAAACCAGATTTGCCAAATGAGGAGTAGTTTGATATTTCAAAAATTCATTTTTATCTTTTAAAATATAAAAAAATTCTAGGACAACAGAAGCAGCACAACATCAAGGCCATCTAGTCAAACTATTTCATTTCAAAAATGAGGAAAGTGCAATCAGGGTGGATAAGTGTCCTGTTCTCCTAATTGTCAAATCTAATCATTTCTTTTTAATTTAATCCTTCCTGACTCCATTGCAGCATTTGACACAGTCACTCAGGTAATGGCATCAAAGCTGAGATGGGAGATCAGATTTTCTAACTCCAAAGGCACTGCCCTTTCCATTGTACCACAAAAAAGTAGGAAACAAAATTTATGGGCCTATTAATTAAGCTTTAACTGGAAAAATCATTGGAAGTTTGGGGACTTTTTGCTCTCCCCCTAGACCCAATCTTCTAAAATCTAACCAATGTCCATTATTTTACCTCCTTGAATTTCCACTTGAACATGCTGAAAACAACACAATTCAAATTCTCTTTGGTCATCTTCAGTAATTGAGATAGCACTCTCTAAAATCCCTGCTCAACCAAATTATAAGAGAAAAAAGGTTACAAAGCAAGACCACTCATGCAATGAGTCTTTGGACTAGAGCTAGAGATTCAATATACTTTTCAGGATATTGAACTAATTATTTTCAAAAAAACTATAGCTTGTTAACTGACTCTTTGTAGCCCTTGCACCTTGTTGGTAAGGATTTTCTTTTCTTAGTTCTTAGAAGTGGTGACTATCATCCCTGAAAGAGTAGTTTCCAGACTGAATTCTACGGAAGTTGCTTCCCAGGATAATGACTAAGTGAGAAGCAATGCTAGACCATAAGTTGTGGAAAAATTCAGATGGGTATAAGAGTTGCTTCATGTGGGAACTTTTATGCCAATGAAATCACAGATCTAGTAATTATTCACTAGAGGACTGAAGGAACAGAACCTAAAAGGAAATTCCCTTTGAATCAATGACTAAATCTGCCAGACAGAGTTAATAACATCGACAGCCCTCTGGCAGGATCAAGTATAAAACATTCAGTGAATACTATTACTCACTGAACTACAACACTGAAGGACAGGTGCGCTATGATTTATCTTTGCAAAATCTGAGGACTACAAAGAATCAGAAGATCCTCAGCTCCACCTAAGAGTCCAAGACTGACATTTTAGAGATGAGGAAACTGAGGCCTAAAGAAAATTACTGATTTAACCAACATCACATAGGTAATAAGCATCAGAGCTAGCATTTGTCCCCAAGTTTCCTGAATCGAGAGCAAATCCTCTTTCCACTGTCCAAAATTAATAAAGAACTCATAGAAACTCACTTTGCATTAACAAAGAGCAGTACTAAAGAAAGGAAGAGGTCCTGGTCCCAGAATTCCCAGGTCCTTAAGGAGCTTCTGTGTCCAGGTCCCATATCTGTGAAGGAAGGAAGTGAAGGAAAAATAGGAAGACATTGGAGACAAGGCAAAGGCCAAAGACATAAATAGTGCAGTCCACTTGTCAGTAATCAAAAGGGAAAGAGCTATAAAATTAAGGCAAGGTTTGATTCACTCAAAATCAGATGCCAAAGGGGCACTTCCAGAAATACTTCATGGCTTCCACAAACATCCTGAGATATGACACAACGCAGCTGAGAGTCCATTAAGTCTAAACTAAGTCTCAGAAAGGTCTGAGACAACACATTAGGTGTACATAAGTTTGGCAAGCCTCAAGTAAACCATCATCAACACTGCTGCTAGAATACATTCATCCTCTGCCTGGACTCATTCTGTCATTACTACAGTTGAACTCTATTGTGCTGTAACTAGGACTAAGGCTTTGTCTCTAGACTAGACTCAGTCCACGGTCAATTCACCTTCCACACAACCAAGACATATGAGAACATGGGCCTTGGACATGAAACCCTCCTCACTTGTGTGCAACTCAGATCTGGTGCCTCAGACAGCAGACCACTCATCTTTAGAACCAGAAAACCGGACACCACAATTTCCAGTATTTTTCACTCAACTTAATGATCTAGCCTAACACCAAACACTTAGATACCACATCTCTTTCTTTTAGGGCCTTATATACAGGAAGAGCTATTTACACCATTCCTAGTATACCCTCCCTCCTAGATACTAGAAAGAGAAATGACTGATAGTGATGGCTAGTATACTCCAGCTACTTTCTATTCCATTTGATAGAGAATTTCCATATCACTAAGAAAAAAATCACCCACTTTCCTGACCACTATTTCTCATTCTCTTTTCCCTACATATCATAGTCCTACCCCTCTTGGGTAGTAATCCAGCTCTGCCCAACTCTCCTATTGTGTCCTCTGGATCTGCATTCTATTATCAACACATTTCCTTTCATATCCTGGGTTCTCATGCCCTTGAGTATACTAGTCCTGGTGGAAAACTGAATGTACTCCTCTCTTGTTCCTTATTACCAGCCCGAGACCCTTTCTCTGGCATCATTTAGCAATTTGTCCTTTGAATTTCATTCTTTTCAGGTATACCTTCCCCAATACAAGAGAGCTGGATTACAGCTCTCTTTTCTCAATCACTTCAGACACTTATTCACTCTTCCTCTACAAATCTAACCCTGCCCTGCTAGGTAACATCGATATTCAGTTAGTCCCCAAAACACCCTGACCTCCCTATTCCTTAATCTAAACTTCCTTTTCTCATTCCATCATTTCCCATCAGTCACATAAAGAGATTATCACAACTTTGATCTCATTGTCACCCCAAGTCTTGAACAACTACAGTCAAGGATTCTAAAATTACTTTGTCTGACCACATATTATAATTTCTTTTCTCTCCACATATCATTTTTCATATTCCTACTCTTCATCTTTACCTTGAACTCTAGTCTCCATCCACCATTCTGCATCCTCCTAGACTCACTTTTGTAAAAATGATGATAATTCTGTATTAACAAGCATTTTCTCACTCTCCCTCCATTTTCAGTTCTCTCTCTTTCTCTCTCTCTCTCACACACACACATACATACATACACACTGAAAAGATAAAAGTAAACAAAACCACTATAACAAAAAAAAAATGCCATTAAAACACATTCCCCCATTGTCCTTATCCAAAAATGCATGTCTCCCTATGCACAGCTCATCAATATTGTAAGTGGAGAACATTCTCAAACATAAATACTTTGGAATCATAATTTATCATTAGGATGATCAAAATTCTTAAGTTTTTCAAAATTGATGATTTAAAAAATATTATAATGCTAATTATTGTCATGGTACTCCTCACTGTGCTCAGAAATCATTCCAAAGTGAAGTTCAAACCAAACCTTTCTCCAATCCTTTCTCATGTTTGAATTTCTACTTTCACATCCAGGTATAGAATATGTTCCCTCCATTCCTCTTCTTTTCTTCCTCTATATATCCATTCTTTTCTCCCTCTATATATCCATTCTTTTCTCCCTTTCCTTTCTCCTTGAAGATCATCAAAGCATTAAATAATTACTCCCAAGGTCTCCATCTTATTTGGCATTTCTATGATCCCATCTCTCACTATAGTTCTTATGAGATATTGCATTGCATCTCTTCCTCAGTTGGAATGTAAAAACTTCATCCGTAAAAGACTTCATTCTTTTTCAATTGCTCAGCTTTTTTATATTTCTCTTTTTGTGGTTTAGAGATTCTACTTTAATCTGGTCTTTTCTTCAAGAATGTTATATTTCTCTATTTCATCAGCAATCCGTTTTCCTCCAGTACAATTAAACTCAGTTTTATGGTGTAAGATATTCCTTCTAAATGTATATCATTTTCTTTAAGGAACACCATATACTGCACTCTCTGCTCCTCTTTAATATAAGTTGTTGAATCTTACAAGGTCCTGTCTATAGCTATTCAGTTCTTAAATTCATTCTTTCTTTGGAACCTTTGGATGTTGGTTCTGACATTCCAAGGAGTTTTCATTTAGACATCTCTTTCCAGAACTGTCTGGTGAATTCTTTCAATTTTGACTTTACCCTTAGTAAATAACGTCTAGTTCAGAGATGGGGAAACTGTGGCTTCAAGGTCACATATAGCCATCTAGGTCCTGTAGTAGCCCTTTGACTGAATCCAAACTTCACAGAACAAATCCACTTAATAAAAGTATTTGTTCTGTAAAACTTTAATTCAGTCAAAAGGCCACACCCAAGGACCTAGAAAGCCACATGTGGTCTCAAGGCTACAGGTTCCCCACCCCTGGTCTAGCTGAATGACATACACACTTTTTTCTGGTCATGATTTTCAAATAGTCCATTGATTCTTAAATGATTATTCCTTGATTTGTTATCCAATTCAGTTTATATTCATATATATGTATATATATATACATATATATAATGTTGTATCTTTTATTGCCAAACAGATAATTCCCTTTCTAAGTTTCTCCTTGAAAGTTCTCATTTCTTTACCAGTTTCTTCCTCTGTCACTCAATTCATTTATAGTGCCATTTTAAATTCACTTTTTAGATCTTAAATTCATTTCTTCTAGGAATTTTAACTGATTTTATGGCCAAACTGATTTTCTTTGAGGCCTTGTTCATGTATATTTTTGAGTTGTTTTCCTCTTTTAGTTTATGGCTCAGGTGTCCTTGTTCTCCTACTAATTCTTATCTTTTTTGTTTGATTAGTCATTCTTCACTCATATGTCCTAGGTGACCTGGCATTGCAGACCTCACTAGGTGACCTTTTAGAACTGAGTCTTTGATGATAGCCCCTTTGGAATCTCTCATACTACTTTCCTATACAGGGTATTAAGTCCACAGTATATTCACCTAGGGACTTTTGGAAATATGTCCCTGCTAAGCAGTTTGTCCCAAGCCCCAAGTTACTTGTCTGTGTTCGAGTTGAGTTCAAGATCATCTCTAGGTGTCCACATGCTACAGATCTATTTCACAGTTTTTGGTTGTTGATTTCAGGCTCCCTCTCTCTACCCTGGAATGCAGGTTGAATTTGTGGATAGAGTATTAGTGTATTCCTAGGCAGTCTACTTCTCCTATCTTAACCTCGTTTCTCATCCTACAAAGGAGGGAAAAATTGATGGAGTTATAGTATATAATCCCCAAGGTCCTTCCTACATTTTATAACCTATGCATCTGTAAACACTGTATTACATCATTACCTTTACCCAGCAGGGTTTAAAGAAGCACATATAGGCAGTTTTAGCTTCCAGTATGGGACTTAGGGTGATTGAATCATAAATCAAGAGTTGTAGGTAGCTTCAGAGTCCATCTTCAAGGGAAACTGAAGCTCAGCAATTTTAGCTCCTTGACCAAGGTCTCACAGGTAAGTGAACATCAAGAGAAGGATCTGAATTTGGGAGTCTCACCCCAGAGCTCATCATTTTCATTTACTAGCTGCTTCCTAAGCCATCAGTGTTGTTGTAATTTTGATATGTAATTGCAGAAGGATTCCACAGCATGTGATATTGACACTTCCCCAGATCTATGATTTTCTGGTGTTACCTGATCACTCTGAGAAAGAAATTTGTATATTAAAATTATGATCTTAAACTATTCCCCTTTTAAATAACACCTTGTTTTTCTCCAACCTGGTCAATTTTTATATCCACATGGAGAATTAGCTCTAAGTACTCACCTTTCACTTGCAAGGGGTTTTGAAAAATCTGGTGATCAAGGAGCACATGAAGATGAATTTCTACTTCCTGCTAAATTAGCATTATTCAGAGTCTACAGGAAGAAATAAAAAGGGAAATTTATGAAGTACTTCTGTGAATTTTTCTCTACCTTTTAGCAGTGACCCCCATGTCATTTTTGAGGTAAACTAACCAACCTGCCAGGAAATAAACAAAGACTTATGCATAAAACATATACAGGTATAGATATATATCTTATGGGGCATGATTAAAGGATAATCCTTGTAGGCATGAGAAACGTTTTTTTAAAAAAAAAAGGCAATAAATACCAAGATTGTGGGAGGAGGGACACAATATCTCCAGTTACGTCTCCATCATTTTTACTGTCCACCAATACTTTAAGTCTCTTCAACTCGTGGGGACTGTAGCACTAGACCTAATTTATAACTTGAATTTTTTATGTAAATTGTATTATTTATACAAATAAACTTCCTTCTTTGATATATCATTGCTATATTGACCAGTTTTCAAGTTCCCTGCCATAAAATGGGTTGTTTAAAAGGAACGGATCAGGTAGAACAGAAGTGCTCCTCCTAAGTCCTCTCTCTAACCCTCTGTCAAAGAAATATGTCACATAAAATATTTAGGATCAGGCTGATGGAAGATTCCTTGTTTTGGTCAAGAACAACATTGGTAAATAAACTATAACTTTTGGGACCTAAGAAGATATCTTTTAAATTCTCTAGGTCTGAAAAATAAAATAATAGAGAATAAATTTGAAAGAAAAGAGAAAAATGAGCAACTGTTATAAACTCTAGGTTTAAAGACTTTGCTTTTAAATCACTTGACAATTAACAAAGGAATATTGTCAGTATTATTTTTATGGGAAAAGATAATAGAGCCTTTGATCAAGGAGTTTATAGCTCTCCCTTGGTACTTTTTCTAGCAAACTATGTCAGTTCCCTTATAGTAAAGAAATGAAAGAATTTTCAGTTACAAGTATCCTAAATAATAGGTACATTATGCAATGAGTAATAGCAACTAGAAACCAGTCATTGTAAAATGTCCTATGACAGTCCTAATGTAGTCTTAATCCCCTGGAAAATTGTAAGGTGGCAAGGGGAAGCAGGATCTCAATTACAGAAACAGGAGAGTCAGGAAGAGAACATATAAAGGACAGGTTCTAATACTCAAGCTTGGAATGATGTTCATTGCCATGCTGTCCAGTCACCTTTGTATTTTCTTTCTCTTTTCCTTTTCTACCTCAGTTCTTAATACCCCAACTTTGAGTGTTGCCATAATTTCTTGACAAATTCTGAAAGGATATATTGTCTGCAAATCAAGCCATAGAGTTAGAGGAACAGTCAAAAAATTAAGATACCATTGGGAAGTTTTATGAATCCCATACAAATCTTCATCTCTAAAGTTTCAGTGTTGACCTTTATTGTATTGTGATATTGTGAGAAAAAAATCTTTCGGTATCCACTTATGGTAAGCTAAGTTCAGAAAATAATAATTAACTTTTGCCAATTCCAAATGTGTAGTGACACAAAGATATCATGTTCTTTTCAGAAACAGTGATGACTAAATCATACTGGAGTTAAAGTTTAATTGAAGTCTAAAGTTCAAATCAAACAATTTGCACAAATTAAAAAACTTATACAAACAAATTCTTCTGGGCATTTTTACTGTCATATAGCAGTAACTACTGGAAATTGAGGGAATGCCCATCAATTTGAGAATGACTGAATAAGTTGTGGTATATGAATGTAGTGGAATATTATTATGCTATAAGAAATGACAAATAGGAGGACATCAGAAAAACCTGGAAAGGTTTATATGAACTGATGCTGAGTGAAATGAGCAGAACCAGGAGAATATTATACACAGTTACAGCCACAGTGTGTGAGGACTGTTTATAATAAATTTAACCTTTCACAGCAAAACAAGGACCTAAAACATTTCCAAAGGATTTGATGTAAAATGTCATTCACATCTAGAGAAAGAAATATAGAGTTGGAACTCAACATGAAGGAGACTGTTTTCTATTTTGTTATGTTTTGGTTTTGTTTTGATTTTTCTAGTGGTTTCTCCCATTCATTTTAATTCTTCTATGCAACATGACTAATGTTAAAATGTGTTTAATAAGACTGTGTGTGTAGAACTCATATAAGATTGCATGCCATCATGGGAATGTAGCAGGGAGGTAAGGGGAGAAAATTTAAAACTTAGGGAAGTGTTTGTTGAAAATCGAAAACAAAAAAAAATAATTATTAACAAAAAAATTGTTTACAACTTAAAAAAATGTTCCATTCATTCCTATGCTTTCTATACGATTTTCATAGGAATGGGTGTTGTATTTTGTCAAAAGCTTTTTCTGCATCCATTGAGATAATCATATTATTATTGTTATTAATATGATTGATATGATCAATCATATTGATACTTGTTCTAATACTGACTTAGCCCTACATTGTTAGTATAGGTACCATCTGGTCACAGTGTATAATTTTTGTGATATATCAGAGCAATCTCCTTGTGAGTAATTTATTTAAAATGTTTGCATTGATGTTCATTAAGAAAATTGCTCAATAACTCTCTTTCTCTGTTTTGTTTCCCTCGTCTCATTTTTGTGTCATCAAGAAATTTGGTAGGACTCCTTCTTTACCCATTTTTAAAATAGTTTATATGGTTTTGTGGTTAATTTTCCCTTAGATGGTTGATGGAATTCACTTGTAAATCCATCTGGCTTGGGGGATTTTTTCTTAGAGACCTCATTAATAGAGATCCTAACACTGAAGCAAAATCAAAGGATACTCCTTGGAGTCATCAGAAACCTTTCAGAAGTAAATTCAGGCAGCAAATATTGAAGTGACAGGAAGAGGTCATGATATCTCCAACTGACTCTTCATCAGTTTTAGTGCCCGTGGAGGACCTTGGTTCTCATCAACTTATGGAGATGTAGCAATAATATTAATTCATCAAATAAATTATTTTATCAGCAACAGTTTATTAAATACCTACTATGTACCAAGTACTGTATTTGACCCTTGGAATAAAAAGACAAAACCCCTACCTATGACAATTGTGCTGTATGTGCATGGGCAAGTCATCAGTGATAGAATCAAGAGAAAAAGAGGTGACCTTGGATTCATGAACCATAAGTTTGAATCCAGCATGTGCCACCTATGACTTCTGTGATCATGGAAATTTTGTTTATATCACCGAGCCTTACATTTCTCATCTATGAAATGAGAGAGTTGGATTTAGAAAGCTCAAGGTTTTCTTCCAACTCAAGATGAATCATATTTCAGTTTTAGAATTCTTATCTGAGAAATGGAAAAAATAACATATGCAGTGCCTCTCCCACAAGTTTGTTGTGAAATCCAAAATAAAGTAATTTGAAAGCCTTAAAAAATTAGTATTAGTTACTATTAAATAAATGTTAGCTAATAATTTTTTTCTTAGAGTTAATGTGAGAAAATATTGTGGGAAAATATTCTATTATGTTTTTTTCAGAAAATTTTATTATTAACTATTTTTTACTGTCCTTTGCAAACTAAGTAGAATAAGAAATAGTTATAGCATTCAATGTCCCAAAACACTGAGGTGAGATGAAAGTGTCCACCGTACGTTCTCTAGGAAACACTCAGGGTAGAAGACTCCAAGGAAGCCCCCACAAAGCTCCCAACCAAATCCCAGATGCTGCCCAAGATGAGGGCAATACTGTCAAGACAAATGAGCAGCCTCATCTACTGATTAGCTGCTAACTTCCACGTACTTATGGGGGAAATCTTTTCCTCTTCTTTCTTAAATCATATAATCATAGCACTATAGAGTTGAAAGGGACCTCAAAGGCCATCTTATATAGCATATACATGAACAAATATCTTGTTTATAAAATACCAAGCAAGTGCTCATCCAGCCTTTATTTGAAAGCTTCCAATGAAGGGAATCCACTACTTCCTGAGAAATCATGATTTCATTTCTAGGTTGTTCTAATCCTTGTGAATGTTTTACTTTCATCATCCGGGTAGTATGTGGAAGGAGAGATAATTTAAATCAAGATTCAGCTAGGAAATTTTGTGAAACTTCCTCAAATCTTGATCTCTGAAGACTTCTTTATGAATGTATCCTTGAAAAATAGAACTCATTGTACCCTTTAATGGTAAATTAAGTTAAGAAAATAATAATTAACCTTAGCTAGTTTGTCTAGCCAAACCAATAAAATCTGTGATAACCTTTGGTGGTCAGTTAAGTTCAAAAAACAATAATTAGAAAAACAGTTTTGAAAAGGTAATAATCAAAAGATATTGAATCCTTATCAGAAATGATGATAAAGCTGGAATAGAGTTGAACCTTAATTAAAAACAAAGTACAAAGTAAATAATCAACCAGTATTTAGTAAATGCCCATTTGTCTTATAAGGTACTGCACTGGGCACTTGAAATATAAAAGCCCTGACTCTGGCAAGATACCATACTAGGTACTTAAAATATAAAAATTCTGAGATTAGGTATATCTATATGATCACAAGCAAGTCATGAGACATAGTGCTATAAAAAAAATAGATAAATGTGGATACATGAAACTTGAGTTTGAACCCAGGTTCTGCAACTTAACCTGCATAATTTTGAGGAAATTATATAACATTTCTGGAGACCTCACTACTCCTTTAAAAAGAGAGAGAGGATTGGATTCAGGGAGCTTTGAGGTCCTTTCCAACTCTAGAAGAATTTTCTTTCAATGTTTGTATCCTCATCTATGAAATGGGAAGAATAACTATTTTTGGTACTTGCCTGAAAGGTTTGTTGTCAGACTCAGAAGAACTAAAGTATAACTTTAAATTATGCATAAATATTAACTCCCATTAAGACTATTCTCCACAAATGAGGCAAAAGTAGACATAGCTAAATCATTCAAGATATCAGAGTTGTGATAAGGGAAAAGTTCTCATGATATGTTCACTAGGAATCCTTCATGGAAACGTACATAATGGGAAGTTTCCACAGAAGTCAGACAGTACAATCAAAACCCAGATACTGGTCAGAGTGAGAACCATCTTTCCAAGGCAATTGAGTAGCCTCAGTGACCAATTAACTATTAACTTCCAACTACTGATAGGGAAAAACACTCTTCATCTTTTTTCCTTAAATCACATAATCATATGATTTCAGAGTTTAAAGGAACCTCAAACTCTTTTTACTATATCATATATATGAACTTGTTGTCTGCAGCATACCAAAGAAGTGTTCATCAACCCTTTGTCTGAATACCTCCAAAGAAGATGAATATACTACTCCTTGAATAAGCACATTTCCACTTATATTTAATTCTAAGCCTTAAGAATTGTCCCCTCCCATCAAACCAATATCTATAACGTTCATGGTTGGTTGGAATTTTTCTCTCCACTGCCATAAAGGTCAAATCTCATCCCTCTTCAATGTGCAAACCTTTGAACATTTGAAGACAGCTAGCATTCCCTTACCTACCTCTGCCTGAGCAAAATATCCTCGCATACTTGAAACGAATTTCACATAGCATGGCTTAAAAGTCCCTGCTAGTCTTGGTTGTCCTTGCATCTGGAGCAGCAATGTTGTTCAAAACACACTGAACAACATTGTTTCATTCCCCCTTCATTTTTCTAGTGAGTCTGGATAGCTTTGTTTTACTCAAATTGTCCTTTCCTTCTTATTTAAATATTTGTCTCCTGATGACTTGTATAACTTGTTGTTTCTGAATTAAAGCTATTAAACTGAATCATAATTCCATTTCTGAGTTAAATTATTAAATTGAATCATAATTCCTCTTCAAATTTGCAGTTGTAGGTTTTTGTTCCTGGAGGTGATCCATTAATTCTTTCAACCAGAATTTCATTTTCTATGCTTAAAAGTTCTGAGAAACTCTTTTTTATTATTTCCTTCATTATTGTATTAAGGTTTGTCTCATGTAATGGTATCTGGGAGACTCATGAGCTTTAGGTTATCTCTATGCATTCAATCTTCAAGATTTGCAGATTTTGCTTTCCTAGTGAATATATTTTCTTTTAATGTTATTTTTCTTTTGCTTCTCATCTTCTAAGTTCAGTTTTATTTCTATGTATTTTGTTCACACTCTAATCTTTTCATTTTTAATTCTTCGGTGAGGCATTGTAGATTCAAGTTGTTCTATTCTGTTTATGATTGTTTTCTCTGCAGGACGGAAGCTGCTCTCATTCTGTTCTCATAGCTCTCATTTCTCTTTTAAGTCATTCAGGAACAATATGTAGTGGTTCCAGGCTCTCCTCAAACTTCAAAGGGTCCTCTGACTCTTCAAGCATTGGGTCATTTTTTCCTTCATTTTATAGAATCTTTTTTGTAGGTGCCTTGAGTCCTTTACTAGGTTTAGAAGTCCTATTTCCTTCTGTTGATAGTTATTTCCTCTTAATTTCTCTGTTTTTGTTTATGGTTTTGAGATTTCTTCTTCCTGAGATCTTTGGTACTTTCAGGTTTTCTTCTGCCTTATTTTCCTTATCTTATTTCCTTAGTAGCTGCCTCTGATTGTGGTTTCCTTGGGAGAACTCAAAGTTCCAAGCCTCCTACCACACTAGGATTTCATAGTTGACCATCCTAGGTTACTGTCCCAAGCGACTTTTAGGTGGTCATGACTGGTTCCAATAGCATGTCCTGCTTTTTCCCTGAGGCTTGGCAGAGAACCAGATATCACCACATTTGCACAGTTCCCTCTCATAGCAATCTGTCCCATTCTTTCTGTTCTTCAGTCTTCTGATTTGACACCATCATTCCAAGTTCAAAAGATCTTGGGGATCAGTGAAAATGTCTACCTTACCATTTTGTTATTAAAATGGCCTCAAAACAATTCATTTACTTAAATTTTTTTATCTACTCCTCTCTTTTTTTGATGAAAACATTTAAAGATATACATTTTCTGGTTTTGCCTTGTCCATATTTCCTAAATTTGGTATGTTGTGTTATTCTTATGATTATCTTTAGTGAATTTGTTGATGGTTTCTGCAACATGTTCTTCTACACACAGTAGAATTAAGTAGGATTAAGCTATTTTTTCCAATTAATTTTAATCTTTGGTACAAAGACCCTTTATTCAATGTAATTTTATTTCATTATAGTTGGCAAAAGATGCATTTAATATTTCTGCATTTGTTTATTCCCTAATACATGGTCAATATTTGTGAAGGTGTCATACTGAGAAATACATACATTCTATTCTGTCACCATTCAAAATTCTCCAGAGTGTCATCACATTTAACTTTTATAAAAATTCTATTTTCCTTATTTATTTTTGATATAATTTGCCTAGGTTTGAGAGGGTTAAATTGAGGTCTCCCATTATTATAGCTTTACTCTTTGTTTGGTCCTGTTTCCTATCCATCTTGTTAAATGAGTGCTGAGGTTGGTCCTGCTATTGCTTTCTGGACTATTGATCATTGCATAATTATAGTATTTATGGACAACTAAGTCTGCTTTCTATGCTCTCAAAGTGGTCTGATTTAAGGCAAAAAATATCTGATCTCTTCCCTCCTGATATGGTTTTACAAGTTTCTGGCATTCATAAAAGTCTGATCAAGATGCCTATGATCTTCTCCTGTTTAGAGTTCCAGTATGTTGCTTCTGGATTCAGCTACTATCAACCCCTTGGAAAACTCTTCAGATTCAGAGTGACAGCACTTCAAGTTCCCCTTTTGACTGAAATTCTTGTCCTGGTGATTTGTGTGCTTCAAACTAGGCAATGACTCAGAACTGAGATCTTACATAAGATCTCAGTTTCAAATCATTGCCTAGAATGGTTGATTCAGAACTTATTCCTTATTAGGCACAAAGCCTAGGATATATAACCTGGACACCATCCCTTGGCATGTGTCTCATCAGTAACCAGCCACCCTAGGACCAGCCACCACAAACTGGGTAGTGAGCAAGACAGCTGCTGGTTGGCCCCTGTTCCTTAATGCTTACAAATTTAGCCCGCTCTTTGCTGCTACTGGGATGATTTCTTGTCCTTGTGTACAGCCCCAATCCTCTATCACCTCTATTGTTAGAATGTTTTTCACAGTCATCTCTGGCTAGATCTCATTCTCAGTATTTGCAAACTTGTCTGTTAGCATCCTTATGTCACCCTGAGCTGAAAAAAAAATTCACTATAGTTGTTTTCTTCAATTGGTTGGTCTCATTCAATTTCTCAATATCCTTGAACGAGTGATGGAAGAAATTTTTGATGTACTTTTTCACAGTACTTCACCATCTTAGCACTACCTTTTAGTGACTGTTCTAACAAATTGGACCTCCAAAATGACAAATTACTGTTTTATTTCCAGCTTATTCACTGATTAGTTTCCTTCACAATGTGCTATCAAATGCATTTTTGCTTCCCTAGGAAGCTTGTAAAATCAATCTCTAAAGCTTCTTTGTAGGACAGAGAGAAAACAGGAACTTACCTGTGTTCATCCGCAAATTCCTTCAGATATATCTAAGAAGTGAATCTTAATTAATTTTAGAGTGGCAAAATCAACTGAGAGAAAGAGTGTGGCATATCCAGGCCAGAACAGCCTGAAAGATTGACAGGAAGGATGTGTTACACCAGACTTGGAGAGCACAGAGCATGTGAGAGGCACCAGCCCAGACAAGGCCATAGCAGAGCATGAACGGACCCTGGCAGGCTGAGTCACCAAGGGCAGTTTGGATTCCGAAACCACAAATTGAAAGTCCAACAGAACTAGGTGAGAGAGAAGCTCGGGGCCAAAAGTAGTTGCAACTGCTACTCTGATGGCCATCAGACCACAGACTAAACGCTTCAAAGTCACCTACTTGAAATTCCAGGAAGAAAGATGGTTGAGTAAACTGTAAGTGCTCTCACCCTCCCTGGTTAACCTTGAAAAGCCCAGAGAAAAACCCAGAGGAAAAATCCTAGAATAGTGGAGCCATCTTGGGAGGGCAGGGAGACTACTGGGAAGGGTCCCTCTTGCTGTGGCTGAAGGGAATCAGTGCAGGACAGGAAATGTACCAGCTGAGTTTACCAGCATGAGTTCCTGAGCCCAAGGCGGATGAAACCAATAATCAACAATACCAGAACCCATTAGCACAGCCAGAAGAATTGGACAGACACTAGCACAGATGGGGTTAGAGGACTTGTAGGGGAGGAGAAGACCCCCAGTGACCAGACCACCTCACACCCACACATCATGCCATGAGCATAAGGGTAAACCCAAGAAACTCAGGCTTCATCTGGCCTCAACCTTTGCACACACCAGCCAACCCAGCACCAGATAAGCTGCACCATTATATAGTTTCTAGCTGAAAGAACTAGAGTCCACAGAACACAAAATCAGTAACCAGGACCCTAGGTCCCAGCACAAGAAATGTAGAGCTGAGGCCCATGTTCCCAGAAGCAGAGATCCACTTTAAAAACAAGAAAAAGGCAATCACCATGAATAAGAAGCAAATTGGAAAACTAAAGACCACATAATCTTACACAGGGACAGAAAAGAACAAATGCAAATTCAGAAGAGGACAGTGTTGACAAGAACTGTTTAGCAAACAGTTCATAATTTTCTTGCATCACTCTCATTTCTCTTCCCAATTTTCCTATACTTCTCTCATTTGATTTTCAAAATTCTTTTTTGAGTTCTTCCATGCCCTGAGGCCATATTTTTCTTGAAGATTTTGGATGAAGGAGCCTTGGCTTTGTTGTCTTCTTCTGTTTATATGTTTTGATCTTCCACATCACCAATGACATAAGAAAATATTTCTTCACTGAGAAAGTAAGAATTTGTTATTTGTTTCTTTTCCCTATTTATCCATTTTCCCAGTCAATTACTTGACTTTTGAGCTTTTTGTTAAGCAGAGGGCTCCAAAAGCAGCCTCTGCTTCATCAGTGGCAGCTGAAACTTGTTGGGGTTGGGGTTGTGGTTGAGGTTGGACCACACTCCCCTCTCAGTCAAGTGAGACACCCTTCCCACTGACCTTTGAAGCTGTTCTAGGCATTTGTAGGTTAAAACCTCTGGAAACTGTAACAAACACCAGTGATTCTGTCCCTTAAGACCTACTCTAGCTCTATTCAAGCTTTTGTGGCCTATGCCAAACTGTGTTCCATTCCCAGCCCAGTGTGATAGACCCTTTCTGTCAACCTTCCAGATTGTGTTGGGCTAAAAATTTGCTTCAGTCTCCCATTTTTTGCCTTCTGCAATTCAAGAATTAGAGTCATTTTTATAAGTTTTTTGAGAGGCTTCAGGGGAGAGCTCTAGCAAATTACTGCTTCTACTCTGCTGTCTTGACCCTCTCCAATTCTAATTTTCAAGGAACTATTTTTCCCTTAAGATTCTGGATCTCCTTTTCTAATTGGTTTACGTAATTTTCATAATCTTCTTGGGATTTTTGAATTGTTCTTTTTACTTTTCTCAGATTCTCTCATTTGTTTTTAAAGTGTTTTAATTTTTTTTCTATGAGTTCCTTTTGTTTAGATGACTATTTGACATTCTTCTTTGCGGTAGGGGAAGCTTATTTTTTTCAAGCTTCTATATCCTCCTTTGAAGACAAACTGTGGCATGTACTATGCTAGAGGTATGTACTAAAATAGTCAACTGTCTGGTAAAGGAAAGCCAAAAATGCTGAAGAAAATAACAGCTTTAAAAATAGACTAACTTAAATGACAAAAGAGATCCAAAAAGTCAATGAGGAGAAGAATGCTTTAAAAAGCAGAATGAGCCAAATGGAAAAAAGAGGCCCAAAAGTTGATGGAAGAAAATAATTCCTTAAAAATTAGAATGGAGTCAATGAAAACTAATGACTTTATGAGAAATCAACAAATTATAAAACCAAACCAAAAGAATAAAAATTGAAGAAAATGTGAAATATCTCATTGGAAATACAGCTGACCTACAAAATGAATCCAGAGAAGATAATTTGAAGATTATTGGACTACCTGAAAGCCATGATCAAAAAAAAGAGCCTATACATCATCTTCCAAGAAATAATCAAGGAAAACTACCCTGATATTCTAGAACCAGAGGGCAAAATAGATATTGAAAGAATCCACTAATTGCCTCCTGAAAGAGGTCCCAAAAGGAAAACTCCTAGGAATATTGCAACCAAATCTCAAAGCTCCAAGGTCAAATAGAAAATATTATAAGCAGCCAGAAACAATTCAAGTATTTTGGAAACAGAATCAGGATAACATGAGATTTAGCAGCTGTACCACTAAGGGATCTGAGGGCTTGGAATATGATATTCCAGAGGTCAAAGGAGCCAAGATTAAAACGAAAAATCACCTACCCACAAAATTGAATATAATATTTCAGGGGAAAAAATGGAGCTGCAATGAAATAGAGGACTTCTGAGCAATCTTGTTAAAAGACCAGGACTGAATAGAAAATTTGACTTTCAAATACAAGAGAAGCATGAAAAGGTAAACAGGAAAGAGAAACCATAAGCAAGTTATTAAAGTTGAACTGTTAACATACCTATATGAAAAGATGATATTTGTAACTCATGAGACCTTTCACAGTATTAAGATAGTTGGAGGGAATATATATATATATATATATATATATATATATATATATATGTATAGATAGATAGACAGAAAGATAGATACATATATAGATACATATAGATATATGTGGTTGTGTGGGTTTATATACGTATATGTCTGTATGCGTGCATATGGAGACAGACAGAGAGAGGGCACAGGGTGAGCTGAATATGAAGGAATGATATCGAAAAAAGAAAATTAAGTGTTGAGAGGAATGTGCTAGGAGAAAGAGAAAGGAAGAGGTAGAATGAAGTAAATTGTGTCACACAAAAGAGGCAAGAAAGAGCTTTTACAATGGATCAAAAGATGAGAGGGAATAAGTGAGTCTTCCTTTCATTGAATTTGGCTTCAGGATGGAGTAACACACACACTCAAGTGAGTATGGAAGCTTATCTTACCCTACAGGAAAGTAGGATGGGGATGAGACAGGTGGTAATAGAAGGGATACCAGGTTAAAGGAATGGGTAATCAGAAGCAAACACTTTGTTATAGGGACAGATCAAAGGAAAGAACTGAATAAATGGAGGGCAAGACAGGATAGAGGGAAATACAGTTATTCTTTCACAACATCACTGTTATGGAGGTGTTTTCCATAACCATACATGTATAACCTATCAAATTGCTTGCTTTCTCAATGAGGGTGGATGTGGAGGGAGGAAGGGAGAGGATGTGGAACTCAAAGCTTTAAAATGAACATTAAAAATTGTTTTTACATGCAACTAAGAAATAAGATATAAAGCATTGGGGTATAGAAATCTATCTTTCCCTACAGGAAAGTAGAAGGGAAGGGGATAAGGTGGGGGTGAGGGTTGATAGAAGGAAGGACAGATTGGAGGAAAGAATAATCAGAACACATGCTGTCCTGAGGTGAAGAGAGAGGAGAGATGGGGAAAAATTTGAAATTCAAACTTTTGTGGAAATGAATGTTGAAAACAAAATATAAACAATATTTTTTAAATGTTTGATTCGCTGGATATTCTGGAGTTGTTGTCTCTTATCTTTCCAGTTACATATCCTATATTTGGCTCCACCATAATCGTGCTTCTGTTTGAGATACCTTTTCTCCCACTTCCTACCACTTCAGTTTTCACTTTCTTTTTTGAGTACTATCTTCCCCAATTCAATTGTAAACTCTTTGGAAGAAAAGACTTTCTCTTTTTATTTCTCTATAGCACTTAGTTTAATTCTTAACATACGGTAGGTATTTCACTGATATTATTTAAATTAAATTGAAATCCAAATAAATTTTGGTATTATTTTTGTAACTCCATAAAATAATCCTTTGGTAGTTCTATTGGAATGGCACTGAATAAACTAATTTCCATGTTCTTCTCATTTTATTATGTTGGCTTGGTGTGCACATGAATAATTAACTTTCTAGAGAGGAATAAAAAGAGTTTAAACGTTACTTTTGGGAAGAAAATAAGAAAGGAAAAGTTCCTCTTGGAAAAATTCTTGTTCACCTGTTAAATAAGAGGAGGTAGCTTTTTAAAATAATTTATATATTCTTCAGTTCTGAACATTCACTTCCACAAGAATTTGAAATCAAAATTTTCTCCCCATCTCTCCCAACACCCCACCCCAATAAAGCATGCAATCTATCCTCTCCTTCCTCCAGTTTGTCCTCCCTTCTATTACCTGTGCTTCTTCCATCCTCCTTCCCCTATATTTACCTGCAGGGAAAAATAAATTTCTATACTACATTGCCTGTATAGCTTAATTTCCAGCTGCATACTGAAAGAATTTTTAACATTCATTATTAAAGCTTTGAGTTAAATATTCTCTCCTTCCCTCCCCACTCGCCCTCATTGAGAAAACAAGCAGTTCAATATAGGTCATAGATGTGTAGCAATGTAAAGCACTTATATAATACTTATGTTGTAAATGACTAACCACATATCCCTCTGTCCTATCCTGCCCTCAATTTATTTCATTCTCTCCCTTCAGCGTTTGCTTCTGATTATCCCTTTCCCCAATGTGTTTTCCCTTCTATCATCTTCCCTCTCCTATCCACTTTCCCTTTGCCTTCCTGCAGGGTAAAATAGATTTCCAGATCCAATTGAGTATGTGTCATTCCTCTTTAAGCCAAATCCTATGAGAGTAAGGCTCAATTATTTCCTTTCATCTCCCTCCTCTTCCGCTCCATTGTTAAATCTCTTTCTTCCCTCTTTTATGTGAGATGTTTTGTTACATTCTGCCTCTCCCTTTCTCTTACTCCTAGTACATTTCATTCAACAGTAAATTTTATTTTTTTTAGGTATTCCCCCTTCATATTCAGCTCACCCTGTGCCCTCTATGTATGCATATTTACACATAAATATAATCACATACATATACATAAATATGTACCTACATACATGCACCCATGTACATATACATACCTATACATATGTAATAAACACATACATGCATACCCATACACAGCTACATATATATATACATAAACACATATACACATATATACATACACATACACATACACACATATATTCCGTCTAACTACCCTAATACTGAAAAATGGTTTCATGAATTGCAAATAACATCTTTTCATGTAGGAACGTAAACAGTTCAAGTATAATGAGTTCCTTAAGGTTTCTCTTTCCTGTTTACCTTTCCATGTTTCTCTTGATTCTTGTATTTGAAAGTCAAATTTTCTATTCAGCTACAGTCTTTACAACAAGAATGCTTGGAAGTCCTCTATTTTAGAAATTTCATTTTTTATTCTGAGGTATTATACTCAGTTTTACTGGGTAGGTGATTCTTGGTTTTAATCCTATCTCCTTTGACCTCTGGAACATTCCAAGCCCTTCAATCCTCTAATGTACAAGTTGCTAAATCCTGTGTTATCCTGTCTATATTTCCACAATACTTGAATTGCTTCTTTCTGACTGCTAGTAATATTTTCTCTATGACCTGAGAACTCTGGAATTTGACTACAATATTTCTAGGAGTTTTCCACTTGGGGTCTCTGTCAGGATGTGATTGGTGGATTCTTTGAATATCTATTTTACCCTCTGGTTCTAGAATGTCAGGGCAGTTTTCCTTGATAATTTCTTGAAAGATAATGGGTAAGCTCCTTTTTTGATCATGGTTTTCAGGTAGATCAATAATTTTTAAATTATCTCTCCTGAATCTATTTTCCAGGTCAGTTGGTTTTCCAATGAGATATTTCACATTTTCTTCTATTTTTTCATTCTTTTGGTTTTGTTTTATAATTTCTTAGTTTCTCACAAAGTCATTAGCTTTCATCGGCTCCAATCTAATTTTTAAAGAACCATTTTCTTCAGTGAGATTTTGAACCTTCTTTTGCATTTAACCAATTCTACTTTTTAAAGCATCCTTCTCCTCATTGATTTTTGAATCTCTTTTATCATTTGGGTTAGTCTATTTTTAAAAGTGTTATTTTCTTCAGCATTTTTTTATTTTCTTGCATCACTCTCATTTCTCTTCCCAATTTTTCCTCTACCTCTTTTACTTGATTTTCAAAATCCTTTTTGAGCTCTTCCATGGCTTGCGACAATTGCATATCTTTTTGAAGGTTTTTGGATGTAGAAACCTTGACTTTGATGTCTTCCTCTAATGCTGTGTTCTGTTTTTCCTCATCTGAAGGGATGGAAGAAAATTCCTTTTCACTGAGAAAATAATCTTCTATAGCCTTCAGATGTTTTGTGCAGCTGTTCTCTGAGATATCTCTAGGCACCTGTAAGTTTTCAGTTCCTCCAACGTGGCACAATCAAGGGAGAGCAGTTACTCTTCTTGTGGCCTACACTCTGATCTGTGGGCAACCACAAGCACTCTTTTCTGCCCTGGAACTGAAAGTAGGGTTCCCTCTCCACAGCCACCACCAGCTCCACCAGGCCAGTGCTACTCCTCCCCCGAGGACCTCCACTCAGGACTGAGACTCAGATCAGTTTCTTGCTTCTCCCAGGGTCTTTAAACCAGAGTTCCAAAAGTGAAAATGGCTGCTGCAGTGGCTGCCACAGCCCTGGAACTAGGGCTGGGGATGAACCATGCTCCCCTCTCACCCAAGTGAAAGATCTTTCTTATTGACCTTTGAAACTATCTTTGGCATTTGTGGGTTGAGAAATCTGAGAATCGCAGCTTCTACCAGTGATTCTGTGCCCTGAAGCCTGCTCCTGCCCTGTCCATGGAGCATGGCCCAGCCTAGGCTGCGTCCTGCTCACAACACCATGTGATAGACCCTTCCTGTCAGCCTTCCAGGCTGTCTTGGGTTGGAAATCTGTTTCACTCTGTGATTTTGTGACTTCTGCTTTTCTTGAATTTGCTTAGAGTCATTTTTTACAGATATTCTATAGGTTATGGGTGGGGGGGAGCTAGAGTAGGTCATTCTTTCTACTCTGCCATCTTAGCTCTGCCTCCAAGAGGAAGTAGTATTTTTATGTTAGAAAAAAAGAAAAAATCAAGGTGTCTGGCTAATGTCAAAAATGTTATGTATAAAAGTATAAATTAGTTGTTAAAAAAATTAAAATTCTGCAACAAGGAGTGAGTGAAGTTAGAAGAGAAAAAGAAATACTAAGATAAAATATAAAGAGTGAAAATGGGGTATAAAGAATGAAATTATGTGAAAAATCTCATAAGAAAAACAACTGATTTGAAGAACAGATCAAGATGAGAAAACATAAGAATAATCCTGCTACCTGAAAGCTTGATCAAAAAAAGAATCTTGTTACAATAACAAAAGAAACAGGGAAAAATTGTCCTGAAATGTTAGAAGAAAAGGAAAAATTTTAAATAGAAAAAAATCCATCAATGACTACCTGAAAGAGATCCTATGAGGAAAACACACAGGAATACCATAGTGAAATACAGAAAAACCTAGCTCAAGGTTACAATATCATGAGCAACAAGAAAAAAATTAAATATGGCAGTACCACAGTTAGAATTTTGCAAGACCTAGCAGCAGTGAATCTAAAGGACCAAAGGTATTGGAACACCATATATCAAAAAGCAAGAAAAAAAACTGGAGTTGTGGCCAAAAATATCATAAGCAGCAAAGTTAAATATAATCATAAATGAAAAGGATGGACATTCATCAATTGACAATCTTTCAAGATTTTGCTGCAAAAAAAACTAAACATAATAGAAAATTTGAAAGACCCAAGAAAAATATATTTTTTCTATTGTGTATTTAACTTATAGCATTTAAGTTTATGTTTCTTTATCTTTTTTCATTGTGAATTTAAGTTTTAGCATATGTTACAAATAAATTAATTAAAAAAGAAATGAAATCTTTGTCAAATGTTTCCCCAAATTTCTTTCTTCATGTTTTAGCTGTGTTAATTTTATTTATTCAAAATGATTTTAACTTTATGTAACCAAAGTTGTTCATTTAATCTACTATGAACCTCTCTATCTCTAATTTGATCATGAGCTCTTCCTCTATCCACAGATCAGACAATTAATTTTCCATACCCCTCTAATTTGCTTTGTATCCTAATCATATATTCATTTTGAGCTTTTCCTATTATATTATATGAGATACTGGTATATACTAGGTTTCTACTGGACTATTTAGCCTACAGTTTTATTGAATACTAAGTTCTTTCCCCAAAGTTGGTGTGTGGGTTGTGTTCATGGAGTACCAGTACCTTTGGCGTAGTGACTCCTGAACCCTTTTTGGGGTTCTTTTCCACCTTTGGTGTCCACCTATTCCACCTAACTCTCACCTGTGGCTCCAAGAAGCTGCAGCATGGGCAGCAACCACACCCTAGTAAACCATTTAGGGAGACAGCCCAAACTAGGTTGAGGGTAACCAAGTGTTTTCAAAACTATTGGTGACTTAGGGGAGTGTTTACCCTAAGCATGTGAAGACATCCTCTGGTGGAATGGGCAGATGCAAACAATCTGTTCCAATAGCCATGAAAGCAGATGAAGCAGGTGATGTCGAACACTTAGAGCTTGGTTAGACATTGAAGATGCCAGGGTCATCCACTACATCCTGAGCCATTGCTAGCCATATTGACTGTCCTGCCACTGGACTATGATGACTCTGGAGGAGACAATGAGGTTGATGACTTCATTCAACTCTGCCCCAATTAAATCTAATTTTCATATGAATCAAAAGACATCACCCATACCATTTCACTATTATGCCTCAAATAACTATGGAGACAAGCAAGTGAGGAAGCAGCAGGGGCAGATACACTGGGAACCTTGTACACAGGCAGCCCAGGCCATAGGGTCATTTCTCACTGGAAGCAGCAGTGGGACTCAGCAGTCCCCTAGGTATCTGAGCCGGCTTTTAAGGATTGCATTGCTCACCTCCTGGTGTGAGGAAGGGGGCTAGAAAAGGTGTCCTAAACATTGTCTTCTTACCCAACCCTCATTTGATTACCACAACAGGCAGGGATCCCACTATGTGGACAAAACACAAAAAATGTACAAAATGTAAGAAAACATCTGCAAAGATAATTCCACTCACCAGCAGCAATGGAATGTGTGCATACTTACAGACAACAAAAAATCCAGAACTCCTCTTGTTGCAGGAAAACTCAACAGGTATTGCATCCAAATAGCAGCCATGAGTGAAAGAAGGTTGGCAAATGAAGGCCAGCCTACTGAATGAGGAGCTAGATACACCTTTTCCTGGAGTGGGCAAAGTGAAGGGGAGAGCTGTGAAGCTGGTGTGAGTTTTGCAATTAAAACTAACCTAATCAGCAAGCTAGCATGCCTGCCAAAGGGAGTGAATGACAAGCTCATCACAATGTGATTGCCACTCACAGAAAAAAACCATGCCACCATCATCAGTGCCTTATGCTCCTACCATGACAAACCCTGATGAAGTCAAAGAAAAATTTTATCCAGACCTAGAGACCCTTATCTTAAATGTGACAAAAGAGGATAAGCTTATAATTCTGGGTGACTTTAATGCTAGAGTTGGCTGAGACTACAAGACTTGACAAGGAGTGCTAGGGAGGAATGGAGTTGGAAACAGCAACAGCAATGATTATTTACTGCTGAAGACTTGTGCATCACATAACTGCATCACCAACACTGCCTTCTGTTTACCTAAATGCAATAAAATTTCATGGATGCACCCTCACAGCAAATATTGGAATATAATAGATTATGTGATTGTAAGGAGAAGAGACAGACAAGATGTGAAAGTGACAAAGGCAATGTGTGGTGCAGAGTGCTGGACTGATCATAGACTTATCCTTTCCAAGCTAAATATTTGATTCATCAAAAGCTCCTCCCCCAAGGCAAAATGACTACCAGAAGAATTAATGTCAACAAATTAGAGCTCTTCTCTGAATGCTTGCTACTGACTTAGAGGGAAAGTTGAGCCAACACACAGTTGGCAACTGTGGAGCAGAAAAGGAATGGGCAGCTTTCAGAGATTTGGTGTATCATACTGCATTTTCTCATCTGGGTCAGCACTCTTGCAAATATCAACACAAGCTTGATGAAAATGATGGGGAAATTCAGAAGTTGCTAAATGAAAAAGAAGAACTCCACAGGATTTACCAGTAGGATAGCTTATTCACCTCTAAAAAGGGAGTATTTGATTCTACCAAAAGCAAAATAGAAGCAAAGCTTAGAGAGATGCAGGATTCCTGACTCAGTAAGAAGGCAGATGAAATTCAGTTTTATGCTGATAGTAACCATTCAAAGCACTTTTATGATTCCCTGAAAGCTATTTATGGACCAAAAATCTGTGGTACATCACAACTATTCAGAGCTGATGGAGTCACTTTGATTAGTGATAAGGACATGATCCTGAGCAATGGGCTGAACACTTCCATAGTGTTCTCCACAGACCATCATCAATCAATGCTGAGGCCATTGACCTTAATCGCCCCTTAGCTGAACTTCCAAATGAAGAAGAGGCTTGAGGGTCATTAGGCTCCTTTCATGTGAACAAAGCACCTAGTGCTGCTTCTATTCCAGTGCTTCTATTCCAGCTGAGATTTATAAGGCAGGGGGACAATTGCTCATGCAAAAGCTGACTGAAATTTTCCAGATTATATGGCAAGAGGAGGTTTTTCCCTAGAAGTTCAAGGATGCCTCCATTGTCCATCTCTGTAAGGGTAAAGGGAATAGATTGTCCTGCTATAATGTCAGGGGGGGTCTCTCTCTTAGTCACTGCTGGCAAAGTTCTTGCCAGAGTCCTCAATAGGCTGCTCCTTCACTTGGAAGATGATCATGTATCTGAGAGCCAGCGTGGCTTCAAAAAAGGTCAAGGAACAGTTGATATGGTGTTTGCTGTCCAACAACTTCAAGAGAAATGCCGAGAGCAGAACAGAAATCTGTACACAACGTCTGTAGATCTGACCAAGGCCTTTGACACTGTTAGTCATGAGGGCTTATGGAAAATTATATCAAAATCTGGTTTCCAGGAGAAGTTCATCAATATTGTATGTCAATTTCATGATGGTACATTTACCCGGGTTCTGGATAATGGACAATGCTCTCGTGCCCTCCCAGTCACCAATGGAGTGAAACAGAGGGGGAGGAGCCAAGATGGCAGAGTAGAAAGACACGCATATGCTAGCTCCTTAACACATAGCTCATAAAATACCTGTAAAAAAGAACTCCCAACAATATCTGGAGCAGTGGAAGCCACACAACAATGGAGCAGAGGAGATTTCTGTTCCAGAGAGCCCTGAAAAACTGACACCAAAGGTCCCTCGTGCACCAGATCCAGAGCAGAGCCCAGCCCTGCATTGGCTGCACAGCACTGAGAACAGCAGAACTGAGCAGGCTTCAGGGACAGAATCTCCAGTGGCCATGTAGGTCCCTCCACCCACAGGCACAAAGGTCAGTAAGAGAGCATTTTTGGCTGGTTGAGAGGGGATCAGAGTGTCTCCATAACTCAGGCCCCCTCGGGAGGCAGCAGCAGAGTCAGCAGCAGACAAGGGCTCCCAAAGCAGGCTTCCATTGTAGAAGTTCTCCACGTAAACCCCCTGAGGGAACTGAACTCCTGGTGGCGGCCTTGCCCCCACCCAAGCTGCTGAACTTAATCTCACACTGAATAGCAGCCCTGTCCCCGCATGAGCATCTGAATTTAATCTTACACTGAATAGTAGCCCTGCCCCACTGAAAGCCCTGAGGCTGGGAAGCAGCATTTGAATCTCAGACCCCAAGCACTAGTTGGGCAGATCTGGAGGCAGGGTAGGTGTGGAAAGGCATCTCAGAAGTCAAATAACTGGCTGGGGAAATGCCCAGAAAAGGGAAAAAAATAAGTCCATAGAAGGTTACTTTCTTGGTGAACAGACATCTCCTCACTTCCTTTCTGATGAGGAAGAACAATGCTTACCATCAGGGAAAGACATAGAAGTCAAGGCTTCTGTATCCTAAACATCCAAAATAAATATTCAATGGGCTCAGGCCATGGAAGAGCTCCAAAAGGATTGTGAAAAAACTGGAAAGAGAAATGAGAGAGATGCAAGAAAAGCATGAAAAGCAGGTTGACACTTTGCTAAAGGAGACCCAAAAAAATGCTGAAGAAAATAACACCTTGAAAAATAGGCTAATTCAATTGGCAAAAGAGGTTCAAAAAACCAATGAAGAGAAGAATGCTTTCAAAAGCAGAATTAGCCAAATGGAAAAGGAGGTTCAAAAGCTCACTGAAGAAAATAGTTCTTTAAAAATTAGAATGGAACAGATGGAGTCTAATGACTTTATGAGAAACCAAGAAATCACAAAACAAAACCAAAAAAAAATGGAGTGAAACAGAACTGTGTGTTTGCTCCCATGCTTTTTAGTATGATGTTTGCAGTCATGTTGACAAATACTTTCAATGAGGGTGAACATGGCATCAACGTCCACTACTGTAGTGATAGCAAGTTCTTCAATTTGAAAAGGCTACAAACCAAGACCAAAGTGAAGGGAGTGTTGGTGCATGATTTTCTGTGTGCCGATTATTGTGCACTCACGACATCTGAAGCTGTGATGCAACAAAGTATGGATCAATTTGCTGCTGCCTGTGCTAATTTTGGCCTAATAATTAATGCCAAGAAAGCATAGGTGCTCCATCAGCTACCACCACACCATCCATATGTGGACCCATCACTTACAACAAATGGAGAAATTTTGAATGCTGTGGATAAGTTCACTTACCTTGGTAGTGTACTTTCCAACGATGTACACATTGACAATGAGGTTGATGCAAGCATTGCCAGAGCTAGCTCAGTGTTTTGGAGGCTCTGAAGAAAACTTTGGGAGAGAAGAGGTATTAAACTGACTACCAAACTGAAGGTCTACAGAGCCATTGTGCTGACCTCATTGTTATATGCTTGTGAAACATGGACAGTCTACCAGTGCCATGCCAGGAAACTGAATCTCTTCCATTTGAACTGTCTTAGGAAGATTCTGAGGATCACCTGGCAGGATTAGGGACTAAACACTAAAGTCCTTGCTTGATCTGAACTGCCAAGTATTCAAACTATGTTTCAGAGAGCACAACTCCAATGGGCTGGCCACGTTGTTCGAATGCAAAATGTATGCTTGCAAAAAGACTATTTTATGGAGAACTCACATGGGGCAGGCAATCACATGGTGGCCAGAAGAAGCAATACAAGGATACTCTAAAGGTGTCTCTCAAGAACTTTGGATTTGACTGTGCAACATGGGAGACACTGGCACAGGACCTCTTAGCACAGTGTGCCCACATCAGAAAGGGTGCTGTGCTCTTTGAGCAAAGCAGAATTGAGACAGCACAAGGAAAATGCAGGATGTGCCAATTTCGGATATCCATCCCAAATATTCACACAGACTATCTGTGCCCAACCTGTGGTAGAGCATTCCAAGCTCATATTAGTCTGATCAGCCACAGTCAGACACACTGAAATTTCACTTTACCATCGTGATGTCATTTTGGTCCTCTTTGAAGATGAAGGACAACAACCAACCAACCATCCAATATTCTGTACTTTGTTGAATACTAAGTTCTTTCCCCAAATTTTGTGATTTTTTTAAATCAAAAATTGGTTACTATGCTCATTTGTTTTACTGTATAATATCCCTAATTATTTCCACTAATCAACCTCTCTATCGGTTATCCAATGCTATGGTTTGTTTGTTTGTTTACAACTATGGTTTTGCAGTAGTATACTTTGAAATCAGGCTGAGCTACTTTCCTTTCCATTGTTTTCATTGATTTCCTGGATATTCCTGAGTTCTTGTGTCTTATCCTTCCAGTTACACAACCTATGTTTGACTCCACCATAATCATGCTTCTATTCTGAATACCTTCTCTCCCACTTCCTACTACTTCAGTTTTCACCTTTTTGAGTACTATCTTCTCCAATTAGATTGTAAACTCTTTGAGGGAAGAGATTTTCTTCTTTTATTTATTTATAGCACTTAGCTTAATTCTTAACATATAGTATATCTTTCATTATATTTATTAAATTAAGTTGAATTGAAATTCAAATAAATTTTGTTATTATTGTTTTAGTTCCATAAAGTAATATTTTGACAGTTTTTTAGGGTGGCACTGAATAAATAAACTAATTTCCATATTTTTCTCATTTTATTATCTTGCTTTGGTTTGGCCATAAATGCTTTAACTTTTTTACAATTATTTATATTTTTTATTTGCATAGAGAGTATTTTGTATTGTGTTCATATAGCTCCTCTTTGTATTGGCAGATAGACAACCAAGTATGTTGTCTTGTCTGCAATTATTTTGCTTTATTTTTCAGTCACTTGTTTTCTTTTTCTGCTTTCATTCTACTTTATTTTATTTTTAGATTTAGATTATCTCTCTTTCTCAACACCTTCTTTCACCCATTCAGAAGACAAGAAATACAAAACCTATTAGTAAAATGTTTTTACAACAGAAATTACTAAATTAGCCATGCCCTCCCCCCAAAAAAGAAAGAAAGAAATGTTTTAATATACAATTTTATTCCATCACTTCTCTCTCTGGAGATGAATAACATATTCTGACATGAGTCCTTTGGAACTATGATGGGTCATTGGGTTGATTTAAGTTTGTAAGTCTCACGATTTGCTGTCTTTACTGAAATGTTATTACTTTGTAAACTGTTCTCACTTATTTTGCATCTATTCATATATATATATATATATATATATTCTTAGATTTTTTTCTGAAATCATTCACTTTATCATTTCTTACTGCACAATAATATTCCATCACATTTATAGGTCATGATTAATTTAGTCGTTTTAAACTGAGAATCATCCTCTCAGTTTCGGATTCTTTGCCACTACAAAAAGAATGGCTATAATATTTTTGTATATATAGGTCCTTCTACTGGTTTTTGATTCCAATAGGGTATACAACTAGTACAAAGATTGCTGGTCAAGGGCAGTGCACAGTTTATTGTCTTTGTGGATATATTCCAAGTTGCTTTCTTGAATGGTTGGACTATTTCAGAATTCTATGAAGACTTTACTATTTCACCGCATTCCCAGATAACATTTTGCATTTTTTTTGTCATTTCAACTAATCCATGATTATGAGCTGTTACCTCCAAATGGTACAATTTTTAAATATATTTTATTAATTTTGGTAAATATTTCACAATTAGATTTTAATAAAATTGTAACTTTTTAATTTTGAGTTCCAAGTTCTCTTTCCTCATTCCACCTTTCCAGACCTTATAAAGGCAAACAATATATCAATTAATGATGTGAAGTAATCCAAAGCATTTTCAATATTATCCATGTGGCAAAAAGAAAACAATAAAAAGCAAAAACCATAATGTAAGCCTTAAATATAGTATTTTATTTTCCCTAGTTACATGTAAAACAATTTTAACATTAGTTTTTTAAATTTTGAGTTCTGAATTCTCTCTCTTCCTCATTCCCCACCCCCATCATTGAGAAGACAACTTGATATGGGTCATACTAGAATAATAATGCAAACCATTTTCATAATTGTCATGTTGTGGAAAAAAAAACAGACCAAAAAAAGAAACTCAAAAAAAATAAAGTAAAAGAAAGTATGCTTCAATCTGTGTTTCAAAGAAACTCAAGAAAAATAAAGAAAGTATGCTTCAATCTGTATTCAGACTTCTTTTATTTCTCTCTTTTGTCTTATGGGTTTAGCTACCAGTTCTAGTATAATATTGAAGGGCAGTGATGGTAAAGGACATTCTTGCTGCTCTCCAGATCTTATTAGAAAGATTTCTGGTTGATACCTATAACAGATTGATCTTTATTTTAAGTACATATTGCTTATCTTTTTAAGGAAAGATCTATTTATACTTACGATTTCTAGTGTTTTTAACAGAAATAGTTGTAATTTGTAAACAGCTTCTGTATTTATTTAGATAATCTGATAAAAATAAGTAGGTAACAAAAAGCTGAATAATGGGAATTGAATCACTCTTTTGTCTCTAATATACACTGTTATGAAATATTTATAACTTATGCTTATACTAATAAAATGTTTGTAAGCAATATGAATATGGAAATTAAGTTATTAAAATGTTTATTAACTTCCTTTATTTATATACTTAAAATAATTTAATTGCATTCTGCTCCATCAATTTTTGGAAGTATAACCTTCAAGTGTAAGAAAATAAAAATGCTAACATTAAATAATGATGATGATGATGAAATGATGATAAAATCACATAATTTTGGTTGGTATTGTTATTACTATTTTCAATTATGTTTATTGTTTTTCCAATATGGTACTTATTCTGCATTTCTAATGAAAATCCAATTGAGTTATAACATATCAACTTTGGGATATATTGTATTTTTATAGCATTTACTTCAAAATTCTTGTATCAATATTCATTAGGAAAATAGTTCCATAGCCTTTTTTTCCCCTGTTTTGACTCTCTCTGACTAAAGTATCAAGACTATACTTGTTCCATACAAGGAATTTGGTAAAATCTCTTTACTATTTTACAACAAGTTTATGCAATATATGGAATAATTGTTTTTTTTTATTTATTTTTCCCTTGTGATGGAAGAGCTTTACTTACAAAAAAATAATTGTTTTTAAGCATTTTTGGAAGAATCTTATCACAAATTTATCTAGTGCTGGTCAGATGTTTTTCCCTCTTGAGTAAATTATTCATGATTCATTCAGTTTCATTTTCTAAGATGAATTCTTTAAGTAATCTATTTCCTGTCCATTTAATTAGGAATTTCATATTTTTAAAAATATTCTTCTATTTCATTTAGATTGTCAGTTTTATTGGCATATACTTGACTGAAACAAGCCTCAACTTGTGTTTTATTTTTGTTTTTCGTTGGTGGTGAGGTCACGTTTCCATTTTTGACACAAATAACTTGGTTTTCTTTTACCTTAATAAAATCCAATGAACTAATAGTTTATTGATATTTTTAATTCTACCTTTACTCATTAATTCAACTTTTCAACTTTCAAATTTGTTAATCTTCTTTTTGATTTTGGGGATTTTTATTTTTGAGTTTAACTGTTTTTTGAAATTTTTTATAATTTTATCAATATTTCCTGTTTCTAACATCACTAGAAGATCCCAACTATCCCTGAATCTACCACTTTCCCAAAGTCATCCCATATGGCAAATAGTAACTTTTAGAGTGGGCAAAAAATTACGCGACTGATCTATACATTGAAGAAGTTCAAAACCTTGTGCAATATGCAACAATTGTGTACTTCCACCTCTACTGTGAGATAACCTCAGACTATCTACCATATCTCTTCACACAAGTCTCATTTTATCTTTCTAATTTTCTTATATATAGTTTTGATATTTTGATGTCATTGCTCATTCCACTTACATTGTTGCTGTTAGTGTGTATATTGTTTTCTTGACTTTATTTTCTTTACTTTCCCTCAATTCATACAGAAAAGGCTGCAATTCTATTTACATAAATCTAGATTATTTTTTTTTTTACATTTTAGAAAAATTTTGAGTCACTTTTTTTCTTGTTCCTCCTGGTTTTTGTAGTTATAAGATAGAAATGATATTTTTTTATGGATTTGTTTTTTAAACTATGACTTCAATGTAGGCAATATCTCAACTAGTTTCCTGACTGATGCTCTGGGATGATATAAGGAAGCCATAATACAACTTGAAAATGCAAATAATTACATGTTCTTCTTACCAATGCTCAACATTCAATTGGGTTCACCTTTTCTTATGTCTATTATGATAGATTTTTAAAAATGTATTGAAATAATAATAAATTCCTTTTTTAGTCAATTAATTTTAGAAAAGACTTGGTATTTCTCCCATACAAATAAATTTTGCTCTTGTCTTCAAATGCATGGATGTTAAAATATGAAAAAAATTACTTCAATTCCTATATGCTTTAGGCTTGCTGTTTTATGATAGAAATGAGTGTTTCATGTACTCAAGGGTTTTTTCTTTATCTATTGATATACGTCTAGGATTCTAGGGGTTTTTTTTTTATAAAATTTGCTTGTTTTCTTAATCATTAATTTCTTTTTTAATAATTTATTTATTTTTCACATTTCAACATTCATTTTTATAAGATTTTGTATTCCAAATTTTTCTCCCTCCCCAAGAGAGCAATCAATTTGAAATAGGTTATACATGTACAATCATATTAAATGTTTCCACATTAGTGATATTTTGAAAGAAGAAATAGAACAAAAGAGAAAACCACAAAAAAACCCAAAAAAGTAAAAGTAGCACTCTTTGATCTGCATTCAGACTCAATAGTTCCTTAACTGGATATGGATAGCATTTTTCATCATGATTCTTTTGGAATTATCTTAGATTGTTGCATTGCTGAGAAGAACTAAGTCAATCATAGTTGATCATGGTATAGCCCTGGTTGGCATTCCTGTGGAGAGGAGGAAAGCTGGCATGGCATAGCTTATGATGGCAGTGGAGAGGTAATTCTCCTCACAGTTGCAAGGCAGAAAAGCATGCTTATGGTCACTCACAGACCAGAACACAATCCAGGAGAGCAGAAAACACCTGTCCTTTGATCATACCACCTTAGAAGACCTGAAAATTTACAGGTCCCTAGAAGTATCTCTGAAAACAGTTGTGTAAAATCCCTGAAGCTTAGGACACACCCTCCACACTGGAAACAGAGCCCTACCTTAACAACAAAGTTACATAGTGAAGTAGCTGGCTTGGAAAGTGACAAAATGAAAGAAAAACTCAGACTATAGGATCTTACTCTGGTGACAAAAAAAGATCACAACATAAAACCAGAAGAAAAGAAAATCAAAGTTCCTATATCCAAAGCCTCTGAGAAAAATAATTGGTCTTCGGTCATGGAAGATCTCAGAAAGGATTTTGAAAATCAAGTAAGAGAAGCAGATGAAAAATAAGGAAGAGACATGAGAGTGATGCAAGAAAATGATGAAAAATGAGTCAACAGCTTGCCAAAGGAGACATAAAAAATATTGAAGAAAATAATACTTTAAAAATAAACTAACCCAAATGACCAAAGAGGTACAAAAAATCAATGAGAAGAAGAATCCTTTAAAAAGCACAATTGGTGAAATAGAAAAGGAAATCCATAAAGCTAACCGAGGAAAATAATTCCTTAAAAATTAGAACAGAGCAAATGGAAGCTAATGACTCTATGAGAAATCAAGAAATTATAAAACAAAGCCAAAGGATGAAAAAAATAGAAGACAATGTGAAACATCTCACTAGGAAAACAACTGACCTGAAAAATAGCTTCAGGAGACATAATTTAAAAATTATTGGACTACTTGAAAGCCATGGTCAAAAAAAAGAGCGAGAGAGAGGGGAAACAGTGAGTCTGTGGTTAATGTAGAAACTAGCAAGGGATCTCAAGGGACTGTGTATATAGCAGCCTTTTTTTTTTTACTCAGTATTCCCTGAATGTGAAGAATACTTTATTTTGATCATCATCCTCCTTGCTCATGTTTATTTAGCATTTTAAATCTTAAAAGGTACTTTTCTCATAATCACAAGTAGCATCTCTATTTTAGAGAAGATAAAATTGAGACAAGAGTGGTTAAATGACTTGCCAGTGGTCACAAGACATATGGGTCCATATATTTCTCAATATTATTTATGTCACCCTTTTTGTTGCTGTTGAGCTGTTACAATTGTGTTCAACTCTTCATAAAAATTCCCATTTGGGGTTTTCTTGGCAAGGGTACTAGAATGGTTTGTCATTTCCTTCTCAGCCCAATTTAAAGATTAGGAACTGAGTTAAACAGCATTAAGTGATTTGCCTATGGCTACATAGCCAGTAAGTGATGGACAACAGATTTGAATTTATGAAAACAAGTCTTCCTGATTCCAAGCCAAGTGCTCTATCCCCTATGCCACCTAGCTACTCAATAAGATTACACCATTACAAGACAAGAAACAATTTGATTGCAAATAGTAGAGAAATCTGGGACATGATTGTAGACAGGGGTGAGTAGAATGAGAAAGAAAATTTCTAGTGTTGGTTTGCCTTCACAGTCCTTGGTATGGCCTGTAATACAATGGGCACAGTTGGTGAAAGGATTGTTCTCTTGCTCAGTTTCAGAGGAACCTGTAACAATTAAGAAAAACAATTTGAGTTTCATAAGCCACCAGCACCAAACAATAGAAAGAAAGAGAATGTCTTCTCAATGTACTTTTGCACAATGGATTAATGTATTTTTGCTTAAGAGAAGATCATGGAGCTGGTTTGTGGGAAGTCTAGCATAGGGAAGGTTTGGAGATGGTGTTCTCTGCATAGTTATTGTGTATAGATGTCTTTATTACTATTGTGGATTTGGCTTTCTGGTGTCTGAATAAACGTTTTTGTTCTGTCTTCCATGTGAAGAGTCTGTGGTGTTTTGTGATTCAGAATGGGGCTGGAATATTCATGGCCACTTTAGGTGCTGTGAATATTGGGTTAGTGCTACAGAGAGGTAGGTACAAAGGCTAATGATATCCTATGGGAAAGAAGATTATACAAATGAAGTCAAACCAGCTAAGGACTGTTAGATTGAAATGATTGTAATAGATACCCAGTGTAGGTTGGTTGTCAGAGACTGTTGCAAAATATAATAAATGTGTATTAACTATATATTCAGTTTTATTAATACTAGTCTATTGTAAGGTAGAATTAAAAATCTTGCTGAAATTAAATTCCATTCATTCTCATGACCTTAAATCCTGCATATTTTTCTCTCATAAAACAAAGGAATTAAGAGTCTTCAAAATCTATATTGCTTGCAACAAAGAATTTTGTGTTAAGGTTATTATAGTTAAATCAAATTAATTATGTACACAACAGCACTTCAATTGTTTCTTTCTTGGCCTTCTGTATATTTCAAACTTAATAATTGTAAGTTCATTTTTAATAGCCTGCTCACAATAAATATGCAAATTGTGTTGAATTAAATTTGTCCATGCAGCATAGGGCATTTTTCTACTTTGAAAATAAAATCATCTCAATAAAATACCATCCTACATATCAAAACAAGTGATGTGACTCCTCACCTGTGTCTGTTTACAAGTTCTGAAAGAAAATTCTTGCAGGAGTCGGCTAGTTACAACTTTCACAGTTGTAAGTGCAAATCTCATCCCAATGCAGTTTCGAGGACCAGTACCAAAGGGCAGGTACATATAGGGGTTAACACTGGCCTTATTTTCCTTGCTAAACCTGTTGGGGTTCTTTTTCAAAATTGCAGGAAAAAAGAGGTAAGAGAAAAAAACACTTGTCAGAAGAACAATGAACCTGATTTTGTAAGATATGCATCCATCAACCAATCAATAAATATTTATTTAGCACCTGCTGTGTGTCAGGCACTGTGCTAAGTGTTGGGGTTTCATAAAGAACAAAAGATATTCCTTTCCCTCGATGAACCTACAACTAAATGGGGAAGTTAATAGGCAAAGAAATATATACAGTGTAAGTTATATACAGGATAAATAGGAAATAATTAACAGAAGGAAGTCACTAGAATTAAGAGGGGCTGAGGAAAACTTTCCCTAGAGAGTCAGATTTGAATTGGGACTTAAAGGAAGACAAGGAGATCAGTAGTCAGAGCAGAGGAAGGTGACCATTCCAAGCATGGGGAATAGCCAGAAAAGATGCTTGGAGATGAGATGGAGTGTCTTGCTTGTGAACATTCAGGAGGCCAGTGAAACTGAATCAAAATATAGGTGGCAGGGAGTAAGATGGGAAAAGTTTGGAAAGGTATTAGCGGGTTAGGGTATGAAGGATGTTGAATGCCAACTACAGCATTTTGTATTTGCTCCTGGAGGCACTAAGGAGCCACCAAAGTTTATTGAGGAAGGGGTTACATAATCATACCTGCACTTTAGAGACCCTATTTTCATGACTAAATGGAGAATGAATTGATGCGTGAAGAGAAGTGAAGCAAGTAGACACACCAATAGGCTATTGTAACAATCTAGGTGTGAGCTGATGAGATCCTACACTAGGAGCAGCATGAGACAAGAGAAGAGAACATTTTTGAAAAACAAACGCTATAAAGATGAAATTGGCAGGACTTAACCACAAATTGTATGTGAGGAGGTGATAGATAGTGAATAGTCAAGTATAATTCCAAGGTAGTGAATCTGAGAGAGCATGATGTTGCCAGAAATAGAGAAGATGGGGAGGGAGTTTATGGGGAATGATAATAAATCATACTGAAATTAAGATGTAGTAGCAGCAAGTTCCCCGGTATACACAGGAGGCCCTACTATACAGGTTCTTAGATCTGATTTTTTAAAAAGAAAGCAACTTTTGAGGGGTCAACAATCTTCTTTAATTACATACCAACAGAGAAAATACAAGCAGAAAAATAAAGACCAACAGCCAGTGCTTTTAACTGTCTGATCATAAGCAATACATACATCACAGATCAACAGACAAATGTCTGATCATTCCATACATATATAGTTACCAGGGAAAGAGAAGCACCAACATCTGGGCTCTCAAAACTATGAGGGGGGAAGAGGAGGAGGCTGCACCGTTGCCCAGAGTCTCATCTGGCACATGCACCTTCTTCCGAGACCCCAAAGCAAAAGCTCACCTCAGAGTATATATATACTTTTCAGAGCTGGAGGGCAGGAATTATCAAAATACTGGGCCTTCCTGCAAAACAAGCCTCCCTTAATCTGAGGCCCATTAATAAGAGGGGAAGATCTTTCATTAACATAAATCACATTAACATTACAGATGTCTTCTCAAAATCCAGTTCAAAATATCTGAAAGACAATTGGAGATCAAAGGAGAGTTTGGAGAAATATAGAGAGATTTGAAAGTCATCGGCATAAAGATGCAATTAAATAAATAAATTATTGGTTAATTATTTTTTTAAAAAATGAAAGCCAGATTACCAGTATAAAAAAGAAAGGGGTGAATGTACTATGAATGAAGACGAAATTAAAGAAACTATTAGGAGCTATTTTCTTCCAATTACATGTCCATAAAAGTGATGATCTACATGAATTGGATGAACATTTACAAAAACTATAAATTGTACAGATTAAAAAAGTGGAAATAAAATATTTAAATTACACTAAGTTAGGAAAAGCAATTTAACAAGTCATAAATTCACTCTGTAAAAAAAAAAATCCCTATCACTACATAGATTTATGAGTTAATTCCAGTAAATATTTAAAGAACAATTTCTTCCAATACTATATAACCCATTTGAAAAATTAGATTTAAAAAATTCTGCAAATTTCTTTCTGTAACGCTAATACATTCTTCATGCCTAAGCCAAAGAAAACAGAGCAAAAACAAACAGAGCAAACGTTCCTTAACGAATATTGATGCAAAAAAAATTTAAACAGTAGCATGGAAACCACAGTAATATATCACAGAGATTACTATGACCAGGTAGGACTTATAACAGGAATGTAGGACTGGTTAAATGCAAAAGGCTTTTCACACAAATAAAGGTAGCTTTAAACAATTGGATAAATATCAATTGTTCTTGGGTAGGCCAAACCAACTTAATAAAAGTGACAATTCTATTCAAATTAATTTAATTATTCAGTGCCATACCCATCAAGCTCCTAAAGAAGTATTTTATAGCACTGGGGAAGGGGGGGAAATAGAAAGAATAAAATTCATCTGGAAGAACAAGTTCAAGAATATAAAGGGAATCATTGAGGGGGAAAGTGAAAAAGTAAGAATAGTGTTAGTGATAGAGTCCTAATAGAGCTGCCCCCAGCTCTAATTTCATTATAGGTTCCACTGATTCAAATCCACTGTATCTACCTAACCCCAGAGCATTGTCCTAACTTCTTTATATATGCCTTACTGCTCACTAGAACAAAAGGTATGTCCCTGAAACTCATAGTTCTCACAGAAACAGCAGGCATGTCCATGTGATGGGAACCTGGTCACTGCCTCTAACTAGGCACTGCTCTGGGACTCATTCCTCATTTCTCCCACAGAAATAGCAGGTGTGTCCATGCACTCAACTTCATCCACATCCATCTGATCTTAGACAGGACCACAATACTCAGCAAGGAGTACCAGGATGCCCAATCATGATATGGACCCCAAAACAATAGAAGAGACTTTCCCTAAGTAGACACCTATGCCGTAATAGTAAAGAAGTGACCCAGAGTGAACTTATGACATAGAAAGGCTTGTTATAATAACATTATCATATATACATATCCCCCTGAATGGGTTTCTCTGTATGCATCACAGGTAATTGCATGTGTACTTCCATTGTGACTAGGACTAATCCTTTAATAAACTCCTCCTGCCTTTTTAATATTGATTATACTCCTATATTCTATGTAAATTTCTGTTATGTAATTGCATCTTTACTCTATAAAAATCCATCTTGCTCTCTCTGAGGCTGATGGTTCCTTTCGGAACTGAGCTCACTTCTTGAGAGCTTCAATCTCAATAAATGCCTTTACTTGCATTAAAGGTGGTCTGACTGAATTCTTTGAAATGGTTCCACTACAACACATCATGAAACCCTAACAGTTTTTAGTATCCCAGAGTTGAAATCTCAACACTAGTAACTTTCAAACTATACTACAAAATACTGATCATCAAAACAATCAGGTACTGAATAATAAATAGAGTGGTTGGTTAATGAAATAAATTAGATTCACAATATACATAAGTAAATTACCATAGTAATTCAGTGTTTGATAAACCCAAATAGCCAAACACTGGGGGCAAGAATTCACTGTTCAACAAAAACTGCTGGGAAAATTGCAAAGCAGTCTGGCAGAAACTAAACATCTCACACTGTATAACCAGATAAAGAAAAAATGGGTGCATGCTTTAGGTATAAAGAGTGAGATCATGAGAGAATTAAGGAAGTACAGAAAAAAAATTACCTTTCAGATCTATGAATTAGGAGAGGATTTATGCCCAAACAAGAGATAGAGAGGCTCCCAGAAAGTAAAATGGATGACTTGAATTACATGAAATTTAAAAATTTTTGCACAAATAAAACCACGTCAGCCAAAATTTGAAGAAAATCAGAAAACTGGATGGGGAAAAGATTTTTAAAGCAAGCAAGTTCCTCTGGAAAAGGCCTCATTTCTCAAATATATAGGGAACTGAGTCAAATTTGTAAAAAAAAAAAAATGGGAGGGGGCAGGAAAAACAAAACCCCAGAGCAATACCCTATTGATAAAAGGTTGAATGGTACGAACAGGCAGGTTTCAGAAGAAGAAACCAAAACTACCCATAGTCACACAAAAACATATTCTAGATCCTTATTGATTAGAGAAAGTCAAATTATAACAACTCTAAAGTACCACCTCATTCTTTTCAGTTTGATCAGCCTGAAAGAAAAGTAAGCTGACAAATGCTAGAGGCCATGTGAGAAAAAAAGCACACTGTTGGTGGAGTTGTGAACTGGTCCAACCATTCTGGAGAACAGTTTGTAACTATGCCCAAAGAACTATAAAACTACGTAAGCCTTTTGACCTATCGATCTTACTACTATATCCCAAAGAGAGCAGAGAATAGGAGAAAAACCATATGCACAAAAAGAGCTTATAGCAGGACCTTTTTGTGGCAGTGAAAGATTGAAATTGAGAAACTTTTGGTTGAGGAATGACTGAAAAAAATGTGATATGATTATGATAGAATAGTATTGTCCTGCAAGAAATTATAAAGAATAAAATAAAATTGAAAACAAAATAAAAAGAAATAAAAAAGAAACGATAAAGAGGATGGTTTCAGAAAAACTTGGGAAGACAACTGAACTGATGCAAAGTGAATAAAATAGAACAAGGAGAACAATTTGCACAGTAACAGGAAAATTATAATAATGACCAATTGTGAAAGAGTTATACTGCTTGATGCAATAATGACATAAATTCCAGTTACCATGGTGAAAAATGCTAACCACCTCCACAGGGAAATTGTGAATTCTCAGTGCAGATTTAAGCATATTGATTTTCACTGTATTTTTCTTGTCCTTTTTTGCACAAGGTTAATATGGAAATATGTTTGTGCATGAATTCATATGTAAAAATGACATCATATATCTTGCCTACTCAATGAGCAGGGAATGGCCAGATAGAGGAAGAGAATTTGGAAATCAAAATTTAAAACATCAGAGGAAAAATAAAAAGACAAAAAAAATCAGACATCAGGAAATCTGCCTTAAGAAGACAGTGACAATATCTAAATAACCACTTGTCTGTCTTCAAAACTATGTTTTTTTATGAAGATGACAAATTTGTTTTTTGCCATTTTTAAACTTCCCAAACTAGACTTGAAAGGCAGAAATTCCAATGGACTCTCAACAACTTGTTCTAATATATGTATTATTTATGTTGTAGAAATTCTAAACTGTGGATTACTAAGAAATATAAGCAATGAGACTGTTCATCTTTTATTGCAATAACATTTCAACTAAACTAAAGACTTTTTGGACTGGTAGATGACACAGTGGATAGAAATGCAGACCTGGAGTCAGAAGGAACTGAATTCAAATCTACCCTCAGACACTTACTAATTGTGTGGCCTTGGGGTAAGTCACTTAACCATGTCTATCTCCATTTCCTCATTATAAAACAAGCTGGGGAAGAAATTGGCAAACCACTCCAATATCTCTGGCATGAAAATCACAAATGGGGTCAAGAAGAGTCAGTCATAACTGAGCAAAAAGAAAACAACAACAAAAGGTTTTAAATGAGTAAATAAAATCCAAAGAAAAAGAAGTAGAAAGGAGAGAAAGTGAAGTCACCTATTGTAGGTAACCTTTGTGCCTCTTGTATTGTAAACTTGTTGAGGAAATTAGCTACAAAGACAGAGGAGATACAGGACAATGGCAGGGAAGGAAGAGACAAGTGCAGGTTAATTCAGTGTAGAAGACCCATGGGCATGTTTGTAGACAGTAGGAAATGAGTAGTAGACAGGGACAAATTGACAATAAACTGAAGACTGGGGATGACAGATGAGGTAATCTGCTCGAAGAGATGGGAACACTTGAACAAGTGTAGAGAAGTTGGCCTTGGTAACCAATAAGGTTACTTCATCATGTGATACAGGCATAAGGGAGGGACTAATGACAGAAGTCTGAGTGATAGAAGGTGAGGAAAATAGGAAAAGAAGTTCATTGTGAATAGCCTCAATTTTTTCTGCAACATAGGGAAGGTTTTCAGCTTAAAGAGTGGGGAGAAGGAAAGCAGTGAGAGGTTTAAGGACTGAAACAAATGGTCAGAAGAGTCACTATGCAGTCATTAGTGCCCTTAGCCATACAGCCAAGTCATGTTAGAGGAGGACTTTGAATTTAGGTCTTACTGACTACGAATGTAGCACCATGTTCTCTGTTTGATATGCCCTAAAATATTTAGTCACTGTTAAGGGCTTGCAAACATCTACAAATAAGTGATTCATGAAAATAATTACACATGTTTGCATTGACCAGGAACAGACAACCTATAGAATAATTATTTAAGAGACACATATTATAGAATTAAAAGCCCAAAGGGATCTCAATTGGCACACAGTTCAAACACACATTTTTCAGCTTGACAATCCTAACAATGAGCACTAAAAGTGCACTTCTGCCACTTCTTAGTGTAGAGCTAATGCCAAGTTACTTAATGTATATAAGCTTTGGTTCCTTCAACCATAAAATAGGAACAAGAATGTCTAAATTGCTCTGTTTAAGCTCTGGAATAGTGACTGTGGGCATTATTCAGGGTTCTTGTGATTGTTTAAATTACAGACCCAGAGTCATCAATCTGAGCAAGACACAAAAACAGGATTCAAACCCTTATCCTCTCTCCTAACTCATTGTTCTCCCAAATGCTCTCAGCTAACCATGTTGAGTAACCTATTCCATTGTTTAAAGAAAAAGGATACCTTTCAGGGTGGAACTCCTCTGGCTCTGGCCAGTATTCTGGATCACAAGGAAGGACAAAAGGTGGAGTCATCACCACTGTGCCTTTAGGAATTACCCAGTCCATTGATCTCAACAGTTTTCTCAGCAACCCTTTCAATCCTGCCAGCTACTGGGAACAGTCTAAGATTTTCATTTATCACCTTGTCTAGGTACTCCATCTGTACCAGAGCATCATATGTGACTGCTTCCTGGGAAAAGAATAAAAAGTCACTAAGGTGACATCACATCTACCTTTATTCACTTGGTCTTAGAATGAGTCTATACCAATTGTACATCTGGTCACCAGATGTTACAGTAATACCTTCTGGAGGAAAACTATAAATATATTTTTTCTATTAAATCTATGGAATGTTGGGGATCCCTTCAGTGTTCAACTTGTTAATAAAGTGATTCAAAAATTTTGAGCTCTATCAAAGTGAGATCTGCATTTATAAAAATAAAATGAACCCTTTTGAGCCTGTGAAAAAAAACTCTTGAACCTCAGTAGAAGGAAATTGTGCTAAGATGAATCTTGTCTTTTTTCCTGTTCTGCCAGGAATTCTTTTGAAACAAAATGAGCTAGTATGAAATCTAGGGTGGAATAGTAGAAAAAAAATCTGTCAATTAAGTTTACTTTTTTCTTTTTTTAATTTATTTTTATTAATTAATTTTTAGCTTTCAACAGTCCCTCAAGATTTTGAGTTCCATATTTTCTCCCCATCTCTCTCCTCAGCCAGACAGCATGTGTGCTGATTACCCCTTACCCCAATATGTCCCTGCTTCTATCACACACACCTCCTTGTTTTATCCTTTTCCCCTCCGTTTTCTTGTAGGGCAAGATAGATTTCTATATCCTCTTGACTGTATGTCTTATTTCCCATTTGCATGTAAAAACAATTTTTAACATTCATTTTTAAAACTTTTAGTTCCAACTTCTCTCTCTTCCTTCCTCTCCACCCCCCATCCTCAATGAGAAGGCAAAAAATTCAATATAAGTTATACACGTACAGTCATACAAAACACTTCCATAACAGTCATGTTGTGAAAGATTAACTATATTTCCCTTCATCCTATTCCACCCCTGATTTATTCTATTCTCTCTTTTGACCATGATCTTCCCCAAAAGTGTTTACTTTTAATTATTCCCTCCTCCCATTTGCCCTTTCTTCTATTATTCCCCCACATTCCCCTAGTTTCTCACCTTCCCTCCTACTTTCCTGTAAAGGAAAATAGATTTTCATATCAAATTGAGTGTGCATGTTATTCCCTCCTTAAGCCAAATCTGATGAAAGAAAGGTTCACTCTTTCCCTCTTACCTTCCCCCTCTTCCCCTCCATTGAAAAAGCTTTTTCTGAAAGTGAAGAGGCTGAGTGAGCAAAGGTGAGGTGAGGGCCTTTCCTAGAGTCACTAATTCTTCACTTTCACCTCTCATATTAAGAAAAAAAAAGCTTTTTCATGACTCTTTTTTGTGAGAGATAACTTAACCCATTATATTTTTCCCTTTCTACTTCTCCCAATATATATCTCCCTCACGCCTTAATTTTATTTTTATATATCATTCCTTCATATTCATTCAAACCCAACTCACCATGTGCCATATATATAATCCCTCCAACTATATAAATACTGAGAAAAGTTTCAAGAGTTACAAATATTATGTTTCCATATAGGAATGTAAATGGTTCAACTTTAGTAATTCCCTTACGATTTCTCTTTCCTGTTTACCTTTTCATGCTTCTCTTGATTCTTGGGTTTTAAAGTCCCATTTTCTATTCAGCTTTGATCTTTTCATCAAGAATGCTTGAAAGTCCTCTATTTCATTGAATGATAATTTTTCCCCCTTAAGTATTATACTCGGTTTTACTGGTTACCTGATTCTTGGTTTTAATCCTAACTCCTTCAACTTCTGGAATATCTTATTACAAATCCTCTGATCCCTTAATGTAGAAGCTGCTGGACGTTATGTTATCCTCATTGTGTTTCCACAATACTCAGATTGTTTTTTTCTGACTTCTTTCAGTATTTTCTCCTTGACATGGGAGCCTTGGAATTGAGCTACAATATTCCTAGGAGTTTTCCTTTCAGGATTTCTTTCATGAAGACATCAGTGGATTCTTTCTCTAGCTATTTTATCATCTGATTCTAGAACATCAGGGAAGTTTTCCTTGATAATTTCCTGAAAGATGAGGTCTAGGTTATTTTTTAACCATGACTTTCAGGTAGCCCAATAATTTTTAAATTGTGTCTCCTGGATCTAATTAACAGGTCAGATGTTTTTCTAATGAGATATTTCACATTGTCTGCTATTTTTTCATTCTTTTCGTTTTGTTTTGCAATTTCTTGATTTTTCATGAAGTCATTAGCTTCCATGTGCTCCATTTTAATTTTCAAGGAATTACTTTCTTAAAAAAATAAAATTAAATAACATCTTTTGAACTCCTTTTTCCATTTGGCCAATTTTGTTTTTGAGGGCATTCTTCTCCTCATTGGTTTTTTTGGATGTCTTTTGCCTTTTGAGTTACTCAATTTTTAAGGTGTATTTTCTTCAGCATTTTAGGAATTCCCTTGAGCAAGCAGTTGACTCATTTTTTTCATGATTTTCTTGCATCATTCTCATTACTCTTCTCAACTTTTCCTCTACTTCTTTCACTTGGTTTTCAAATCCTTTTTGAGCTCTTTCATGGCCAGAGACCAATTCATATTTTTCTTGGAGGCTTTGGATGCTTTGTCTTTGTTGCCTTCTTCTGGTTGTATGCTTTGATCTTCCTTATCACCAAAATAAAATTCTATAGTCTGATCTTTTCCTGTTTTTGCTCATTTCCCCAGTCAATTATTTTACTTTTGAGCTCTTTGTCAAGGTAGTTCTCTGCTTCCAGTAGGGGTTGGGTGGTATATAATCAACTGCTTGATCCTCCCACAATCTGTGGGCCTAGAGCTCTAGAAACAGCTGCTGCAGATGCCCCTCCTGCTGCTGTGCCTGCACTTCTCTGCCCCCTTGCTTTCCTGGGGCTTGGGTTGGACTCTCTCACACTGGTCCAACAGGTTTTATCAACACACCATTCAATACGCCCTAGGCATTTAGGGGGGGAGAAGTCTAGAAACCACCACAGGTGCTAGTGATTCAGTCCCACTGAGGCCTGCTTAGGTTCTATCTGTGCCAACATGGCACAGACTGAACTGTGCTGTGATCCCAGTCCAGTGCAATAGATGCTTCCTGTCGACCTTCCAGGCTGTTGTGGGCTAGAGATTTGCTTAACTCCATCATTCTGTGTGTTTTGCTGCTCCAGAATGTGTAGAGCCATTTTTACAGGTATTTGGCTGGGTTTTGTGAGGAGAGCTCTAGCAAGTCCCTGCTTTTACTCTGCCATCTTGGCTCCACCACCACCCCCCTTGAGTTTACTTTAGATACACTTGAAATCTGAGAAGAGACCTTCTGTGTCTTCATTGCTCCCCAGCTTCCACTTCTTGTCATCTCTGCTTATCCTTTCAAAAATGATTAACTTCTATCTGGACTCTAGAAATTCTCACTCTCAGTTTGCCATCAATTTGGGAATGCACTGGTAGTTTAATATTTTAAACCATGAAAGTTCTTCAAAACAGAAAAAATTCAAAGGAATATATCTATAATGGTTGGATTTAGAAAGTTACTTGGAGGTGGGACAGAGAGCTTTCCCAACATTCATCCCAACACATAATGTAGACAGTTTTTTATTTGAAAGGACAACCTTGAACATATCCTTCTCTTCTGAGATTTCTAATACCTTAGAGAATATTATGTGACTTAAAAGAAGTATGGGAGAAATAAGCAAAAAATTCGAAGCAAAAAAAAACCATGGCACCTGCAGAATAATAGGGAAAATCGCTAGCAGAAAAAAGTTCAGTTCCCAAACAAAAAGGAGACAGAATCTGTCTCTGTTTCCTTATGTGTCCTAGGTTGTTGTCAGCACCATTAGAAAGGTTTAGATTTGGCTTCACGAGAGGGTCAAGGAGATCTGTAGGGCTACTTTTGGGAATTATCTACTCACCATTCCTACTGCCACCACTGTAACATTGTTACTCATCACTGTTTAAATGGAAAATTTCAATGTTTTCAAGGCAATCTCCTGACTTTGCAGGGAAATGACTGTTTAAGTGTTCCCTTAATAGTAATTACTCAATTTGGTCAAAAAGTGATGGAGACAGGTCATCCTGGTGCACCAAAAAGAGGTTCCTGCGTACGGACAAGCTCAAATGTCCATTCATAAGTCCCCTTTTCACTTCATAGGTAGGAACAGCAATGAGGTATAGTGAGGTGAGAAAACGCAAGTTTTTGAAGAGAAAAAAAATCCGTGCCTTTATCCTATCTGTGCTCCTTAGTACTTATGTGACCCTGCATATATAATTTCTCCTGTCTAGATTTGCTTGTCATAGGTAAAAGCAGGATATTAGGCCAGATGATCATTCCATTTTTTTCTAGCTCTATGTTCGATAATTTTACTCTACTTCCTGTCCTAGACCATATTTCTTTGAGCTCAGCTATTTGTACAGATAGATGGCACAGTGGGCAGAATTCCAGGCCCCAAGTCTGGAAGACCTGAGTTCAAATCTGGTCTGTGGACTATCTATGTGACCCTGGGCAAGTCACTTAATCTTGTCTGCTTCACTTTCCTTATCTTTAAAATAAGCTGGAGAAGGAAATGGCAAATCACTCTGCATCTTTGTCAAGAACATGCCACCTGGGGCTAGAAAGAGTTGGACAGGACTGAAAAACAACCGAAGAAAAATAACAAAGGAAAGAAAAAAAAATAAGCTATTTTGAAATACAAGTTTCTCTTGAAATTCAAAACTGTGGACTTTAGTGGCACCATCTATGCTTCAGACTAAATGACATCACAAACTCAAATATGATTTTGAAAATTGTCTCATTTAGCTCATCCTACAATGATGGCAAACATCTTTCTGAGGTGGTTAGGTAACACCACAGAGTGTTGGACTTAGAGGTAAGTCAGACCTGAGTTCAAATCCTAGTTCAAAGTTTTGCTGCTGTGATCCAGTGCAAGTTACTTACACTCTCTCAGTCTTAGACTACTCATATCTAAAGGAGAAAAAAGCATTCAGAACTGTTATGAAGATCTGATGAAGCAATAAAAGCAAATTGCTCAGCAAATCTTAAGACCCTCATCATCATCGTCGATGTTGTTGCAATTTGGTGTATTATCAAAGCACATTGGAAATTTTTGCATACTTCCACAGAGAATGGCTTCAAGATTCCAATTTGTTGCCACCCTCGTACCCAAGTTACCTTTCTGAGAGTGATTCTCTGAACTCTTAGAAGTCTGAGAATCCATCATAAGCTGAAGGAAAGCTACCCAGTGCTGAAAAAATAATGGAAACCAATAATGCTGAGAAAGCATTTGAGAACACAGGAATTAGCTCCAAACACAGCAAATTAATATGCCTGTTGCAAGACAGACAAGTGAAGATTAAAATGATAAGAGACATTGTGGCTTCAGCTCATGGCAGAATTCAAATTCTACCCACGGCACTTCCACAGTAGACACTGGAGTGCTAAAGAGCCTGAGCCTTGAGTGAATAAAACAAAAACTTCAAATCAGCTTCCTAAGCTTTAAAAATATTCTGTCCCAATCACCAGGGTAATGAAAAGGAAACAGACCCTGAAGAATTTTTTTTATTAAGATTTTCCAAAAATTAATTCTCTTCAGTCTGACAGAAAAGATAGAAAGATAATGCTTCAAAAGCGTGTAACATCATTGATGTGGACACCACTGATTATAATCTTACTTCTTGACTAGTATTCCATGATCACTCTAATTTATCTCAGTGTCATCATGCAATGGACATGCCTCTTCAAACTCAGTCCAATTGGTCCTAGGTCAGCAAACATGCAATGGATGAACATGTCCATGCTTGAAGACTTTGTAGCTTGCACAGATAGACAATAGGTTGTACTTTTCTGGCCTGGCCTTCAAGAATTAAGGGTCATAGCCCTTTCATTAAAAGGCTTCAGAAGAAAAGCTTTGTGCACCAACGTAAAATGCTCAAAAATTGGACCAAAAACCCATATGGAGAATTTGAATACAACATTACTGGCCCAATTAAAATTTTGTACTCATTTTTATATAACTCTTGGTATTGTTAGCAAGGCCTACTTTGGGAGTCTCTAAATGAAAGATAAAGGTATGCTCTCATACCTTCCTTGGGTTTCTGTTAAATGTCATATACTAATTTGCCGCTTAATATTGGATATCTGTCTTATCCCACCTATGAGGTTGTAAATTAGTTGAGATCTGGGACAATGTATTTTCTCTCTTTGTATCCCCAGAGTCATACATTGCAAGGTCTGGTAAATATGAAATAATGGGAACATAGAATTAGAGCTGGAAATTAATTTAGAGGTCACCAAGCAACACTTCTTCATATTACAGAAAGTCCTCAAAAATATCTGGCAATTGAAATTGTATAAATATACATATAGTCAGCATAGAGGAATATCAAGTAAAATGGAACACAAATTGTTGGGGGGCTTTTGCTGTGCTCTGAAGATAAAGAATACAACAGTTCATGAAGTATACATATTCTTATTCTAATCATTGAAAATACTTACCTTCTCTGAACTTTTCATTCGTTCTTCCTTTATTTTTTTTAACTGCTTTTGCTAAGAACTCTGTTGCATCTTTTGGAAATAGAGTTATGTCAAATATTTTAAACAAAGGAGTAAGGAATGGAAAGACCACTGAGAAAAAGAAACAAAAAAAAATCCTTATGAAATTGTAGAATTTTATGAGATGTTATTACCTTTATTTGCAGAATAGATGGGGAGATGGTAGCAGAGGTACAAGACACAATGTGGTTTATTCATTTCCTTTTAGACATCACCAACTCTGTGAACTGGGGGGAGTAGAAAAACCCAACAGTGAAAGGGAATCTCTCTCTAAAATCAGGTGTCCTGTGCTCATCCCTGATCTCCTAGGTTAACTGCTAAACTACTTATGACTGTCCCAATCAACAAATAATTCCCTGAGTGGTTTAGTTCAATTGCTTTCTAAAAGCTTTCCTTCACCAAAGAAGAGTAATTAAAGAGTTGAATATCCAGAATTCTTGAGATTGTGTTGCATTTTCTTTATGCATCAGTTTAATTCTCTGTTAAATAAGGTTAGACTTGATAGCTTCTAAGTTTCTATCCATCTCTAAATCTATGAACAAATATATTGGGTTATTTTCAGAAATGTAAGTACCATTCGATTTTTAAGTATTTGTTTCTGAAAAGAAGAACCAACTTACTCATTGTAAGTATGAATGGGTCCAGAATATTAAATACAACTAACTTTTTCACTTCTCTGACATAGGGATCATTCTGGTTATTCAAAGAATCAACGTTGATACCAAATGAAGTGCTGGTGATCACATCCATGCTGTAGGCCCCTAAAATGCTGGAGAGAAAGCAAAAAAAAAAAAGACTCAGAACAGGCACCATATCTTTCCTTTCCAAGCAAAGTGGGTCGCTAAATAAGCATATAGTGTGAAACTCAATAGAAATCAGAGTCACCAAACCATTTCAAAGGATATCTGTGACCCATATATTGAAAATACAAAATCACAGGTAAATATTATCTCTACTCTTTTTTATTTTATTATATATTTTACTATTACATTTTAATGTGGTCTGATCAGGTTTGCCAACTGTGCTCTATGTTCAAGTCAGCAAGGTATATGAGCTTGAAAATGGTCAGTAGCATCTACTACCTAAGATATTTCAGGGGAAAAAAAATATTCTTTTCCTCAACTATCTAGAAGCCAAAAAGTATTTGTAAATGAATGAGTGAATGAATGAATGATAGCTTGGACATTCATGGCACAAAATGCATAGCAGTGATGATTGGTACTATCACTAAGCTGTTAAAGAAGGTTAAGTTTCCCTCATTTAACTGGGGGTACATTTTCCTCTTCACAGTGTGAATGCTCTCTACTTTCAAGTACTAAGTTATCATTTACTAAGGGTTTACTATATTCCAGGCACTACTCTAGATACTGAAGATATTAGAAAAATGCAAAAACATTCTCTGGCCTCAAGAAGTTTATATACAAATCGGAATTGCATAAACACATAAATATATACATATAGAAATTAATACCTAAAAGATAAATACAGAAGAAGAAGGTGACCACGTAGGAGAAGGTAGTAACAGTTATACCTTTGATCCCATATTCTTCTGTCTTGTTCAGATTAGTGACACTATCATTCCCACTTAACCTCATGTTTTTCTTTGTTTTTGTGATTTTTATATGTTTTACTTTTAATTTATGGAATAAAATAAGCATTTCCACAGCATGCTATAATAAGAAAAAATGCTAGACCATGAAAGTGCACATCTGTCATGAAAAACTTGCTATTTCTCTTAAATATATAAAAAAGTTATCATGCAAATTTATTTTGTCCTTTGTTTTTCTTTCCCCCTCCCCCAAGAGATGGCTACTATTAGAAACAAATATGTGCATGTGTGTGTCTGTAAGTGTGTGTTTCTGTGTGTGAAATCATTTTATACATATTTCTATCTATCATTGTTTTGGATACAGATAGCATCTTCTTCCCTTGTATGTTCTGTGTAGTTAATTTGTATATTTATAATAGAGAAAATTACTTACCACTCAAATTTGTTTTTAAAATGTGCATATTACTATAAACAATGTCCTCTTGCTTCTGCTAATTTCCCTTTTCATTATTTTGTGCAAGTCTATTTATGTTTTCGTCTAGTTCATCATTCATTTTTTATTTCTAATTTTTTTTACTTTTTACTTAAATACAAAATAAGAAAAGAAAAAAGAAACAAACAAATGCTAAAGCTAAAATAGTACAAAATAGGAAAAAGAAAAGAGCATTGCTATGTGCACAGCAGAATGTGAGAGAGGATTCTAAATAGACAGCAATAAATTTCCTTTTCAAGAAAGCCAATATAACAAATTTGAAGCTTTTTATTGAGAACTGTCCATCTTTTCTTTGTTTCCTTGTAAGTTATGTTTTGTTCTCTGCTGCACACTTTTTATTTTGTTTTATTTTCCCTTTCCTTTCCCCTCAAAGGATACAATTAAGTCACACATACACACATGCATATATGCATGTATATGCATACATAGCATACATATTTAGACACATACACACAAGTTTTTACACACCCCTATACATATATATACTTACTTCCACATACATATACTATCAACAATCGTCATCATATATAAACATATATATTCATGTATATTTGTGTAAGACTGCACTATACTTATTTATCTATTTCTCTGAGGGTAAATGACCTATTCTTTCATAAGTCCAAGTCTTTCCATATTATTCTAAGTCTACCAACTCATTATTTTCTACCTCATAGCAATATTCCCACCTTACACTGTCTAGGTGTTTTAAATAGTCCAAAAGAAGCTGATAAATATGGTTGACACATAGTGTAGCTTCCCTATTTTTCTCTTTCAATTAAATCTATTTCAGCCTTAACTTTGTCCAAGATCATGATTACTACCCCTGCTCCTTTTTCCCTAACAAATTCTACTTTATTCTTTATTCTATGTTTGTGTGTATCCTCCACTTTACTTTTACCTGCTACCTTGCCCTCCTATTACTTAATATTCCCCACCTCCAAGGATCCCTTACTTATCCTCCCATTCCCATTAATCTAAACCCCCTTCTATACTCTCCTTAACTTACTTGCTCACTTATCCTTATAAAAATACCTACATTATCCTCTCACCATTCCCTGTCCCTTAACATTTCATTTATTTCTGAATTTAGAAGACTTTATTCTCTTCTAAATATATGTATATTATTCCCTCTTGAACCCGTTCCTGATGAAACTAGGATTCCAGAATTACCAACCCTCCTCCCTATATCTAAGTCCTCTGGGTCAGCACTTCCCATTGTATCTCATTTCTATAACTATTCTTTTAATCTGTTCTTAAATGGTTTTATTTTTTAATAACATACCATACTCAGGTCTACCTTAATCTTTCTTATGAGCTACTCAATAACTAATAACAATCTTAGATCTAAGTTTTACATTTTACATACATAAAAGATGAGCAGTCTGTCCTTACTGAGTCCCTGTAATTAGTCTTTGGCATGTACCTTAAAGTTCTCTTGGTTCTCATATGTCAAATCTTCTATTAAATTCAGGGTGTTGTTTTTTTTAAAGAAAATACTGGAAGTGTGACAATTCGTTAAATGTCCATTTTTTTTCCATTCAGAATTATGCTAAGCTTTGATGGATATGATAATTTAAGTCACAACCCCAATTCTTTTGCTTTTCCATATAATAGTGTTTTCATGTTTTTCTTAATAAATTAAATAACAAGTTGTTCTTAACTGACTAAGCCAAAATAAGTAAGTGTTCCATGGATAGACATTCAGCAAAGGAGACTAAGAAAGAATGATCAAGCAGACAGGAGGAAGATCAAAACAGAGCAGAAGTACAAAATGCAGAAAATAGAGAGCATCCAGAAAGAGGAAGTGGTCAACAAATTAGGATACTCCAATAGGGCCATCAAGGATTAAAATTCACAGTAAGTCATTGATTTGAAAATTAGTGGAGCAATAGTAGAGATGGAGTTAATATGGAAAAGAAGCAAGAAGCAAAGAGAGTTCAAAAAACAATGAGTCGTTTATCCAGATCAGGTTGGCATAGGGAGACATATAAAGATCTTCGGACACTGGCCAGAAATTAGCCCTATGCAATAATAGAGACCATATCCAAGGGAAATAAAAGGCCCTAAACAAATACTAGGACATGTAGGAGATAGGAACAGGTGCCAACTGACAGGATGTTATTTCTGACACCTTTCTGGGTCACAGATGCAGTATGGAATATGGAAGGGACAAGAACCCAGATGTGAGGATCAGTGAAGCAAGAAGTTCAGAAACAAGCAACAAAAATATGCCTAAGACTCCAGGAAAGAGTTTGCTCTCAACTCTAGCTTTCAGACCAGTATGAAGCCTAGTGAAAAGAATCTCAGATGAAAGAGAAGCCTACAGTTCCATTCCTCCAGACCAGGAGAGTTTGATGATACTGCCTCAGTACAACAGCAGTCTGTTACGATTCAGACACAAATGCAGGTCAGGAACCTGCAAAGCTCATACCTCACTGGGAAGGGGAAAGGACAAAGGAACTGATCAGAATTTGCCTCAGCTAAGACTCTTAGAGCATCAAAAGCTCATAAATTTCCAGCATGGGTTGCCTTTGCAGCCTAGAATAATAAAACAATGAATAATAAAAGAAAGCTGCAATGGAACCAGCCCATGTGTTCCCTCCAGAAATGTGCAGAGCCTCGAACTAACATAAAGTCTAAAGTTAGTAAGTTGAAAAAGATTAACAAACAAAAAAAATTTAATAATAAAAAGTTATGGTGGTGATAGAGACATTCAAAACACAACCTCAGAAGAAAATATATCCAAAAATATCTACAAGCAAAGCCTCAAAGGAACTTGGACATAATTCCAAATACAATTTCTGGAATAGACAAAGAAAGATGTTAAGAAAAGAGTTTCAAACGTTTTCTTAAATATAAAAAAGATCATTAGTAATTTTGGAGAACTTTTTAAAGCTTTTTTAAAACCTTAGTTGAATGATAAATTTGGGACCCAGTCTACAGAGAGTTCAGAATATGAAAAGACAAAGAAAAAAGGAGCAAAAATAGAGTCATCAATGAACAATGGATTAATCAAGGTGCTTAGCCTCAGAGGGGCCGATCTCACTATGTTGTCCTTTAAACTTGCTTTGTTAATTACAAAGTCAAGAGAATAACTCTAAAAATGGGTGCTGCAGTTTCTGAGAAAAGATGGCAGGAGAGAATCTGTTGCTCCTCAGATTCCTCCAGCTGTCACCCCATATTTACTCTTCCATAGTTACAGGCTTGCTTTTCTCTGCTGCTTTCCACATATTTTTCACTAACACATCTCCGTATTGGTTAATGATGGGAAACATCTAAATGTCAAATGATAATAGTTACAAGTGGAAAACTCAGTTCCAGAACAAATCAAACTTCCCAAGCCAGAAGAAACAAAATGGTATTTCATTAATTTTTTTTTCTCTTTTGTTGTGTTTGCCCGTCATTTCCAAAGAAGATCATGCCATCAAAGAAATAATGACATGACTTGCACTTGAGTTTGTTTTGAGTGAGGGAGGGCTGTCCAAGGTCACCAGCCTCACTTTTCCTCAGAGCCATCTGGATTCAGTGACCAGATATTCATCAGGATGACTGGAGATGGCCCAGGATGCAATGGGAGACTTTGGCCCCTTTAGGTCAAGGTCTGTTGGATACTTGTTTAAGGTAAGGTAATGCCCATTCAGTGAATAGGACTGTTTAAAAAGTAGTTAGGGGATGGCCCCTTTGAAGAGGCAAAGAAAATAACTAAATCAATCTGGGAGGGAAACAGCAGCAGTTACTATTGATAATCACTCTTAAGCCAGAAGGTTCCAGAAAACAGTACTTAAGGCAGGGGTCTAGTGTGGTACATTCTATAGGAGGGGAGGGGAGGGGACAGGGAAAAGGAAGGGAAGGGAAGGGAAGGGAAGGGAAGGGAAGGAAGGGGAAGGGAAGGGAAGGGAAGGGAAGGAAGGGGAAGGGAAGGGAAGGGAAGGGAAGGAAGGGGAAGGAAAGGGAAGGGAAGGGAAGGGAAGGGAAGGAAGGGGAAGGGAAGGGAAGGATGTAGTCAGTAAACCCCAAGTTAACTGGGCATCCTCTGGCCATCCAAATTTACCTTCCTTTGGATAAGAGGACAGGAGGGAGAGACAGACAGGAGAAGAGGACTCAGTCTCCACCCATTCAGGAAGGTTAATGTGTTTGTCCTTCATTGCCAAAGAAGACCATGCCATCAGAGAAATGATGACATGACTTGCACTTGACTTTGTTTTGAATGAGGGAGGACTGTGCAAGGTCACTAGCTTCACTTCTCCTCTGAAGTCATCTGGATCCAGTGACTAGATATTGATCAGGATGACTGGAGATGGACAAGGATGCAATGGGAGACCTTGGTCCCTTTAGGCCAAGGCCTATTGGGTACTCATTTAGGGTGAGGTAACTCCCATAAAATGTAAACAAACATACATCTATGAAAAAAACAGATCTTCTTGACCATGCAGTCCAACTACTTTATTTTAAAGATGAGGAAACTGCAGCCAGAATGGTTAAGTGCTCTACCAATGGTTATTCAGGTACTTGACATCAGAAGTGAGATTGGAGATCAGGTTCTCTAACTCCAGAGACTGTGTTCTTTTCACTGTATTGTAAAAAATGGGAAACAAAATATTCCCTTATAGGAAGCTCAAACTTGTGGGCCTATTAATTAGGCATTAAATGGAGAAAATTACTGGAACTTATTTAAACAAAACAGTAAACAACTCTCTTCTAGGCTCAATCTTCTAGAATCTGACCAATGCCCATTGCTTTACGTCCTTGAGTTTTCCACTTGTAAATGTGGGAGACAGCACTGTTCGAATCCTCTTCCATTGATCATCTTCAACAATTGAGATAGCAGTTTCCAAAATTCCTGCTGGACCAAAACTCTAGCAGAAAAAGATAAAAGGCAAGACCATTTTTGTACTAAGTTGTGGAACCAGAACTGGAGACCTTTTGTACTTTGCAGTATAAAAACTAATTCTTCCTAAATATCTATAACCTCTAATCTGACTCTTTACAGCCCATGCACTTTGATGACAAGAATTTATTTTCTGAGATCTTCAAAGTTGTGACTTTTGTATCCGTAAGAACAGTTTTCTGACTGCATCACTACATAGGCTGCTTCCCAAGATGATGACTACTGGTACCAGGCTAAAAGCATTGAAATTTCCAGGGCTCCTCAGTACCATGTTCTAGACTATTTCCCAAGGTGTCTGAAGTGAAGTGATGAAGGTAGTAGTGATCATGGTGGAAGTGATGATAATTTGATGTGCCTAGTACGTATAGTTTTCTATGTCTTCCTCATGGCATCAATTGCTTTATTTATTCTGGCTGGTCTGTCATGTGATAATTGTTAGACAATTGGTGGGAAGAGACAGCACCTCCTCCACATGAATGTTTTGCCAGGATCTTTACTGGGAATGCCTAGTCAAAAACAGAAAAAGAGTCTTGGGGTACTTCCAGGACTATGTACTCTGTGCCCGTCTATCCTTTGAAGGCAGCAGGTCAGCAATTATTGACTGTGAAGATGAGGAAAGCAGTCCATCTTCCACAGTGACTTTTCCCTTTAATAATGGTCTACACTGTAAGCAAGTCTAGTTGTTAGGGAGGCATCACCACTCCCAATTTTAGGGGACCCAAGAGATGTTGATGGGGTTTCAAATCACCCAGAAAGGCTGCCTTCTGCCTCCAACTCAGGCTACATTGCCCTCAGCTATGACATCTTACCTGCCCTGTGTTCTGCAGGAATGTCAATAGTGAAGCTTAGTGTTTATAGATGGTCTAAAATTCGTGTGACCTTTAATATGCTTAGCATGCTTTCCCCATTGCTGCCAGCATTACTTTTCACACCACCACTTACTCAACGATTGGTGAAGACAGAATAGCACTCTTTTACCATCACTGATTTGATAATCTCTGGGTCCATAATGGCCAATACAGGTTGTCTGCCATCAAAAAACCTGTACCCCAAAATGAAACAAATTACATCAGTCACCAAGTTACACTGTTGAAAACAGAGATTACAAATGGAAACTATAACCTGGTGGCCATTAATTCGCTGTTGACTTATGTTTTCTCTAATCTGAGATGTAGAAGTGAGTCAGGAATTTAAAATAAAACTCAGTAGAGAATAGTTTTGACATACTTAGTCTATGCTTAAGTTAGAATCCAACCTCAGACATTTCCTAGCTCTGTGATCCCATGGAACTCATT